>CM029279.1:14919131-15119690 GCA_016920895.1 Vaccinium myrtillus
CTCTTCATCACTATACCAGAGTGAAATAGAAGCCCAAAGGTAGTCCAAGCCACATTCAGAAGTTCAAAACAAAAGCTCAATCCAGAATTCCAAAAGCAAGGTATAATCCCGTTTCGCTAAATTCATAACTTAGTACCCTGAGGGGATGGGTGCCGGATGTGGGATGATGATCAATATCGTCTCCGCATTCGGTACGCCCATAATACAGTAAAAATCGTTTAGTCGATATACCTCCCGGTCGCGTCGTACGGTGAAAATATCGCCTCGTACGGAGCAATTCAATGAGGAGGAACATTCCATATTTAAACATACTGTTTTCCCATTCAAAGTAGTCTATTTTTATCACATTTCATGCCTTGTATATGCCTCTGTTTAATCATTTCGAAAACCCAAGTTTTTAAACTGTTGTGCAGCCAACTGTGCCGCACGGCACTCCCTCTGTACCGCACGGTACACCTGGAGTGCCGTACGGCACTCCTTTGAAAATTCGACCGTTGAGTTGATGAACAGGGCCGCACGGTATAACCAGTATGCCGCACGGCACACTTTTCGTGTGAAAATCAAAATTTTGAACACTGCTTTGCACAAACAGTTTAAATTCTGGATTTTCTTTATCTATTAACAGTTTATTTTTCATTATTATCGTCTGCTTTGCTTAAATGCTTATCTGTTAAAATTCGGCAATCAAATACTTTCTAAAAATCCCACAAACGTTTAGTAAAGACCGGTTTTAATCGGGCGAACGGGGTGCCTTAAAACCTTCCCCGTTCGTAACCTGGCTCCCGAATCCAAAACGAATCTCTGGTTTTCAAGTTGTTTTCTAAATCATTTTTTAAAACGGTTTCTCGGGTCCCAAATCATTTTCTAAAAACCCGGGTGGCGACTCTATTTTTCAAATCAAATCAAATCCAAACCACCGGCGCGTGGAGGTCGATCGTCCACATCTAGCTCATGTAAAGCATGTGAACTTCACATAAAAATGGAAGTACACTCAACTGAAGCTCAATGCAACCAATCATAGATATCAAAAACTGAAGCTAATCAGAGAAAGTTCCATTTAGCTAATCAAAAAATGAACAATGGGCTTACTTCAGAAGGGTCTTTCTGTGTTCGGAAGCGAAAACCCAGAAACTTATTCACACGGTCATGAGAAAATGAGAGTGCTCATTTTAGCGTTTACATCTGTTATTCAAACTCCTACTGTAAATCCGTTCTACCCACAAAATCATACCATTGAATGCATAAACCTTTTAAGCTTTTCTCATACTAGTCATTGTTAATATAAAATCATGTAAGAGCTATGTACTTCTAGCATTGTTGACGTAGGAGACACAGAAATTGTTCAAGAAATACATGACAAGCATCATACATAAATATTGTTTAAGTAATACATGTCAAGCATCAATCTGCCGAAACCATTATGCAAATGCAAGAAAGTCATTCCGTAACCCCCACATCTTTGAAACAAAAATACTTATTTTATGCGTAAAGTACTTGGTGTTAGTTCCTGACACCATTTTACCCTCTACATCGATAATGAAGTATTAAAAAAACCCAAATGCCCAACTCAATAATGAAGCTTAATGAAACAGATCTTATCCAGCACCATGCCCACAAACAAAATTAATTTCACCACCCAACCTCGAGTTTTCAGCAGTACATACAGTAGAACATAAACCCTAAAAAAGTCGAATACAAATGGAGAGTTCAAAAACGAATTTCCGGAAACCCTAAATCTGAGTTCAACATAACAGAAACATGAACTGAGAGAGAGAGAGAGAGAGAGAGAGAGAGAGAGAGAGAGAGAGAACCCGGGTTCGACAGATGAAACCCCAAGTTCGATCGACCGCGATTTCTGATGGTGGAAACCCTAAAAAATTCAAAACTCAACTTCAAAAATGGCGAAAACGAAGAGAGAAGAAGGACAATCGAACGAGGGAAGAGAGAGAAGAGGTGAATACCTTCCGATTTCGTCAAAAACGGGGACGGATTGCTCGCATTTGGCTCGATCGACGGATCCTGACCTGCGTTATGATTTGACCCACCGGTTGACCCGCGAGGTCGATTTTAAAATCTCAGCCGTTGATCGCCTGTCCGCGATCCAACGGCCATCGACGTTTTCCCGCACAAAAAATTGTGAGGGCGCCCTTATAAGATCCGGATCCATGATATAATATTATATATTACTTATATTTAAAATTGATATAACAATATTATACGTTATTAAATATAATGTTAATTATAATATAATATAATATAAAAGTGATTAAAATTATTATAACATTACATATAATCAAAGAAACCTATTAACTAATTCCTATTAATGCAAAAAATATATATAGTTTTGAATTAATAAAACATATATCAAATACACATAAAAGCAACATTAAATTTATATTTTTATATATATATTTTAACTTATCAAATTTAGTAATACCAAAATGTATAATATACCATAATTATATTAGTATTTTTATTTTATTTGTTCCTTCCCCTTAATCGAGTGTAATGAGTGGATAAATCGAGTGTTCCAATAACAATTATAATTTGTGAATTTAACATTAATTATTGGTTTAAATATTGTATTGGTGATAAATTATCCCGGAGGGAATAATTGTACATTACCACGTACTAAAATTAAATACGTATATAAAATTAATGTAAATATAGAAATGTTCAAAAATAATTTAAGATATTTGAAAACTGCATATTTTATAATAAACAATTTAAATAGTTATTTTAAAATACGGTATTTTAAATAAGTAATAAAAGTATTGTCGTTTTAACAATATAATTTAAATTAAATTTATGAAATATGATAGAATATTATATGTGTAAATATATTACTTATATTTAAAATTGATATAAGTGCAAAGAGATGCAGACCTCATAATCGTCTTTAAACGTGAGATTTCTTCTTTTGATCAGGAGCTCCATCCTCACCAAATCTAGCACGCAACAAATAAATAAACCTCAAAATCAGTACTTGTTCTTACCTTGAAGAAGAAAATCTAATTATGGAACCAATTACAGGTAAACATTCTCTTTATCTCTTACAACAAAAATTGTGATATCGATTGAACAGAGGCGATTAAACTTCAGAAAATAAGTCAGAATTTGATTACTCACAGAAAAGTTTCCTAATCAATAAAATTCCAGTATCTAATTTAAGACAAGTAAAGAGAAACCTCTCTAAATTTTGCATTAGCAAATTTCGTTTTGAATGACAGAGGTAGGGAGGAAAAGAGACACTACGGAACACATAAAATGTGGCATTTCTCAACGGCAGAAAATAGCAACAAAAGACTCACGATGAAGAAGCAATTATACTCCCTACTCCCCATTTTCTTTTAACCATATGGGAAATACAACTAGTACTTTTTGAAAGGAAATCTGATTATTTTAAACACAACCAATGAAGGGTTCAGACCTTGGTAACAAAACACCTAAAAAGGGTAATATAGCAAAAGCATAAGACCACGTTCCCTGTATTCTCAAAATGGGTAAACAAGAGCTCCCAAAATGGGTAGTGGGACAGAAAAGAGCGACCAAGGAACTAAGCTTACAACAAGAGACTTGCTGGCGAAACAACACCATACACATCCCGACATTTTCTACCACTCAATCAAGGAAAACATGGTTGGCCAACGAAATCATAAATTGTATAGTAATAACATGACGTTACCCATATTAGAAATGCTACTGAGCCGGCGGAAAAATGTTCCACCCAAGAAATTCTTTTCCAGTTGGGAAAATACTGGGACACACAACTAGATGCACCAGATAGGTGTCCAATGTCCACACTCCACGGTTATATGGACAACTACACATAAAACGGCAAGGAGCGTATATAATTTCTGCTCATAAGTTCTCTTTATATATATATATATACAAGAAGTTTCCTATGAGGGCTCCGTCACAAAAAAAGTGCGGGAAAACAGTTGTGAGTCGTTGCATCGCTGAAGGGCATAGGATCCAACGGCCCACAACTGTTTTCCCGCACTTCTTTTGTGAGGGAGCCCTCACAGGAAACTTCTTAATATACATACATATATATATATAGGTAAAACTTCTAGTCCACACCTCCCGTTAATAAGAAAAAAATGGTTTTTTTTGTGTTGCAAATTATTTTTGGAAAATCCGAGCCGTCCAATGTGTTCAGAAGGTGTTTTCAAGGGTCCACGCGGGAAATCTTCAAAAAAAAATACCGGGAAGGGCTTGATCCAAGCAATTTTCGCAAAAACTGTATATATATATTTTTTGCGAAAACTGCTTGGATCAAGCCCTTCCCGGTATTTTTTTTTGAAGATTTTCCGTTAAGGACCCTTGAAAACACCTTCTGAACACATTGGACGGTTCGGATCGTCAAAAAAAATTTTGGATCATGGAGGTCCGGAAACGGGAGGTCCGGACTAGAAGCCCTCCCATATATATATATATATATGTATGAAAGGCGGTCTCCAGTGTGGAGCTACCTACGTTAGCTAATTCCTCATGAAAACAAAAGTGTAAAGAGTCTTCGAGAAATATATTGGGTATTTGGGACACATAATTAGGCTTGCTAATGTCAACATGCAAACGCAGATGGATGCAGATGTGCTTCATATCTCATATGTAATATCTTTTCTTAATTGGAGACACTTACGTAGATTGCTACTTTTATAGTTCATCTCATGAATCCAGCTTTTTACAGAATTCAGCAAGAGTATTATAACAAACACATGTCAAACCTTGCCAGAACATAGTTAAACGCAACAAATCTTATGGCTTCAACTTACATTTCTGCTAGTCTCTTTCTTTGATTGGTGCCAACATATGCCCTTAACTCTTCAATGTCCATAGTGCTGAAAGTGTCACTGACTTTAGAATTTAGAAAATTGCATCCATCTAAGAAACTGGAAGATTCAGCCAAGCCTGGAATGACTGAGACGTCCTTAAGTTGTCCTTTAAGATGCTCCATCAAAATGGACAGAGATACGTCATGGACAGAGATAACTTGCTCACCAATAGCCCTGCAGTATATGATATCTGGTACTCAACTAGTACTAACCTCAGATGCTTATCAACTCTCCCAAACTTCAACGTTACCCGGTGAGTTTCATGCCTAAATTGCGACTAGAGAGGTTGACAATCCTAATCTTTTTCCTATTTTTCACTCACCGCAATCTTCTTCCCATAGTTTTGGAAGGCGGTTTCAGGGTGTGCCTCGAATTTTGAAAGGTGGTTTAAGTCCATTCATTATCAATCTGCATGAATTTAAAAAAGTGCATTTTTTTAGCCCATAGGTTATCTGGAACGAACAATACAGTGGGACATCAAATTGTATACTTTTGCAGCATACGCTTGGAAATGCGTGGCTACAAGGACAAAAAGTCCAGTGTTGAGCAATTCATATAGCAGGTCACTACATGCATAGCAAATTGTGTGGTTATCATTTGTAATATTGTAGTCTTCCTTCTCAAGGATGTTGTATGTCCTTACTAGGGTGAATATAAACGGCTCTATATTACAAAAAAAACTAACTCATAACCCAAATCTCTTTCATGTTGACATACATACAGGTAAAATCTTAAATTACATGGCTTAGAAACACTTTTATTATATCTTGTTGCAAAAGATCCCTTACTTTTAGGTTCCCCCATGTAGCCAAGTTTGGCCTCCCCATTTCTTTCCATTCTGGTCTTCCGGTTCATTTTTGTTTATTTTCTTTCTTTTGTCCTCCTGGGGTATGCCCCTTGTAGGCTGTATATCCGTTGAGCCTTTTTTCTATTTCAAGCTCTTTTTATTTTATAGATAAATCAGCTTTAAAATAAAAGGGGCTAAACGAATATATAGCCTACAAGGGGCATACCCCAGGGAGGACAAAGAAAAAGAAAAGAAAAGAAAATTACATGGAGTGGAGGCCAATCGGCTACAACGGGATGAGAGATAGTGTGAAGCACACGGCTACAAAGGATAAAATAGGAAATACACAACATGAGAGATTAAGTACGATACTAACAAGAATAATAGACCATAGATGAACGCAGCAACAGGCGTGATAGTGCAGCGACGTAGTCAAAATGGCTTCAAAATGCCTTCCAAATGCGTCCCATGAACTTCAAAATGCGTCTCAGCTTAGACACGTCTCATCACAGTGGGTTACAAACAGTCCAATTGGATACATAACAATGAAATGAAATGAAATGGGAGGACGCCCCCTCCCCAAGGGGATCATACATGCCAAGGGACATCCCCCCAAGGCTAGGCAGCTATGAAAATTGAAAATTTCGCCATGACCCGTTCGTAATTGGAGCATCCTCAAGGTGCCAGCCACTGCGTATACAACAACAGCAGTTGAAAAAATTAACCCAAAAAAAACAGCAGCTGAAAAAAGTGAAAAGAAAGAGGATGGCGAAATTTTGAAAAATGGGCTCCTAGCTGGGTGGGGGATGTCCTCCAGCATCTCGGTTTTATACCTTTTTGTAGTTTTCCCTCCGTTGTAGCCTTTTGGCCTCCCCATTTCCTTTTTGTTTTGTCCTCCCTGGGGTATGCCCCTTGTAGGCTGTAATTTCTCTTGCCTTCTTTTTATTTCAAGCTTGTTTTTCCGAAAAAAAAGAAAAGAAAGAGGAAGAGAAAGAGGCAGAACTTCCAACAGCAGTACTTAGCAGCAGGTAGCAGCATATCATAACACAATTACATGAGTTGCAACAGCTCTTACAACCCAATTAATTCAAAGATGCAGCAGCAGCATATCATGACACAATTACATGGGATGCAACAAAACTTGCAACCCAATTAATTCAAAAACAGTCCGACAATCAGTAGTAAACAAGTGCAGGAACTAATCAGTAATAAACAAGTGCAGCATTGTGTGGCAGGAAACATGCCACAATAAACAACCCAACAGTGTGTGGCAGGAAATCCTAGAGTATTTATGTCTCACCTACAACTCCCTTGGGACCTCACGGCTTCAATATCCCTCACTAAGGTTCCAAACACCCTCAGCTCACTTTTGTATCCCAGACTAATTGTATAGCTCTCACAAAGGTAAGTGGGGGATCAAACACTATTCTCACCAAGGTTACTCTCAGTATAGTAGATCACTCACACACAAACAAGTTCTTCACAATTTGTGCCAAAGTATCAAACCAGTTCCAAGAATCTGCAGAAATTTTTAGTTGATATTCCATTGAGCCAACAGCTCCTGGGAATGAGAACCTGTTGGAAGGTTCCCCAGAGAAAGCAATCTATGGAAGAAGCGGGGGCAAGAGAACATAGAAGAATCTAAGATAGGGAGCGTCTATAGCCTTGTAAACATAAACATAGAAACTTTGGGAAATATTATGTAACACCCGTTCCAGATATTTAGAATTTAATTCGCAATTTAGAGTGGTGGTGTGGTGACACCCAATAATTTTCCATGAGTGGGTGCATAATTAATTTTACTTTTCGAGAATGTTATTGGATAAACCGAGACCGGGGTTAGTCTCAAAATAATTTATTTGAGCCATGGTTAAAATTTTAGAATTTTCTGAGGTGGGATCTAGACTGCGCGGTCGGAACGAGACTTGTTCTCACCCACACCCAATCATTTTTCCCTCAATAATTGGGTTGAGGGGATAGTTTCCCCTTTGAGATCAGATTACGTAGAGAGAGAGGGAGGAGGGGAGACCAATAGAAAGGGAAAGAAGAAAGAGAAAGAAGAAGGAGAAAGAAGGAGGAAGGAAAAAGCCAATCCAATATCTGTGGTTGTAAAATTAAAACCGTTTGAAATGTCAGAGCTCCTCTCTCTAGGCGATTCTGTCAGAGCTTCCTTGGCGATCTGGGAGTCTTCTTCCCGTTGAATCTCTAGGTCCAAGCTCTCCCATGGCAGACGGTACTGTGTCTGCTGCTGATGGCCTAGGGATCAGAGTAGTTGATTCCATAGAAGTCCATAAAAATCGTCTTCAAACTCAACCACAGCAATATCAGCAATCTAATGTGTACTCTCACAGACTTCGATTAGGTCCACACCACACTACTCATACCAATTACAACCCACATAGAACTCTAAATCCCCTTTCAACCACTACCATCGATCCAACAAACCCAGGTAACCCTACTCATCCCGAGCCTCTTGTTCATGATGCACAAAACCCTAACCTGATTGGAGATACCACGTCCATCCCAGTTCAAATCCCTAACCCGGATACCGTTAATCCCTATTCGTCAGATGCAGATCCCGATCTAATCCTCACCAGCAACCCTAAATCTTCAATCCATGGAGAGTTAATCCACTGCGGTCCCCATAGTCCACCTACAGCAAAAACCAGCCCATCCCGTTCCAAAACCCATCCCGTTCCAAACCCTAATTCGTACCCTACAGTTGTAGATCCCGATTCCAACCTCAGTAAAAGGCTACGAAACCCAATCCATGGGAAGGAGATACATTACGGTCCGCATAGCCCTACACTAGCTAAGTCAAGTCCCTCTCGCTTATTTACCCAAAAAAAAAAAGGAGGAAGGAGGAAGGAGGAGAAAGAAAGAGAGGGAGGTCCGGCCACCTCCGCCACCATGGCCGATCATCACCACCTTCCCCCAAGTTTCATCTCAACAAGTATACCTCTTCTCTCCATTTTTCCTGTTAATTTTGTGGTGCAAATTCGTGTATTTGGTACCGGTGGGTACAGTAGCTCGTTATAGCTGACAGGGTCACGGTTTTTGGCAAATATCTCATTCATAAACTGTTAATTGGGTTTTGGTTCCTTCATATGGTTTAAAGCTAACTCAGAGGGATTTCTTTTGCCGCTGGAATCACTGAAATCCATTGAGAATTCGATTTATTATGAATTTTTGAAATCGGGTCTGTAAATCTGGAAATCTGCTCTGGGACAGATTCGTGTAGCCTCTGTATTTGCTTATTTTCTCATCTTTGGAGTACAAATTAGACTTTGGTCTCTTCTGGAACTTTGAACTTCGTTTCAATACGAAGCTTTTGGCGCAAGAATCTCTCAAAAACATTAAGAGCTCGATTTATGGTGATTTTTCATAGTCAGGTTGTCCGGTTTCATCCGTTTACCTACAGATCTCTGTTTTGGCTGAATTATTAGATATAGTTCCAGAGCTTTTAAATTTATGAGAATTTAACAGTAGGTACCCATATGAGTTGTAGACCTTTTGTTAAATTTTTGTGATTTTATGAGAAGTAAAGAAAATATGAAAATTCATGAACCAAACTGATGTCAGGTTCGTGTTTGGGTGGATTAATTCTATTAATTCGTGGTTCGCAAGGGTGTTGAGTTGACTTAAGTGTGTTTAAGCACCTTGTTGTGTTGAGCATGAATTCATTGGACTACTTACAGTCTTAATTAGTGTTTTATCATTGATTGTGTATGATTTTGAGCTAACCGAGGATAAATGGTACATAGGAAGGTACGGGCACATTCGAGATGCCAAATACAATAGTCAAATCTACCTTTATCTTTGGAGATCGAGGTGAGTGTTGATTCATAGATAGAATTACTTTGGAGATAATTTGTGATATTAAATTGTGGAATTTGTGTTGATTATGTGAGATTAAATCACAGATGTTTCTTGATATTGAACTGTGGCTTCGTGCCGTTGGCTTCGTGCCGTATAGACTTCGTGTCGAACTGTGGCTTCGTGCCGTTGGCTTCGTGCCGTATAGACTTTGTGTCGAACTGTGGGCTTCGTGCCGTTGGCTTCGTGCCGTATTTGGCTTCGTGCCGTGTGGGCTTCGTGCCGTGTTGGCTTGTGCCGTATTATTTAAGCATTCCTGTTTAATCTTGCTATATATCGATGTTGTGGCTGCTTGCCGAGTTTGGCTGTCGTTTAGGCTTCGTGCCGAATTGTTTATGCATTTTTGTTTAATCTTATTGTATATTGTTATTGTGGCTATGTGCCGTGGCTTTGTGCCGAGTCTGGTTGAGTGACGTGGTTGTGTGTCGAGACTGGCTGTGTGCCGAGACCGGCTTGAGCTGAAATAACTGTGTGTTGAGGTTGTGTGTCGGGAAAGGGTTGTGCACCAAGGATTGGATGTGTGTTGAGACTGTGTGTCGTGAACGTGTGCCAGGGTTGGCTGTGTGTCGAGATAGACTGCGTGTCGTGAACGTGTGCTAGGGTTGGCCGTGTGTCGGGATAGACTGTGTGTCATGATGGTGTGCCAGGATTGGCCGTGTGATGAGTTAGACTGTGTGTCGTGAACGTGTGCCAGGGTTGGCCGTGTGTCAAGATAGGCTGTGTGTCGTGGTTGAATGTCAGTATTGACTGTGAGTTGAGGTAGACTGTGTGTTGTGGTTGTGTATCAGAGTGGCGCAGCGGAAGTATGGTGGGCGGTGTGTTGTAGTTGTGTGTTGTGGTTGTGTAACGGGTATGGTTGTGTGCCGAGTTATCTACGCTTATTTCTATAAGAATTGAATGCAAGGTTTGTCTGAACTATATCTATGTCTCACACACTCTCCTGGAACCCGTTTCGGGTTTCCAGTTTGCAGGTTGTTTTTAGGTGGTGTCCACTGCTAGTCCCATGGTGCGGCCGTGATCACGTACAGGGTCGTTACAGTTGGTCGGGTTTGGACCTGCGGAAGTGCTAATCCGGGGCGGGTCGTTACATATTAATTTTAGTCACTTCTATGGAGAGATCTCCAATTTCCTTATTGCTGCAAATATTCTGAACCATGGAATATCATATTATGAAATGACTTCAAGAAATCAACACATTAATTTATTGTTAATGCGAAACAGTATATTTATCACGTACCAACAGCTAAACGCAGGGAGGTGGGATTAACAAGTTAAAATTATTGACAAAGAATATCAGTGCTAACTAAGCCATACAACTTCACACAACTTCCATTGACAAACTAGCACGTTGGTCAGATAATTGATGCTCATGAACCATAACAAAAAACACGATGAAACGAACGAACCTCAAGAAACAATTTAGAAAAGTACTTGACATGACTCATAACTGGGGCATAGTGTCCTACCTATGAAAATTACTTCATAAAATATAATAAGCGAAGAGAGGCATAATATATTTAGAACATCACAATCTATAGACTTGATAAATAAAGAAAGACTGACATGAAAAGTACACAACTATCTGCCAGCTTTAGGAACGTGGGAGAGTGGCATTATTTCACAGATAAATAACATGTACCAAGTGCTCGAAGCATCTTCAAATCAAATTTCTTGGCAAGAGAATCATGACCAACTACTTTTGCCCGTTGAAGAGCTTCTCAAATTATTCCCACAAGCACTAGCAGCCCTAAACTCCAGCTACCCAACTCTCCAGTCCTTAGCCCAAGAGGTAAATTTGTGGCGGAAGTCAGTTCAGAGGGCAAGAAAGAAGTGGGCTTCACATCATTGCTGGATCCTGATCCTGGGCCGCCAATTATACCTGCAGACCAGGGTACCTCCAATAGTAGCAAGATAGCATCAAGGGAACCAGCAGATTTCAGATCCAGTTCAAACAAAAAGAAGAACAAAAAGCAAAACAAGGGCAAGCCAGCAGCCCTGTCAGCCAAGCACTGATGCAGCATAATTGTATCCTTTTGGGCAAACTACTTCCCACTCATTGCCTTTTCTGCTATTAATAATTTATGACTTGCTCAGAACTTCACATTGGTTTTTGGAGTTTAAGAGGTCTAAACGACCCTCTTAAGCAAAAAGAAGCTAAGTCCTTTTTGAAAAAAAATAACATGTCTTTGTTTGGCTTGATTGAGCACAAAATCAAACAACCTAATGCTGGAAGAGTATTAAGTTTTATCTGTCCTAACTGGAAATATACTCATAACTTAATTACCCAAAAAAAAAAGAAATATACTCATAACTATGATCATGCTCCTATTGGGAGGATTTTTGTTTGCTGGGATCCTATGATGTTGACTGTTACTCCCATTTCACAATCTGCTCAATTCATCCACTGTGAAATTGGTCTGCTAAATAGTGACATTAGTTTTTTTGTTACCTTTGTGTATGGTGCTAATTCTTACACTGAGAGACAAGAACTCTGGCATTCTATGGTCAATCTTAAAATCAACAGTCCTTGGATTGTTCTTGGAGACTTCAATTCGGTCAGAAATCCCCAAGAGAAATCTAGTGCTAATACCCTTTGGCCTCCTCACATGGATGATTTAAACACTTGTATGTACACATCCGAGCTGGATGATCTTAGATTTTCTGGGTGTTTCTTTACCTGGTCTAATAGACAGGACCCTCCTAATCATGTGTCTACTAAGTTAGACAGAGTTCTTGTGAATGATAGCTGGATTGGGTCCTTCCCTCAGTCAAGTGCCTATTTTCCCACTCCTGGTATATCTGACCATTCCCCATCCATAGTCAATCTTTTTCCTCCTCCTAAGAGAAGCCCTAGACCTTTTAGATTCTTTGATTTTTTGGCGGAGCATCCTCAATTTCTCACTATTGTGCAGAGGGTGTGGAGGGAGTTCATTTTGGGCAACCCCATGTTCTGTATTGTGGAGAAACTCAGAATTCTTCAAGCTGAACTTAAAATTCTCAACTCAAAAGAATTCAGTTGTATATCCAAGAGGGTTGATGAGGCTAAGCAACAGTTAGATGTCCTCCAGCAACAGCTTGGATTTGATCCCTCCAATCCCATCATCCAATCCCAGGAGAAAAACTTGTATAAACAGTATGTTACCTTGGCTAGAGCTGAGGAAAGCCTTGCTAGGCAAAAATCTAGAATCCAGTGGCTCAAGCTTGGGATCAGTGCACCTCCTTTTTTAAGTCCATTAACAACACCAGAAACAGGAGTAAAATCACTACACTGACCCTTTGTGACTCTACTGTAACACATGATCCCAAGGAGATTAAAGGGGCTTTTGTTAACTTTTATGCTGCCCTCCTTGGTTCATCTCATGTATCTCCTTACTCTGGGACTGCTAGAGTTGAGCACCTCATCACAAAAAAATTGAGTGATGAGCAGAGCTATGCCATGATACAAGAGGTAACTGACATTGAAATTAAGGACACGTTTCTGTCTCTTAATCCCCATAAAGCACCTGGACCTGATGGCTACAATGCGGCTTTCTTTCATAAGGCTTGGCCTATTATTGGGCAAGATGTTATTGCAGCCATCAAAAACTTCTTTAGATCTTTCTACCGAAAAAAAAAACTTCTTTAGATCTGGTCAGCTTTTAAAGAAAGTCAATTCAACCATTGTTGCCCTTGTGCCTAAAATTCCCAATCCATCCAAAGTCGGAGACTTTAGACCAATATCTTGCTGTAACACTATTTACAAATGCATTGCCAAGATATTGTCTAGAAGGCTCCAACTAGCTCTCCCTACTCTTATTGATCCAGTCCAATCTGGCTTTGTCAAAGGTAGAAGAATTGCTGACAATATTTTCCTAACTCAAGAGCTGATGAGGGGATACCACTCTTCTTCTTCCACTCCTAGGTGTGCACTAAAGGTTGATATCATGAAAGCCTATGACAATGTTAGATGGGACTTCCTTTGGGATATTCTTGCTAGTATGAATTTCTATCCTACAATGATCCAATGGATTAAGGCTTGTGTGTCCATTGCCAGCTATAGTCTCAACATTAATGGTGAGCCCACAGGTCTGATAATTGGTAAAAGAGGTCTTCGCCAGGGAGACCCTCTCTCCTCCTACTTGTTTGTCATTGTCATGGAGGTTTTGACTTGTATACTGAAAGAGAAGGCTCACCTCCCTGACTTCCATTACCACTGGAGGTGTGAACAAACCAAAATAATAAATTTATGTTTTGCTGATGATCTCATGATCTTCTGTAAGGGTGATTTGAGTTCCATCAAGCATATCAAAGACTCTTTGTCTGAGTTTGAAGCTTTATCTGGACTTGCTCCTAGCCTAGGTAAGAGTAACATTTTCTTCTCTGGGGTCAATGCCACAGCTAGGGAGGGAATTATTGCTCTCCTTGGTTTTACTGAGGGATCTCTTCCCATTAAATACCTTGGTGTTCCCCTCCTCTCAACCAAACTAAAGCACATTGATTGTAAGCCTCTGATTGACAAGATTACTGCCAAAACTAAGACTTGGACCAATAGGGCTCTCACATATGCGGGTAGAGTGCAACTCATCAAGAGTATACTATTCTCTATGCAGACTTATTGGTCCTCTATATTTATACTTCCCAAAAAAGTCATCAAGGAGGTGGAATCAATTTTGAGAGCTTTCTTTTGGTCTGGCCCTGATCTTAAAAAGACGGGTGCCAAGGTGTCATGGGATCACCTCTGCTCACCTAGACAGGAGGGTGGGTTGGGTTTCAAATCAATGCACGTGTGGAATAAGGCTGCCATCTCCAAGCACATTTGGATCCTTATCTCAGGTGGTGAGCAGTCCATGTGGTGCCAGTGGGTTAAATCCTACTTATTAAAGAGGAAAAGCTTTTGGGAAATCAAAATGCCTAGTAATCCATCATGGGTTTGGAGGAAGATGCTTAATCTTAGAACGATTGTACATCCCCACATCAAAACCATAATTGGAAATGGACTAACTGCTTCACTTTGGTTTGATAATTGGCATCCACTTGGCCCACTTGCTGAGAGATTTGGGTCTAGAGTCATCTATGATTCTGGGCTCCCCAGTGATTCAACAGTTTCCACAATCATCAGAAACTTCCAATGGGCCCTTCCCATAACACAAACATTGGAACTTAATGAAATCAGAGCCAACATGTCCTCTCTTGCTGAACCTAATAGGGCTAATGATTCTCATAAGTGGATGCTAACTTCTAATGGCCAGTTCAGTATTGCCTCACTTTGTAATCATCTGAGGACTCAGTTCCCCAAAGTTCTTTGGCATCACAGTCTGTGGTTTTCTGGACACATACCCAAGTGTAGCCTTATTGTTTGGATAGCTGTCCAGAATAGGTTATACACTGAGGATAGGTTGGTCACTTTTGGAACCAAATCTCACTCTTGCTGCAGTTTCTGTCAGGGACATGAGAGTCATGACCACTTATTTTTCAACTGCCCTTTTACCTCTCATGTCTGGTCCCAAATTACTGGACTTCTAAATGAAGCATGGCCCTCCAAATCATGGTCCAGCTGGGTATCTTTTATATCCTCCTTTAAAGGAAAGTCACTTAAAACTCTCATGATTAAACTTGCTTTTACCACGTCCATATATCATTTGTGGATTGAAAGAAATCTTAGAAAATTTCAAAATGTGTTCTGTTCTGAGCAAGTTGTTGTCCATAAGATCTATTCTTTGATGAGACTTAGGCTGATGTCCCTAAAGGATCTTCCTCAAGGACATCATGCCCAGGGGATCATTAGGAAATGGAACCTTATATCATGAATTTTATGTGTTGTGCTAATACTTTCTGTCCAGGCACCTTTGCAGAGTTCACAAGTCAGTTGAAACAAAGCAGCAGTACCTTGGGTTGCCAGCAGTAAGGGGACAACACTGGCCTTGCTTGAGATATGTATGCTCAACCCAGGTTTGAGGAAGTACATTGGTCTACTAATTATTCATTGCATGGTGATATTTCCTCCTACAAACAGGCCTATTGAGATTGCTAACCTCAACCGTGATTCAAAATCCAAAATGGCATATTCTTTGTTGCAAAGGCTTCATTCCAATTCCTTCCATGTATTGGAAGAGGCCACCCCTCCTGTTGAAGAGAACCAAGAGGAAGATTATCATTTACTGGATAATGCTATTCCCCCAGATAAGGACTCCTATACTGAAGGTGTCAATGATACCAATTTTGAAGATGTTTCTGGCTATGAAAGTCCTCCCTCACTAGTCACGAATCCCTCTGAGTGTTATTCAAGTGATGTACCAACGTCTGAAAGATCAAAGAAGCAACAAAAGAAGGCTAAAAAAATGGCCAGGCAACGATCTTCTTCAAAATCCAATCACTAAAGGGAATTCTCTTTCCTCTATCCCATGCTTATATCTATGATTAGTTCTACTGTTCATCATATTGTAGCTTTCATTTGGAGCCTTTGTGGCTTAATTACTAGCCTTCTATGCTGCTATTAGTTGAGCTGTTGGTGCTATTTTCTGATTTTGCTGGTGTTGCTTTGTGCTGATCCTATGATGTGCTCAGCCTTTGAGTTGTCATGTTTTCTGCTGCTATGTCCTACTGTTGCTATTATGGTCTCTATACTGCTACTGGACATCATTCTATTGCTGTTATGCTACACTCTGCTGCCAATGCCAGTTTTAGCCGTATGGTGTTCTTCTGCTGCTGTTATTGCTTGCTGCCAGGGCAGATTTGTTCTTGATTGCTGCTGGTACATTTTGCTGCATCCTGTTGCTGTTAATAATGCTTTACTGCAGTATAATGCTATATTATGTGGTTGTGAACCTGTGAGTTGCTGGGATCATCAAAAACCAAATGGAACCTTGCAAAATTTTCCCAGAATCTGGTTGCTCTTGTGCTTAGCAAGTATATTGCTTCTGGATTGCTTTATATTCTCCCATTTGCTGCATGATATTCAAGCTTTACATCTCTATCATCGCATCAATTGCCTATCTTGTATTGTTTAACTAGTATTTCTCCTAATTACCCCAATGTAGCCCTTGTGGCCTCCCCTCATTTCACGCAAATTTCTTTTCTTTTCCTTTCTTTTCTTTTTCTTTGTCCTCCCTGGGGTATGCCCCTTGTAGGCTGTACATTCGCTTAGCCTCTTTTAATTTCAAGCTTATTTACCCCAAAAAAAAAATGTAGATTGCAACAGCCCTTGCAACCCACTTAAAGAGCATAATCCAAATGCGAGCAAGCAATCAAGTGTCTATAGCAACAGGCCTTGCTATAGATTAACATGATGTTCAGGTGCAAGCAAGTAAGTATGTATGATTTAATGACAAATGACAAGTGAGCATAATCATGAACACAATAATATAATAACCATGTGAGGCTCATCTGGACTGATTGCTCCTGAAGTAGCTCCCTTTCTAGCAAGGCCTGAGTTGTCCCAAAACTGTTGGCATTACCTGTACACATCAAAAGCTAAGCGGTACGCAACTTCTCCAATCTTCTCGATGATATCAAATGGCCCAATGTAACGCGGTGATAACTTGCCCCCTCGTCCAAAACGTGTCAAGCCCCGATGTGGTGATATTTTGAGAAACACGTGATCTCCCACTTCGAATGACAACGGACGTCTACGGCGATCGGTGTAACTCTTTTGGCGACTTTGAGCGGTTAACAATCGTTGACGAATCACTTTGACCTTCTCAGTTGTTGCCTCTTGTGCAGCCTTAAGTCCCAACACATTGGTGATCTACACGGCCTATCGTACAATGCCTCGAAAGGCGCCATCTCGATGCTCGATTGGTAACTATTATTATAGGCGAACTCGACTAACGGTAAGTGATCTTCCCAACTACCCCGAAAGTCCAACACACAAGCTCGTAACATATAAATTTGAATCGTCCTCTCGGATTGCCCGTCGGTTTGTGGATGGTAAGCGGTGCTAAATAACAAATTCGAACCAAGCGCGGCTTGCAAGCTTTGCCAAAAGCGAGCGGTAAAACGCGGATCCCTATCGGACACAATCGATACCGGAACCCCATGAAGTCGAATAATCTCCCGAATATATAAACGACTAAGCGTCTCAATCGAATCGGTAACTTGGATAGGCAAGAAGTGTGCGGTTTTCGTAAATCGGTCAACTACAACCCATATGGCGTCATGCCCCCTTGGTGACCTCGGCAAACCAGTCACGAAATCCATAGTCACGTTTTCCCATTTCCACTCGGCTACCGGTAACGGTTGTAACTCCCCCGCTGGTCGTTGATGCTCCGCTTTCACTTGCTGACACGTAAGGCACCGTGATACAAAAGTAGCAACGTCCCTCTTTAACCCCGGCCACCAAAATTGCCTATGCAAATCGTGATACAAAAGTAGCAACGTCCCTCTTTAACCCCGGCCACAAAAATTGCCTACGCAAATCGTGATACAAAAGTAGCAACGTCCCTCTTTAACCCCGGCCACCAAAATTGCCTACGCAAATCGTGATACATCTTCGTCCCTCTCGGATGCACGGCTAGTGGTGAATGGTGAAATTCCCTCAAAATCTCGTCCCGACATGCGATGGGTATAACTTCCCTTTGTACCGTAAGCTTTGGTCGGCATGGATCATCCACCCAATCGGTGCTTCCCCACTAAGAAATCTATCTCGTAGGCTCCCCGCTTCCTCATCCTCTTGTTGAACTTCAATAACCCGAGCAGATAAAGTCGATTGGACCGTCAAGTTACAGAAAGTTACACCCTCACAAACCTCCTCACAATGTAATGCATAGAGATCCAAGTCCTTCATCATTTTCCACTCGTCGATCGCTAAACTCGCCAAGTGGACCGTCAACTACCACATTCGCTTTCCCCGGGTGATATTGCAATTCGAAGTCGTAATCCTCCATGTGCTCCATCCAACGGCGTTGACGCAAATTAAGTTCTTTTTGAGAAAATAAATACTTTTTTTTTTTTGGGTGAAGAAAATAAATACTTTAAGCTTTTATGGTCAGAAAACACCTCAAACTTTTCACCATAGAGGTAATACCTCCAACTTTTCAAAGCAAAGATTACGGCTGCAAGTTCTAAGTCGTGAGTTGGATAGTTACGTTCGTGATCCTTCAATTGCCGTGAACCATACGCTACCACATTCCCATTTTGCATCAAAACGCACCCAAGTTCCTCCCGCGAGGCATCACAATAGACGGAGTAGCCAACTCCACGCTCGGGCACAATTAAAATCGGTGCGGTGGTCAAACGCTTCTTCAACTCATTAAATGCCGCCTCACACTTGTCATCCCATACGAATTTAGTCCCCTTACGAGTTAGTTTAGTCATTGGAGCCGCCAAACGAGAGAAATCTTGCATAAAACGACGGTAATACCCAGCCAAACCCAAGAAACTCCGAATGCTTTAAACTAAGATTCAGTCTGTCATAAGGCTTAGGTTGATGTCCTTGGAGAAATTCTCCACAGGACCTCAATCTGATGGTCTTTTGACTCAGTGGATCAATGCTTTAAACTAAACTATATTACAGGAGTGGATCTTTTACTGTTATTGTTGTTTCTATGTGAGTAATCGCTGCTTTTTTTTGGGTAAATAAATTAAATTTTTGGGTAAATTGTAATCGCTGCTTTGATCAGGTTCTGTGCAAATTCAAGTCTTAAATTGCAGGATATCACCTTCAAGTGCAACTAGAAGTTTAGGAATGAAGTTTAGCAAATGCAGCAGCAGTACAGGAGCAGCAGCAGCATGGTAACACTCATTGCATTTAAATTTTAATTGATGCGATTATGGCAATGGTTATTTGGTATTGTGTGTTGTGGGTTGCAAGGGTTGTTGCAACCCATGGATTCCTACTTACTTGCTGCACTTGAACCTATCATTTTAAACTACATGCTACTATTGCAATCTGTTGTTGTTTAGTGTTAAGTGGGTTGCAAGGGCTGTTGCAATCTATTATACTCTTGTTAATCACTGCTGCATTAGAGCTCTCATTTGGGAACATATATCATGGTTGCAAGGGCTGTTGCAATCATCTGCTACTATTGCAATATGTTATTACTCCTGTTTGTGCAATGTATACGTTGAGAACCTGCTACTGTATACGTTATCAAAATTCAAACGGAACCTTGCAAAAATTTTCCAGAATCTGGTTGCTCATATGCTAAGTCATTGGATTAGTGTCATTAGATTCATCTGGACTGCTGTGTGTCTGATCGGCATCCACGATGATGATATGGCCTAGCCTAGCTTTGGGGGGTTGTCCCTTGGCAAGTTTGATCCCCTTTGGGAGGGGGCCTCCTCCCGTACCTAGCCTTGGGGGGTTGTCCCTTGGCATGTCGTATCGTACACTTTGCTCCTATTATGATCCATGTTGTAGGCTGCATCTCATAGTCTACGGTCCAGCTTCCTACGGCCCAGCTCCATGATGGCTTAGTGAATTTGGACGTGCAGATACCAGGATACCAATACCAAGTCCAATTGACAAATGCTATTGACAAATGCTTGTCCAAGTACAAGGCAGTACATGACCAAGCCCCATGTGCATGTACCAAGATCAAATGTTCAAGTTCCAAAGCTCAATGTTCATGTTCAAAGTCCAAGTACAAGGCAGTGCATCCCAGGAATTCATAGGCAATTGTACCAAGGAATTCTAGTTTGATGTGTTAATTTAGTATTTATATTACATTTTGTCTAGTGTTTCTTGTTCATCTTTCATAGATGGTTAGGAAACTCTTGTTAAGTTACGCATAGTTCTTTGTAACCATTCGGCGCTAGATTTCCCAATTTTTTCTTTTTCTTTTTCTTTCTTTCTTTCCTCCTGGGGTATGCCCCTTGTAGGCTGTAAATTCGGTTAGCCTTTTTTCTATTTCAAGCTTATTTATCCAAAAAAAAAAAAAACTCCGAATCTCAAAGACACTCTTCGGACGCTCCCAATTCAATACCAACTCAATCTTCCCCGGATCCACGGACACCCCGTCTTTTGATACCACATGACCCAGGAATTTCACCTCGGACAACCAAAACTCGCATTTACTAAGTTTAGCGTACAGTCGGTGTTCTCTCAAGATCTCAAGAACAATGGTGAGGTGGGATTGGTGATCTTCTTCGGAAGGTGAGTAGACAAGAATATCATCAACAAAGACGACCACGAAGTGATCAAGATAAGCCCGAAAAATTCGATTCATTAAGTCCATGAAAGTGGCGGGAGCATTGGTTAAGCCAAATGGCATGACCACGAATTCATAATGGCCATAACGAGTGTGAAAAGCGGTTTTAGGAATGTCCTCGCGGCGAACTCTCAATTGGTGATACCCAGATCTCAAGTCAATCATAGAAAAACACGTGACACCCCGAAGTTGATCAAACAAGTCGTCGATCCTAGGCATTGGATATTTATTCTTAATCGTGACTCGGTTCAATTTACGATAATCAATACATAGGCGAAGCGACCCATCCTTCTTTTGCGCGAATAAAGCTGGAGCTCCCCACGGTGATGTACTAGGACGGATGAAACCCAAGTCTTGCAACTCTTGCAATTGTGTCTTAAGTTCCCTCAATTCAGCCGGTGCAAAACGGTATGGAGGCATAGAAATTGGTGCCGTGCCCGGTAATAAGTCCATCGTGAACTCAACTTCCCTATCGGGTTGCAAGCCCGGTAACTCCTCCGGAAATACTTCCGGAAAATCACAAACTACCCTTGGCAATTCCCCATGCGTGGATAAGTCCGCAATTGGTTCTGGTTGCTACGGTGGGCTCCCAGGAGGAGGTCCTCTTATCTCGGTTGTATCTGTTGGAGTTGGCGTTAAAGGTGGTTTTTCCTGGGTTCAAATGAAGAAGATGAGAGTAGAGAGTGAGATCTACTCTCTCTATGCAAGTGGGCTAGCTGTTTGGTCCTATAAGCGGTACACTACTGCTACAGCAGACTTTCGGCTGTATCAAATCAGTGGGTTCAATCCCACCGACTAGAAATTTGCTTTACGTAAAATGGGCCTTTCAATTTGGTGGGTCCACAGCTGTCCTTACTGTAGGGATAGCTGTCGGTTACAAGCCATTGCATGCAAGTCAGTGGTAATTTCATTACACGCCAATTTCTTTGGTTACAAAGGGGACCACGGGGACTCAAAGGGGAAGTGTGCCTTTATTAGACAATACAAGTACAAAGGGCCCCACGGGGCAGTGTACCTTTAAACAATACAAGCAAGCAACCGATTAGCATAATTAGGAATTTTGTCCATTTATCCCTACTTTAGCGGGTTGTGCTAAGACCTCCAAATTGCCCACCCTGGCGGGTTGTGCCGGGGAGTACGCAATTTTTTTTTCTTTTCTTTTCTTTTTTTTATTTTTATTTTGTCCTTCCTGGGGTATGCCCCTTGTAGGCTGTACATTCGCTTAACCCCTTTTAATTTCAAGCTGAATTATCCACACAAAAAAAAGACTTAACTAGATGGTCCTGTCCTGACCCTTGGGTAGTGTTGGGTGATTTCAATGCTATCAGATTTCAAGCTGAAAAGATTGGTGGAGATCAACTTTGGCCTCCTCATATGGAGGATTTCAATAGGTGCATTATCTCCAATGAACTTGAGGACCTTAGGTATACTGGTTGTCAGTTTACCTGGACTAACAAACAAATCTCCACCCAGTACATTGCTACAAAGATTGATAGGGTTTTAGTTAATGAGCATTGGATCAAGACTCACAATTGTTCCAATGCCCATTTTCCTCTTCCTGGGATTTCGGATCACTCTCCTGCTATAGTGTTTCTAAATCCTGAAGTCAGAAAGGGGCATAAACCTTTCAAATTCTTTAATTTTCTGGCTGATCACCCTGCTTTTTTACCCACTGTTCAGCAAGTTTGGAGGAAAGTGGTCATAGGTAATCCCATGTATGTGGTCTGTGAAAAACTCAAACTTCTTAAAACTGATCTTAAGAAATTGAACACCAAGGATTACAGTGACATTACTAAAAGAACCTTGGCTGCTAGGCAACAACTTGATCAAATACAGAGTGAGTTGGACATCGATCCCACTAATTCATGTAAGCAAGCAATTGAAAGAAAACTTTGTAAGCAATACCTTGATCTAGCTAGAGCTGAGGAAAGTTTTGCTAAACAAAAATCTAGAATACAATGGCTCAAATTGGGGGATCAATGTACCTCATCGTGTTTACCCAAAAAAAAAAAAATGTACCTCATATTTCTTCAAATCCATATCTCATAACAGGAACAGGAACAAAATCACTAGTTTGGTTCTTCCCAATGGTGCAATCACACATGATCCTATTGAGATTAAATCAAACTTTGTGGATTTCTACACTTCCCTGTTGGGTACTATCCATGCTTCTAACTATGTTGGGTCCTCAAGAGTTCAACAATTAGTTGCTGTCAAACTTTTGGACTCCCAAAGAGATGCCATGATTTCTGAGGTTTCTAATCAAGAGATCAAAGAAACTTTCATGTCTCTTAATCCTAGTAAAGCCCCTGGCCCTGATGGGTACAATGCAGGGTTCTTTCAAAAGTCATGGAGTGTTGTGGGGAATGAAGTTACCTCTGCAGTAAGAGGTTTCTTTAGATCTGGCAAGCTCCTCATTAAAGCAAATTCAACAAGCATCGCCCTTGTTCCCAAAGTCCCCAATCCTACCAAGGTGGGGGATTACAGACCCATTTCGTGCTGCAATACCATTTTATTTTTTTGGGTAAATAAGCTTGAAAATAAAAGGGGGCAAAGCGAATATACAGCCTACAAGGGGCATACCCCAGGGAGGACAAAGCAAAAGAAATAAACAAAAGAAGAAAGTGGGGAAGGCCAATTGGCTACATGGGAATGAAGAGTATAGTGTTTCTCCCTCATCTGTTAGATGAGAGAGAAACACACATGGGAATGAAGGTACAAAATGGGACAACCCCCCATTGAGTATTAGAAAAGATAGTAGTCAAAAGCAGAATCAAGGAACCAAAGGAGTATTAGTTCATCACTTGATAACATCATCATGAACAGTAGCTTATCTCTTAAGTTGCAGGAACCACACAATGGTTTAGTATAGAACTTGAGAATTAGAGCCAACATGATGTAGACTCTGATCACAATCTTGATTATGGAGGTAACTTGGAATCACTTGATCATGGGAATTACCAATCTGGATTTGACACCATGGGATGAGTATCATACTGTGGTCACTCATGATGTAGCAGTTATCAAAGACGCCTTTGTTAACTTCTACACTGAATTATTGGGCAGACCTCACAACACTCAATACTCTGGCTATGATAGGGTCAATCAGCTTATTAGTAGAAGGCTGACTTATGCACAAAGCCTTGCTATGGTCCAGGAGGTATCTGACTTAGAGATTAAGGAGACTATGTGGGAACTTAATCCCCATAAAGCCCCTGGGCCTGATGGCTTTAATGCGGGTTTTTTCCAGAAAGCTTGGTCTGTGGTTGGCCATGAGACCACCTCAGCAATAAAGAACTTCTTTAGGTCTGGCCAACTACTTAGTAGAGCTAACGCTACAGTTGTGGCTATGGTTCCTAAAATTCCCAACCCCTCAAGGGTTGGTGATTTCAGGCCAATTTCTTGTTGCAATACCATTTATAAATGTATTGCTAGGATACTGGCAAAAAGGCTCCAAGGTGCCCTTCCTTTACTGATTGATCCAGTTCAATCTGGTTTTGTGAAGGGTAGAAGAATCGCTGATAATATATTCCTTACACAGGAACTTATGAGAGGGTATCATAAATCTTCTCCTTCCCCCAGATGCGCATTGAAAGTTGATATAATGAAAGCCTACGACAATGTTAGGTGGGATCTTCTGTGGGACATCCTCAAGTCCATGAATTTTCACCCTAAAATGATAAAATGGATACAATCATGTGTTACCACAACTAATTACTCCTTAAGTATTAATGGTGAACCAACTGGGTACATAAAAGGCAGAAAGGGCCTTAGGCAGGGGGATCCACTTTCCTCCTATCTTTTTGTCATTGTCATGGAGGTGTTGACTAGTATCCTTAGGGAGAAAGCCAATCTTCCTGATTTCCATTTTCATTGGAGGTGTAGCAAGACCAAACTCATTAATCTATGCTTCGCTGATGATCTTATGATCTTTAGCAAAGGGGATTTGGTTTCTGTTAAACATATACATGCATCTCTCTTGGAGTTTGAAGCACTTTCTGGGCTTTCTCCTAGCCCTGGGAAGAGTAGTGCCTTCTTCTCTGGAGTTGATCACTCCACTAGAGAAGGCATTCTCGCTGTGCTTGGCTTTAAAGAGGGCTTTTTGCCGGTTAAATATCTTGGGGTGCCCCTCCTATCCACCAAGCTCAAGCATCAGGATTGCAAAAACATGGTAGCGAGAATAACTTCTAGAACTAAGACCTGGACTAATAGGGACTTAACTTATGCGGGGAGAGTTCAATTAATAAAGAATGTTCTATTCTCCATGTAGACATATTGGTCATCTACATTTATTTTACCCAAGAAAGTCATAAAAGAAGTTGAAGCTATACTTAGGTCCTTCCTTTGGTCTGGTCCGGATCTAAAAAAATCAGGAGCCAAGGTGTCTTGGGAACATCTGTGTTCCCCAAAACAGGAAGGGGGGCTTGGCTTTAAGGCAATTCAGGTCTGGAATAAGGCAGCCGTTGCTAAACACATTTGGTTTCTCATCTCCGGTGGTGAGCAGTCTATGTGGTGTCAATGGGTCAAGTCATATTTGCTTAAGGGAAAAAGCTTGTGGGAGGTCAAAATTCCCAGTAACCCATCATGGGTGTGGAGGAAAATCCTCAGCCTTAGATCAGTTGTGCATCACCACATCAAAGTATCCATAGGTAATGGAAAGACAGCATCTTTATGGCATGACAATTGGACAAATTTAGGTTCTCTTGCCAATAGGTATGGTACTAGGGTGATGTATGACTCAGGGCTATCTAAGGATGCTACTGTGTCTGTTATCATCAAAGATGCTTTATGGGCCTTCCCCATTACTCAAACTTTGGAACTCAATGAGATTAGGTCCAGTCTTCGCTCTTTACCTGCCCCAATAAGAGGTAAGGAGGATCAATATATCTGGACGTTGAATCCCAGTGGGAATTTTACTATATCTTCCCTATGGAACCACCTTAGAACTTCCTTCCCTAAAGTCTTTTGGAGTAAATGCATATGGTTCCCAGGGCATATTCCTAAGTGCAGTTTCATCACTTGGGTTGCCATTCAGCATAGGCTCTATACTGAGGACAGACTTGTGTTATTTGGCACTAAGTCGGTCTCTCGTTGCTCGTTCTGTACTGGGAGTGAAAGCCATGACCATCTTTTCTTTAGTTGCCCATTTTCTACACAAGTGTGGAATCAAACATTGTCCTTCCTTGACTTAAAGTGGTCGCCTAGACCTTGGGATAATTGGGTCGCTCATATCTCAACAATCAAAGGCAAGAATATGAAATCTCTTATTACCAAGTTGGCTTTTATAACCACCATTTATCACATATGGATAGAGAGAAATGCGCGTAAGTTCCAAAACAAAGTGTGTCCAGTTTCAGTTATAGTGAGCAAGATACACTCTATGGTTAGGGCCAGATTGTTGTCCCTGGAAAGACTTCCAGTTGGTCATCAGTCGCAAAGGCTTCTCTCCAGATGGGGTATATCATAAGTCTTTGATTATAGATACCAATGCTACTGACATTTGTTTGTGGATACAATCAGCTCAGAGTGGGGGGCAGGATGCATTCAGATCAGAGGTTCAAGGTGGTAGAATGGATCAAAGAGTTTCACTGGTTGCAGCTCAGCAAGCAAGGGCCAATTGTTACTATTACTTCTAGTATCAGGTGAATACCTTAAAACCTTTGTCTGTTGGTTGAAGACTGAGGCCTATACTTGCAACCTCAACACTTGAAGTGTTTATGATTTTATGAGTTGTGTGTTCCACTAAATTGAGAGCCTAAGTGAGTGAGTGCTTGAGCCACAGATTTATTTGAGAGTGGAGGTAATAGTAAGAGGGGGTGTATGGTAAGGATCAGATGAGGGTGTTTGGTCCCTTAGTGAGTGTATGAAGTGTGAGGATCCGAGGGAGAGGAAGGGTGAGCCTTTATATCTTCTAGGTTGAACTTTGTGGAGCCATATGGTATAATATTACACATTGCATAGACTTTGCAGATTTCCTTTAGGTCCTCTCTATTTTCACAGATTTGTGTGCCTATGATCTCTGCTTTGTCGTGCTTCTGAATGGTACTTTGCATATTAATCGTATTGATTACTGACTTGGTTCCTTGGGCCCTTCATCAGAGTTGTGTGCCTACTGGGTTCAGTAATTACATACTGTTTGTATTAGTTTCTGCTCGTAATTTACTTTTGCTACTGCTGAACAGTTTGTAGTAGAGAGTTCTATCTTTAGAATAGCATGCCTGCGGTTGTGTTAGACTACTGCTGTAGTGCTGCTGCCGTTAAGCTACTATACTACTGCTATGTTCCTGCCGCAACTGCACTTAGTATTGATTACATATCTTCGGTTGTTGCTGCCAATTGAGGGCTGCTAGTTGTTCATTCGGCTGCCAACTTTGATTTATCACATTCGGTATACTTATCTGCTACTTGAGGGGCTGCTGTTATTTTGATACCGGGGCTGTCAAATTCCAAACGGTTGCTGCCCAAATTTACAGAAAATCTAATCGGATGAGGTCCCCACTGCGATGGGGTTTGGGCCTACCTGGGGGGGGCTGTCCCTGGGGATTGTTCTCTAGGGAGGGGGATGTCCTCCCTCTTAATCTTTCAATGCTTTGTCTGTCTTTATTTCTTATGTTCCTTAGATGGATTCGAGACTTATGGTCGATCATCTTAGCTTTGTAGCCAGTTTCCTTTAGTTTTTTCTCCCTTTATTTGTTTTTGTTTTGTCCTCCTGGGGTATGCCCCTTGTAGGCTGTACATTCTTTTGTCTCTCTTTTTATTTCAAGCTATCTTTACCAAAAAAAAATCATACTGTGGTTACCCTACTGCTGCTGCTGCATTCCTCTACTGCTGCCCCTCATTTTAGGAGACGCTGCCCAAATCCAGAGGGCTTACTGCAGCAGTGTTGTTGCACCTTCAATGCTGGTTGCTGGTACATACTTACTTGCTTACACTTCATGTTAAACTATAGCAAGGGTTGTTGCTATAGTTACTTGCTTGCTTGTTTTATGCTCATTAGGTGGGTTGCAAGGGCTGTTGCAACCTACATACTTATTTGCGTGCACTCGAAATTTCATGTTAAACTGTTATGCTGCTACCTGCTGCTGTGTACTGCTGTTGGAAGTTCTACCTCTATCTCTTCCACTTTCTATTCTTTTTTTCAGCTGCTGCTGTTGTATAAGCAGTGGCTGGCACCTTGAGGGTGCTCCAATTACGAACGGGTCATGGCAAAATTTTAAAAAAAAAATCTTCCCAACAGTATAGGGAGAGTGTTTCTCCATAGATTCAATATCTTGTTTTCCCTTATCTGTTAGAGCTCTCAATTGGTTAATATCATTGTATACATTGAGAACTTGATGTGTTGTTAATCTGGGTAGTGCTAATGTTTAGAGTTGTTTGGCATCATCTGGATCTGGTGTGTCAGATCGCATCTACGATGTTGAGTTTTTCGCCTAGCCTTGGGGGCTCCCCAAGGCATGTTTTAGTCCCTTCTAGGGAGGGGCCTTTCCTCCCTACTCTAGCCTATTACCAATGTTAGGCTACAACCTTCACCATCATGCAACCTGTT
Organism: Vaccinium myrtillus; assembly: GCA_016920895.1. Taxonomy (NCBI): domain Eukaryota; kingdom Viridiplantae; phylum Streptophyta; class Magnoliopsida; order Ericales; family Ericaceae; genus Vaccinium; species Vaccinium myrtillus. The sequence continues at coordinate 14,947,305 of CM029279.1, forward strand.
ACGCACTCTTTATTCCTCCATTTGCAGTGGCAAGTCAAACTGCTGCATCGACAACAAATCAAGAATGTACATCAACAAATTCAAAGTTCCAAAGATTGAAAATTCCAAGTTCCAAAGGTTGTCTATTCCAAGTTGCAAAGGTTGCAGCAGTTCAAGGTGTTCAAGTGTTCTAAGTTCAGTTAGTTTTTGTAATTTTGCCAAGTGTTTCTTGTCATCTTTCATAGAAGGTTAAGAAGCATTTGTTAATCCTCGCATAGCTCTTTGTAGCCATTTGGCGTAAGTTTTCCCTGTTTTCTTTGTTTTCTTTTTCTTTTTTCTTTTCTTTCCTCTTGGGGTATGCCCCGTGTAGGTCAGTATATTCGGTTAGCCTTTTTATTTCAAGCTTATTTACCCAAAAAAAAAAACATAGTAGAGCAGAGCTCAAGACAAGCAGTCAGATTGTTGCAGCAGTAACATTAACAAGGTGCAAATGCACCCCATATGGGAAGACGCCCCCTCCCCAAAGGGATCATACATGCCTAGGGACAACCCCCCAAGGCTAGGTTATCTCAGAGAAACAAGGCCAGGGACATCCCCCAAGGCTAGGAATTACTTTTGCAAAATATGGGCATTTTTTCGAAAATTGGGCAAAGATAACATTTGAAACATGAGCATCCCCAATGAGTAGTGAATCACGATACATAGAGTAACAAGCATACCTAACTGCAATACCATTTATAAATGTATTGCTAAAATTCTAGCAAAGAGAATTCAAGATGTTCTCCCCCATATCATTGACCCTGTCCAATCTGGGTTTGTGAGAGGTAGGAGAATAGCTGATAACATCTTTCTTACCCAAGAGATCATGAGAGATTAACATAAATCATCCTCTTCTCCTAGATGTGCTTTAAAAGTGGATATCATGAAAGCATATGATAATGTCAGATGGGAATTCCTGTGGGACATCCTGATATCTATGAATTTTCATCCCCAAATGATAAATTGGATCAAAACATGTATTTCCACAGCCAACTACATACACCTCTGAAAGCACACAACATCTCTCTTACTGCTGCTGCCCTGATTTTTGCACTCTTGTTGCTACTCGGTTCACTGATGTTGCTACTCTGATTGTGCATGCTCATGCTCCTGCTGCTACTGTCGTGGTCCATGCTACTGCTGGACAGCATATAGAATACTACTGCCGTTGGAAGTTCTACCTCTATCTCTTCCTCTTCCTCTTCCTCTTCCTCTTCCTCTTCCTCTTCCTCTTTCTTTTCTCTTTTTCAGCTGCTGTTGTTGTATAAGCAGTGGCTGGCACCTTGAGGGTGCTCCAATTACGAACGGGTCATGGCGAAATTTTCAAATCTTCTTCCCAACAGTATATGGAGAGTGTTTTCTACTTAGATTCAAGATCTTGTTTTCCCCTTAAGAGTGTTTCTCCTCCCTCTTTCAGATGGATTAGAAACACTCGTTCCCAATTGTAGCCATTTGGCCATCCCACTCCCTCCATTCAAGGTTTACTCCATTGTTATTGCTTTAGTTGCTTAGCATGTATTTGCGTATCTTGTTCTTTACCCCACTTACCCTCATGTAGCCCTTACGGCCATCCCTTTAATTCACGCAATTTTCCTGTTCTTTTTCTTTTCTTAGTCCTCCCTGGGGTATGCCCCTTGAAGGATGTACATTCGCTTAGCCTTTTTTAATTTCAAGCTTATTTATCCAAAAAAACTACACTTTAAGCATTAATGGGGAACCTACTGGCTCTATCTTGGGTAAGAAAGGTCCAAGACAAGGTGATCCCTTGTCTTCCTACCTTTTTGTCATTGTTATGGAAATTCTCACCCAACTCCTTAAGGAAAAATCCCAAGGCCCCAATTTTCACATTCATTGGAGATGTGATAAAACAAAGATTATCAATCTTTGTTTTGCTGATGATCTAATGATCTTCTGCAAAGGTAAGCTTAGTTCCATTAATTGCATCAAGGAGGCCCTCTCTGAGTTCGAGGCTTTGTCTGGTCTTTCACATAGTCCTGGCAAGAGCCATATTTTCTTTTCTGGTGTCCCTCCACTAACAAACAAGCTATACTTGATGCTCTGCACTTTCAAGAAGGGTTTCTTCTTGTGAGATATCTAGGAGTTCCCCTTATCTCCACCAAGCTCTTTTGGTTATGTGTAATGTTATAATAATTTTAAACAGTTTTATATTATATTATAATTAACAATAGATTTAATAACGCATAATATTGTTATATCAATTTTAAATATAAGTAATATATTTACACATATAATATTATATCATATTTCATAAATTTAATTTAAATTATATTGTTAAAACGACAATACTTTTATTACTTATATAAAATACCGTATTTAAAATAACTCTTTAAATTATTTATTATAAAATATTTAGTTTTAAAACATGTTAAATTATTTTTAAACATTTCTATATTTTCAATAATTTTATATATGGAATGTTGTAATAATTTTATATATGGAATGTTGTAATAATTTTAATCGATTTTATATTAATATTATAATTAAAAGTATATTTAATAACGTATAATATTGTTATATCAATTTTAAATATAAGTAATATATTTACACATATAATATTATATCATATTTCATAAATTTAATTTAAATTATACTGTTAAAACGACAATACTTTTATTACTTATTTAAAATATCGTATTTAAAATGACTCTTTAAATTGTTTATTATAAAATATTTAGTTTTCAAATATGTTAAATTATTTTTAAACATTTCTACATATACAATAATTTTATATATGTAATGTTATAATAATTTTAATCAATTTTATATTAATATTATAATTAAAAATATATTTAGTAACGTATAATATTGTTATATCAATTTTAAATATAAGTAATGTATTAACATATTATATCATATTTCATAAATTTAATTTAAATTATATTGTTAAAACGACAATACTTTAATTGCTTATTTAAAATACCGTATTTAAAATAACTATTCAAATTTTTTATTAAAAATATGTAGTTTTAAAATACGTTAAATTATTTTTAAACATTTACATATTTATAATAATTTTATATACGTATTTAATTTTAGTACGTGGTAATGTACAACTATTCCCTCCGTGATTATTTATCACCAATACAATATTTATACTACTAATTAAAGTTGAATTGACAAATTGTAATTGTTATTGGAACACTCGATTTATCCACTCATTACACTCGATTAAGGGGAAGGAGCCAACAAAATAAAAATACTAATATAATTGTGGTATTATATATATTTCTATATTACTGAATTTGATAACATAAAATATATACAAAAATATAAATTTAATATAAGTTTTATTTGTATTTGATGTGTCTTTTATTAATTTAAAACTATATATTGTTTTGTAATAATAGGAATTAGTTAATAGATTTCTTTGGTTATGTGTAATGTTATAATAATTTTAATCACTTTTATATTATATTATAATTAACAATAGATTTAATAACGTATAATATTGTTATATCAATTTTAAATATAAGTAATATATTTAAACATATAATATTATATCATATTTCATAGATTTAATTTAAATAATATTGTTAAAACGACAATACTTTTATTACTTATATAAAATACCGTATTTAAAATAACTCTTTAAATTATTTATTATAAAATATTTAGTTTTAAATATGTTAAATTATTTTTAAACATTTCTATATTTTCAATAATTTTATATATGTAATGTTGTAATAATTTTAATACATTTTATATTAATATTATAATTAAAAGTATATTTAATGACATATAATATTGTTATATCAATTTTAAATATAAGTAATATATTTACACATATAATATTATATCATATTTCATAAATTTAATTTAAATTATACTGTTAAAACGACAATACTTTTATTACTTATTTAAAATACCGTATTTAAAATGACTTTTTAAATTATTTATTATAAAATATGCAGTTGTAAAATATGTTAAATTATTTTTAAACCTTTCTACATTTACAATAATTTTATATATGTAATGTTATAATAATTTTAATCAATTTTATATTAATATTATAAATAAAAATATATTTAATATCGTATAATATTGTTATATAAATTTTAAATATAAGTAATGTGTTTACACATATAATATTATGTCATATTTCATAAATTTAACTTAAATTATATTGTTAAAACGACAAAACTTTAATTGGTTATTTAAAATACCGTATTTAAAATAACTATTTAAATTTTTTATTATAAAATATATAGATTTAAAATACGTTAAATTATTTTGAAGCATTTATATATTTATAATAATTTTGTATACGTGTTTAATTTTAATACGTGGTAATGTACGACTATTCCCTCCGTGATTATTTATCGCCCATTCAATATTTATACTAATAATTAAAGTTGAATTGACAAATTATTATTGTTATTGGAACACTCGATTCATCCACTCATTACACTCGATTAAGGGGAAGGAGCCAATAAAATAAAAATACTAATATAAATGTGGTATTTTATATATTTCTTTATTACTGAATTTGATAAGATAAAATATATACAAAAAAATAAATTTAATATAAGTTTAATGTGTATTCGATGTGTCTTTTATTAATTTAAAACTATATATTTTTTTGTAATAATGGAAATTAGTTAATAGATTTCTTTGGTTATGTGTAATGTTATAATAATTTTAATCACTTTTATATTATATTATAATTAACAATAGATTTAATAACGTATAATATTGTTATATTAATTTTAAATATAAGTAATATATTACACATATAATATTATATCGTATTTCATAAATTTAATTCAAATTATATTGTTAAAACGACAATAGTTTTATTACTTATATAACATACAGTATTTAAAATAACACTTTAAATTATTTATTATAAATTATTTAGTTTTAAAATATGTTAAATTAATTTTAAACATTTCTATATTTTCAATAATTTTATATATGTAATGTTGTAATAATTTTAATCAACTTTATATTAATATTATAATTAAAAGTATATTTAATAACGTATAATATTGTCATATCAATTTTAAATATAAGTAATATATTTACACATATAATATTATATCATATTTCATAAATTTAATTTAAATTATATTGTTAAAACGACAATACTTTTATTACTTATATAAAATACCGTATTTAAAATAACTCTTTAAATTATTTATTATAAAATATTTAGTTTTAAAACATGTTAAATTATTTTTAAACATTTCTATATTTTCAATAATTTTATATATGGAATGTTGTAATAATTTTATATATGGAATGTTGTAATAATTTTAATCGATTTTATATTAATATTATAATTAAAAGTATATTTAATAACGTATAATATTGTTATATCAATTTTAAATATAAGTAATATATTTACACATATAATATTATATCATATTTCAAAAATTTAATTTAAATTATACTGTTAAAACGACAATACTTTTATTACTTATTTAAAATATCGTATTTAAAATGACTCTTTAAATTGTTTATTATAAAATATTTAGTTTTCAAATATGTTAAATTATTTTTAAACATTTCTACATATACAATAATTTTATATATGTAATGTTATAATAATTTTAATCAATTTTATATTAATATTGTAATTAAAAATATATTTAGTAACGTATAATATTGTTATATCAACTTTAAATATAAGTAATGTATTAACATATTATATCATATTTCATAAATTTAATTTAAATTATATTGTTAAAACGACAATACTTTAATTGCTTATTTAAAATACCGTATTTAAAATAACTTTTCAAATTTTTATTATAAAATATGTAGTTTTAAAATACGTTAAATTATTTTCAAACATTTATATATTTATAATAATTTTATATACGTATTTAATTTTAGTACGTGGTAATGTACAACTATTCCCTCCGTGATTATTTATCACCAATACAATATTTATACTACAAATTAAAGTTGAATTGACAAATTGTAATTGTTATTGGAACACTCGATTTATCCACTCATTACACTCGATTAAGGAGAAGGAGCCAACAAAATAAAAATACTAATATAATTGTGGTATTATATATATTTCTATATTACTGAATTTGATAACATAAAATATATACAAAAATATAAATTTAATATAAGTTTTATTTGTATTTGATGTGTCTTTTATTAATTTAAAACTATATATTGTTTTGTAATAATAGGAATTAGTTAATAGATTTCTTTGGTTATGTGTAATGTTATAATAATTTTAAGTACTTTTATATTATAATGTAATTAACAATAGATTTAATAACGTATAATATTGTTATATCAATTTTAAATATAAGTAATATATTTAAACATATAAGATTATATCATATTTCATAAATTTAATTTAATTTAATTTAAATAATATTGTTAAAACGACAATACTTTTATTACTTATATAAAATACCGTATTTAAAATAACTCTTTAAATTATTTATTATAAAATATTTAGTTTTAAAATATGTTAAATTATTTTTAAACATTTCTATATTTTCAATAATTTTATATATGTAATGTTGTAATAATTTTAATACATTTTATATTAATATTATAATTAAGAGTATATTTAATGACATATAATATTGTTATATCAATTTTAAATATAAGTAATATATTTACACATATAATATTATATCATATTTCATAAATTTAATTTAAATTATACTGTTAAAACGACAATACTTTTATTACTTATTTAAAATACCGTATTTAAAATGACTTTTTAAATTATTTATTATAAAATATGCAGTTGTAAAATATGTTAAATTATTTTTAAACCTTTCTACATTTACAATAATTTTATATATGTAATGTTATAATAATTTTAATCAATTTTATATTAATATTATAATTAAAAATATATTTAATAACGTATAATATTGTTATATAAATTTTAAATATAAGTAATGTGTTTACACATATAATATTATGTCATATTTCATAAATTTAACTTAAATTATATTGTTAAAACGACAAAACTTTAATTGGTTATTTAAAATACCGTATTTAAAATAACTATTTAAATTTTTTATTATAAAATATATAGATTTAAAATACGTTAAATTATTTTGAAGCATTTATATATTTATAATAATTTTGTATACGTGTTTAATTTTAATACGTGGTAATGTACGACTATTCCCTCCGTGATTATTTATCGCCCATTCAATATTTATACTAATAATTAAAGTTGAATTGACAAATTATTATTGTTATTGGAACACTCGATTCATCCACTCATTACACTCGATTAAGGGGAAGGAGCCAATAAAATAAAAATACTAATATAAATGTGGTATTTTATATATTTCTTTATTACTGAATTTGATAAGATAAAATATATACAAAAAAATAAATTTAATATAAGTTTAATGTGTATTCGATGTGTCTTTTATTAATTTAAAACTATATATTTTTTTGTAATAATGGAAATTAGTTAATAGATTTCTTTGGTTATGTGTAATGTTATAATAATTTTAATCAGTTTTATATTATAATATAATTAAAAATAGAATTAATAACGTATAATATTGTTATATCAATTTGAAATATAAGTAATATATTTAAACATATAATATTATATCATATTTCATAAATTTAATTTAAATTATATTGTTAAAACGACAATACTTTAATTGGTTATTTGAAATACCGTACTTAAAATAACTATTTAAATTTTTTATTATAAAATATGTAGATTTAAAATACGTTAAATTATTTTTAAGCATTTATATATTTATAATAATTTTATATACATGTTTAATTTTAGTACTTGGTAATGTACAACTATTCCATCCGTGATTATTTATCGCCAATTCAATATTTATACTAATAATTAAAGTTGAATTGACAAATTATTGTTGTTATTGGAACACTCGATTTATCCACTCATTACACTCGATTAAGGGGAAGGAGCCAATAAAATAAAAATACTAATATAATTGTCGTATTTTATATATTTCTGTATTACTGAATTTGATAAGATTAAATAAATATACAAAAAAATAAATTTAATATAAGTTTAATGTGTATTCGATGTGTCTTTTATTAATTTAAAACTGTATATTTTTTTGTAATAATCGGAATTAGTTAATAGATTTCTTTGGTTATGTGTAATGTTATAATAATTTTAATCACTTTTATATTATAATATAATTAAAAATAGAATTAATAACGTATAATATTGTTATATCAATTTGAAATATAAGTAATATATTTAAACATATAATATTATATCATATTTCATAAATTTAATTTAAATTATATTGTTAAAACGACAATAGTTTTATTACTTATATAAAATACGGTATTTAAAATAACTCTTTAAATTATTTATTACAAAATATTTGGTTTTAAAATATGTTAAATTATTTTTAAACAATTCTATATTTTCAATAATTTTATATATGTAATGTTGTAATAATTTTAATCAATATTATATTAATATTATAATTAAAGGTATATTTAATGACGTATAATATTTTTATATCAATTTTAAATATAAGTAATATATTTACACATATAATATTATATCATATTTCATAAATTTAATTTAAATTATATTATTAAAACGACAATACTTTTATTACTTATTTAAAATACCGTATTTAAAATGACTTTTTAAATTATTTATTATAAAATATGCAGTTGTAAAATATGTTAAATTATTTTTAAACCTTTCTACATTTACAATAATTTTATATATGTAATGTTATAATAATTTTAATCAATTTTATATTAATATTATAAATAAAAATATATTTAATAACGTATAATATTGTTTTATAAATTTTAAATATAAGTAATGTGTTTACACATATAATATTATATCATATTTCATAAATTTAATTTAAATTATACTGTTAAAACGACAATACTTTTATTACTTATTTAAAATACCGTATTTAAAATGACTTTTTAAATTATTTATTATAAAATATGCAGTTGTAAAATATGTTAAATTATTTTTAAACCTTTCTACATTTACAATAATTTTAATCAATTTTATATTAATATTATAATTAAAAATATATTTAATAACGTATAATATTGTTATATAAATTTTAAATATAAGTAATGTGTTTACACATATAATATTATATCATATTTCATAAATTTAATTTAAATTATATTGTTAAAACGACAATACTTTAATTGGTTATTTAAAATACCGTATTTAAAATAACTATTTTAATTTTTTATTATAAAATATGTAGATTTAAAATACGTTAAATTATTTTAAGCATTTATATATTTATAATAATTTTATATACATGTTTAATTTTAGTACTTGGTAATGTACAACTATTCCATCCGTGATTATTTATCGCCAATTCAATATTTATACTAATAATTAAAGTTGAATTGACAAATTATTATTGTTATTGGAACACTCGATTTATCCACTCATTACACTCGATTAAGGGGAAGGAGCCAATAAAATAAAAATACTAATATAATTGTCGTATTTTATATATTTCTGTATTACTGAATTTGATAAGATAAAATATATACAAAAAAATAAATTTAATATAAGTTTAATGTGTATTCGATGTGTCTTTTATTAATTTAAAACTGTATATTTTTTTGTAATAATGGGAATTAGTTAATAGATTTCTTTGGTTATGTGTAATGTTATAATAATTTTAATCACTTTTATATTATAATATAATTAAAAATAGATTTAATAACGTAAAATATTGTTATATCAATTTTAAATATAAGTAATATATTTAAACATATAATATTATATCATATTTCATAAATTTAATTTAAATTATATTGTTAAAACGACAATAGTTTTATTACTTATATAAAATACGGTATTTAAAATAACTCTTTAAATTATTTATTATAAAATATTTAGTTTTAAAATATGTTAAATTATTTTTAAACAATTCTATATTTTCAATAATTTTATATATGTAATGTTGTAAATATTTTAATCAATATTATATTAATATTATAAATAAAGGTATACTTAATGACGTATAATATTTTTATATCAATTTTAAATATAAGTAATATATTTACACATATAATATTAAATCATATTTCATAAATTCAATTTAAATTATACTGTTAAAACGACAATACTTTTATTACTTATTTAAAATACCGTATTTAAAATGACTTTTTAAATTATTTATTATAAAATATGCAGTTGTAAAATATGTTAAATTATTTTTAAACCTTTCTACATTTACAAAAATTTTATATATGTAATGTTATAATTATTTTAATCAATTTTATATTAATATTATAATTAAAAATATATTTAATAACGTATAATATTGTTATATAAATTTTAAATATAAGTAATGTGTTTACACATATAATATTATATCATATTTCATAAATTTAATTTAAATTATATTGTTAAAACGACAATATTTTAATTGGTTATTTAAAATACCGTATTTAAAATAACTATTTAAATTTTTTATTATAAAATATGTAGATTTAAAATACGTTAAATTATTTTTAAGCATTTATATATTTATAATAATTTTATATACCTGTTTAATTTTAGTACTTGGTAATGTACAACTATTCCATCCGTGATTATTTATCGCCAATTCAATATTTATACTAATAATTAAAGTTGAATTGACAAATTATTGTTGTTATTGCAACACTCGATTTATCCACTCAATACACTCGATTAAGGGGAAGGAGCCAATAAAATAAAAATACTAATATAATTGTCGTATTTTATATATTTCTGTATTACTGAATTTGATAAGATGAAATATATATACAAAAAAATAAATTTAATATAAGTTTAATGTGTATTCGATGTGTCTTTTATTAATTTAAAACTGTATATTTTTTTGTAATAATGGGAATTAGTTAATAGATTTCTTTGGTTATGTGTAATGTTATAATAATTTTAATCACTTTTATATTATAATATAATTAACAATTGATTTAATAACGTATAATATTGTTATATCAATTTTAAATATAAGTAATATATTTAAACATATAATATTATATCATATTTCATAAATTTAATTTAAATTATATTGTTAAAACGACAATAGTTTTATTACTTATATAAAATACGGTATTTAAAATAACTCTTTAAATTATTTATTATAAAATATTTAGTTTTAAAATATGTTAAATTATTTTTAAATTATTTTTAAACAATTCTATATTTTCAATAATTTTATATATGTAATGTTGTAATAATTTTAATCAATATTATAATAATATTATAATTAAAAGTTATATTTAATGACTTATAATATTTTTATATCAATTTTAAATATAAGTAATATATTTACACATATAATATTATATCATATTTCATAAATTTAATTTAAATTATACTGTTAAAACGACAATACTTTTATTACTTATTTAAAATACCGTATTTAAAATGACTTTTTAAATTATTTATTATAAAATATGGAGTTGTAAAATATGTTAAATTATTTTTAAACCTTTCTACATTTACAATAATTTTATATATGTAATGTTATAATAATTTTAATCAATTTTATATTAATATTATAATTAAAAATATATTTAATAACTATATAATATTGTTATATAAATTTTAAATATAAGTAATGTGTTTACACATATAATATTATATCATATTTCATAAATTTAATTTAAATTATATTGTTAAAACGACAATACTTTAATTGGTTATTTAAAATACCGTATTTAAAATAACTATTTAAATTTTTTATTATAAAATATGTAGATTTAAAATACGTTAAATTACTTTTAAGCATTTATATATTTATAATAATTTTATATACATGTTTAATTTTAGTACGTGGTAATGTATAACTATTCCATCCGTGATTATTTATCGCCAATTCAATATTTATAATAATAATTAAAGTTGAATTGACAAATTATTATTGTTATTGGAACACTCGATTTATCCACTGATTACACTCGATTAAGGGGAAGGAGCCAATAAAATAAAAGTACTAATATAATTGTGGTATTTTATATATTTCTGTATTACTGAATTTGATAAGATAAAATATATACAAAAAAAATAAATTTACTATAAGTTTAACGTGTATTCGATGTGTCTTTTATTAATTTAAAACTATATATTTTTTTGTAATAATGGGAATTAGTTAATAGATTTCTTTGGTTATGTGTAATGTTATAATAATTTTAATCACTTTTATATTATAATATAATTAACAATAGATTTAATAACGTATAATATTGTTATATCAATTTTAAATATAAGTAATATATTTAAACATATAATATTATATCATATTTCATAAATTTAATTTAAATTATATTGTTAAAACGACAATAGTTTTATTACTTATATAAAATACGGTATTTAAAATAACTCTTTAAATTATTTATTATAAAATATTTAGTTTTAAAATATGTTAAATTATTTTTAAACATTTCTATATTTTCAATAATTTTATATATGTAATGTTGTAATAATTTTAATCAATATTATATTAATATTATAATTAAAGGTATATTTAATGACGTATAATATTTTTATATCAATTTTAAATATAACTAATATATTTACACATATAATACTATATCATATTTCATAAATTTAATTTAAATTATACTGTTAAAACGACAATACTTTTATTACTTATTTAAAATACCGTATTTAAAATGACTTTTTAAATTATTTATTATAAAATATGCAGTTGTAAAATATGTTAAATTATTTTTAAACCTTTCTACATTTACAAAAAATTTATATATGTAATGTTATAATAATTTTAATCAATTTTATATTAATATTATAATTAAAAATATATTTAATAACGTATAATATTGTTATATAAATTTTAAATATAAGTAATGTGTTTACACATATAATATTATATCATATTTCATAAATTTAATTTAAATTATATTGTTAAAACGACAATACTTTAATTGGTTATTTAAAATACCGTATTTAAAATAACTATTTAAATTTTTTATTATAAAATATGTAGATTTAAAATACGTTAAATTATTTTTAAGCATTTATATATTTATAATAATTTTATATACATGTTTAATTTTAGTACTTGGTAATGTACAACTATTCCATCCGTGATTATTTATCGCCAATTCAATATTTATACTAATAATTAAAGTTGAATTGACAAATTATTATTGTTATTGGAACACTCGATTTATCCACTCAATTACTCGATTAAGGGGAAGGAGTCAATAAAATAAAAATACTAATATAATTGTCGTATTTTTTATATTTTCATTATTTTGAATTTGATAAGATAAAATATATACAAAAAAATAAATTTAATATAAGTTTAATGTGTATTCGATGTGTCTTTTATTAATTTAAAACTGTATATTTTTTTGTAATAATGGGAATTAGTTAATAGATTTCTTTGGTTATGTGTAATGTTATAATAATTTTAATCACTTTTATATTATAATATAATTAACAATAGATTTAATAACGTATAATATTGTTATATCAATTTTAAATATAAGTAATATATTTAAACATATAATATTATATCATATTTCATAAATTTAATTTAAATTATATTGTTAAAACGACAATAGTTTTATTACTTATATAAAATACGGTATTTAAAATAACTCTTTAAATTATTTATTATAAAATATTTAGTTTTAAAATATGTTAAATTATTTTTAAACAATTCTATATTTTCAATAATTTTATATATGTAATGTTGTAATAATTTTAATCAATATTATAATAAATTATAATTAAAAGTTATATTTAATGACTTATAATATTTTTATATCAATTTTAAATATAAGTAATATATTTACACATATAATATTATATCATATTTCATAAATTTAATTTAAATTATACTGTTAAAACGACAATACTTTTATTACTTATTTAAAATACCGTATTTAAAATGACTTTTTAAATTATTTATTATAAAATATGCAGTTGTAAAATATGTTAAATTATTTTTAAACCTTTCTACATTTACAATAATTTTATATATGTAATGTTATAATAATTTTAATCAATTTTATATTAATATTATAATTAAAAATATATTTAATAACGTATAATATTGTTATATAAATTTTAAATATAAGTAATGTGTTTACACATATAATATTATATCATATTTCATAAATTTAATTTAAATTATATTGTTAAAACGACAATACTTTAATTGGTTATTTAAAATACCGTATTTAAAATAACTATTTAAATTTTTTTATTATAAAATATGTAGATTTAAAATACGTTAAATTATTTTTAAGCATTTATATATTTATAATAATTTTATATACATGTTTAATTTTAGTACGTGGTAATGTATAACTATTCCATCCGTGATTATTTATCGCCAATTAAATATTTTATACTAATAATTAAAGTTGAATTGACAAATTATTATTGTTATTGGAACACTCGATTTATCCACTCATTACACTCGATTAAGGGGAAGGAGCCAATAAAATAAAAAAAAATACTAATATAATTGTGGTATTTTATATATTTCAGATTATTTGAATTTGATAAGATAAAATATATACAAAAAAATAAATTTAATATAAGTTTAATGTGTATTCGATGTGTCTTTTATTAATTTAAAACTATATATTTTTTTTTGTAATAATGGGAATTAGTTAATAGATTTCTTTGGTTATGTGTAATGTTATAATAATTTTAATCACTTTTATATTATAATATAATTAACAATAGATTTAATAACGTATAATATTGTTATATCAATTTTAAATATAAGTAATATATTTAAACATATAATATTATATCATATTTCATAAATTTAATTTAAATTATATTGTTAAAACGACAATAGTTTTATTACTTATATAAAATACGGTATTTAAAATAACTCTTTAAATTATTTATTATAAAAAATTTAGTTTTAAAATATGTTAAATTATGTTTAAACAATTCTATATTTTACAATAATTTTATATATGTAATGTTGTAATAATTTTAATCAATATTATATTAATATTATAATTAAAAGTATATTTAATGACGTATAATATTTTTATATCAATTTTAAATATAAGTAATATATTTACACATATAATATTATATCATATTTCATAAATTTAATTTAAATTATATTGTTAAAACGACAATACTTTTATTACTTATTTAAAATACCGTATTTAAAATGACTTTTTAAATTATTTATTATAAAATATGCAGTTGTAAAATATGTTAAATTATTTTTAAACCTTTCTACATTTACAATAATTTTATATATGTAATGTTATAATAATTTTAATCAATTTTATATTAATATTATAATTAAAAATATATTTAATAACGTATAATATTGTTATATAAATTTTAAATATAAGTAATGTGTTTACACATATAATATTATATCATATTTCATAAATTTAATTTAAATTATATTGTTAAAACGACAATACTTTAATTGGTTATTTAAAATACCGTATTTAAAATAACTATTTAAATTTTTTTTTATAAAATATGTAGATTTAAAATATAGTTAAATTATTTTTAAGCATTTATATATTTATAATAATTTTTATATACATTTTAATTTTAGTACTTGGTAATGTACAACTATTCCATCCGTGATTATTTATCGCCAATTAAATATATTTATACTAATAATTAAAGTTGAATTGACAAATTATTATTGTTATTGGAACACTCGATTTATCCACTCATTACACTCGATTAAGGGGAAGGAGTCAATAAAATAAAAATACTAATATAATTGTCGTATTTTATATATTTACAGATTAAAATAATTTGATAAGATAAAATATATACAAAAAAATAAATTTAATATAAGTTTAATGTGTATTCGATGTGTCTTTTATTAATTTAAAACTGTATATTTTTTTTGTAATAATGGGAATTAGTTAATAGATTTCTTTGGTTATGTGTAATGTTATAATAATTTTAATCACTTTTATATTATAATATAATTAACAATTGATTTAATAACGTATAATATTGTTATATCAATTTTAAATATAAGTAATATATTTAAACATATAATATTATATCATATTTCATAAATTTAATTTAATTTAAATTATATTGTTAAAACGACAATAGTTTTATTACTTATATAAAATACGGTATTTAAAATAACTCTTTAAATTATTTATTATAAAATATTTAGTTTTAAAATATGTTAAATTATTTTTAAACATTTCTATATTTTCAATAATTTTATATATGTAATGTTGTAATAATTTTAATCAATATTATATTAATATTATAATTAAAAGTATATTTAATGACGTATAATATTTTTATATCAATTTTAAATATAAGTAATATATTTACACATATAATATTATATCATATTTCATAAATTTAATTTAAATTATATTGTTAAAACGACAATACTTTTATTACTTATTTAAAATACCGTATTTAAAATGACTTTTTAAATTATTTATTATAAAATATGCAGTTGTAAAATATGTTAAATTATTTTTAAACCTTTCTACATTTACAATAATTTTATATATGTAATGTTATAATAATTTTAATCAATTTTATATTAATATTATAATTAAAAATATATTTAATAACGTATAATATTGTTATATAAATTTTAAATATAAGTAATGTGTTTACACATATAATATTATATCATATTTCATAAAATTAATTTAAATTATATTGTTAAAACGACAATACTTTAATTGGTTATTTGAAATACCGTATTTAAAATAACTATTTAAATTTTTTATTATAAAATATGTAGATTTAAAATACGTTAAATTATTTTTAAGCATTTATATATTTATAATAATTTTATATACATGTTTAATTTTAGTACGTGGTAATGTATAACTATTCCATCCGTGATTATTTATCGCCAATTCAATATTTATACTAATAATTAAAGTTGAATTGACAAATTATTATTGTTATTGGAACACTCGATTTATCCACTGATTACACTCGATTAAGGGGAAGGAGCCAATAAAATAAAAGTACTAATATAATTGTGGTATTTTATATATTTCTGTATTACTGAATTTGATTAGATAAAATATATACAAAAAAAATAAATTTACTATAAGTTTAACGTGTATTCGATGTGTCTTTTATTAATTTAAAACTATATATTTTTTTGTAATAATGGGAATTAGTTAATAGATTTCTTTGGTTATGTGTAATGTGATACTAATTTTAATCACTTTTATATTATAATATAATTAACAATTGATTTAATAACGTATAATATTGTTATATCAATTTTAAATATAAGTAATATATTTAAACATATAATATTATATCATATTTTATAAATTTAATTTAAATTATATTAAAAACGACAATAGTTTTATTACTTATATAAAATACGGTATTTAAAATAACTCTTTAAATTATTTATTATAAAATATTTAGTTTTAAAATATGTTAAATTATTTTTTTACAATTCTATATTTTTAATAATTTTATATATAAATGTTGTAATAATTTTAATCAATATTATATTAATATTATAATTAAAGTATATTTAATGACGTATAATATTTTTATATCAATTTTAAATAAGTAATATATTTACACATATAATATTATATCATATTTCATAAATTTAATTTAAATTATAATGTTAAAACGACAATACTTTTATTACTTATTTAAAATACCGTATTTAAAATGACTTTTTAAATTATTTATTATAAAATATGCAGTTGTAAAATATGTTAAATTATTTTTAAACCTTTCTACATTTACAATAATTTTATATATGTAATGTTATAATAATTTTAATCAATTTAATATTAATATTATAAATAAAAATATATTTAATAACATATAATATTGTTTTATAAATTTTAAATATAAGTAATGTGTTTACACATATAATATTATATCATATTTCATAAATTTAATTTAAATTATACTGTTAAAACGACAATACTTTTATTACTTATTTAAAATACCGTATTTAAAATGACTTTTTAAATTATTTATTATAAAATATGCAATTGTAAAATATGTTAAATTATTTTTAAACCTTTCTACATTTACAATAATTTTATATATGTAATGTTATAATAATTTTAATCAATTTTATATTAATATTGTAATTAAAAGTATATTTAATAACGTATAATATTATTGTTATATCAATTTTAAATATAAGTAATATATTTACACATATAATATTATATCATATTTCATAAATTTAATTTAAATTACAATGTTAAAACGACAATACTTTTATTAATTATTTAAAATACCGTATTTAAAATGACTTTTTAAATTATTTATTATAAAATATGCAGTTGTAAAATATGTTAAATTATTTTTAAACCTTTCTACATTTACAATAATTTTATATATGTAATGTTATAATAATTTTAATCAATTTTATATTAATATTATAAATAAAAATATATTTAATAACGTATAATATTGTTTATAAATTTTAAATATAAGTAATGTGTTTACACATATAATATTATATCATATTTCATAAATTTAATTTAAATTATACTGTTAAAACGATAATAATTTTATTACTTATTTAAAATACCGTATTTAAAATGACTTTTTAAATTATTTATTATAAAATATGGAGTTGTAAAATATGTTAAATTATTTTTAAACCTTTCTACATTTACAATAATTTTATATATGTAATGTTATAATAATTTTAATCAATTTATATTAATATTATATTTGAAAATGTATTTAATAACGTATAATATTGTTATATAAATTTTAAATATAAGTAATGTGTTTACACATATAATATTCCATCATATTTCATAAATTTAATTTAAATTATATTGTTAAAACGACAATACTTTAATTGGTTATTTAAAATACCGTATTTTAAATAACTATTTAAATTTTTTATTAAAAAAATATGTAGATTTAAAATACGTTAAATTATTTTTAAGCATTTATATATTTATAATAATTTTATACACATGTTTAATTTTAGTACGTGGTAATGTACAACTATTCCATCCGTGATTATTTATCGCCAATTCAATATTTATTCTAATAATTAAAGTTGAGTTGACAAATTATTATTGTTATTGGAACACTCGATTTATCCACTCATTACACTTGATTAAGGGGAAGGAGCCAATAAAATAAAAATACTAATATAATTGTCGTATTTTATATATTTCTGTATTACTGAATTTGATAAGATAAAATATATACAAAAAAATAATTTTAATATAAGTTTAACGTGTATTCGATGTGTCTTTTATTAATTTAAAACAGTATATTTTTTTGTAATAATGGGAATTAGTTAATAGATTTCTTTGGTTATGTGTAATGTTATAATAATTTTAATCACTTATATATTATAATATAATTAACAATTGATTAAATAACGTATAATATTGTTATATCAATTTTAAATATAAGTAATATATTTAAACATATAATATTATATCATATTTCATAAATTTAATTTAAATTATATTGTTAAAACGACAATAGTTTTATTACTTATATAAAATACGGTATTTAAAATAACTCTTTAAATTATTTATTATAAAATATTTAGTTTTAAAATATGTTAAATTATTTTTTAAACATTTCTATATTTTCAATAATTTTATATATGTAATGTTGTAATAATTTTAATCAATATTATATAATATTATAATTAAAAGTTATATTTAATGACTTATAATATTTTTATATCAATTTTAAATATAAGTAATATATTTACACATATAATATTATATCATATTTCATAAATTTAATTTAAATTATATTAAAAAACGACAATACTTTTATTACTTATTTAAAATATACGTATTTAAAATGACTTTTAAATTATTTATTATAAAATATGTAGTTTTAAAATATGTTAAATTATTTTTAAACCTTTCTACATTTACAATAATTTTATATATGTAATGTTATAATAATTTTAATCAATTTTATATTAATATTATAATTAAAAATATATTTAATAACGTATAATATTGTTATATAAATTTTAAATATAAGTAATGTGTTTACACATATAATATTATATCATATTTCATAAATTTAATTTAAATTATATTGTTAAAACGACAATACTTTAATTGGTTATTTAAAATACCGTATTTAAAATAACTATTTAAATTTTTTATTATAAAATATGTAGATTTAAAATACGTTAAATTATTTTTAAGCATTTATATATTTATAATAATTTTATATACATGTTTAATTTTAGTACGTGGTAATGTATAACTATTCCATCCGTGATTATTTATCGCCAATTCAATATTTATACTAATAATTAAAGTTGAATTGACAAATTATTATTGTTATTGGAACACTCGATTTATCCACTGATTACACTCGATTAAGGGGAAGGAGCCAATAAAATAAAAGTACTAATATAATTGTGGTATTTTATATATTTCTGTATTACTGAATTTGATTAGATAAAATATATACAAAAAAAATAAATTTACTATAAGTTTAACAATTTAATGTATTCGATGTGTCTTTTATTAATTTAAAACTATATATTTTTTTGTAATAATGGGAATTAGTTAATAGATTTCTTTGGTTATGTGTAATGTATATAATTTTAATCACTTTTTATATTATAATATAATTAACAATTGATTTAATAACGTATAATATTGTTATATCAATTTTAAATATAAGTAATATATTTAAACATATAATATTATATCATATTTTATAAATTTAATTTAAATTATACTGTTAAAACGACAATAGTTTTATTACTTATATAAAATACGGTATTTAAAATAACTCTTTAAATTATTTATTATAAAATATTTGGTTTTAAAATATGTTAAATTATTTTTAAACATTTCTATATTTTTAATAATTTTATATATATAATGTTGTAATAATTTTAATCAATATTATATTAATATTATAATTAAAAGTATATTTAATAACGTATAATATTTTTATATCAATTTTAAATATAAGTAATATATTTACACATATAATATTATATCATATTTCATAAATTTAATTTAAATTATAATGTTAAAACGACAATACTTTTATTACTTATTTAAAATACCGTATTTAAAATGACTTTTAAATTATTTATTATAAAATATATGCAGTTTTAAAATATGTTAAATTATTTTTTAAACATTTCTATATTTACAATAATTTTATATATGTAATGTTATAATAATTTTAATCAATTTTATATTAATATTATAATTAAAAATATATTTAATAACATATAATATTGTTTTATAAATTTTAAATATAAGTAATATTTTACAATTTATATCATTTTTAAATTTAAATTATATTGTTAAAACGACAATACTTTTATTACTTATTTAAAATACCGTATTTAAAATGACTTTTAAATTATTTATTATAAAATATTTAAAATATATTAAATTATTTTTAAACATTTCTATATTTACAATAATTTTATATATGTAATGTTGTAATAATTTTAATCAATTTTATATTAATATTGTAATTAAAAGTATATTTAATAACGTATAATATTATTGTTATATCAATTTTAAATATAAGTAATATATTTACACATATAATATTATATCATATTTCATAAATTTAATTTAAATTACAATGTTAAAACGACAATACTTTTATTAATTATTTAAAATACCGTATTTAAAATGACTTTTTAAATTATTTTATTATAAAATATATTTAGTTTTAAAATATGTTAAATTATTTTTAAACATTTCTATATTTACAATAATTTTATATATGTAATGTTATAATAATTTTAATCAATTTTATATTAATATTATAAATAAAAATATATTTAATAACGTATAATATTGTTTATAAATTTTAAATATAAGTAATGTGTTTACACATATAATATTATATCATATTTCATAAATTTAATTTAAATTATACTGTTAAAACGATAATACTTTTATTACTTATTTAAAATACCGTATTTAAAATGACTTTTTAAATTATTTATTATAAAATATTTAGTTTTAAAATATGTTAAATTATTTTTAAACCTTTCTACATTTACAATAATTTTATATATGTAATGTTATAATAATTTTAATCAATTTTATATTAATATTATAATTAAAAATATATTTAATAACGTATAATATTGTTATATAAATTTTAAATATAAGTAATGTGTTTACACATATAATATTATATCATATTTCATAAATTTAATTTAAATTATATTGTTAAAACGACAATACTTTAATTGGTTATTTAAAATACCGTATTTTAAAATAACTATTTAAATTTTTTATTAAAAATATGTAGATTTAAAATACGTTAAATTATTTTTAAACATTTATATATTTATAATAATTTTATATACATGTTTAATTTTAGTACGTGGTAATGTACAACTATTCCATCCGTGATTATTTATCGCCAATTCAATATTTATTCTAATAATTAAAGTTGAGTTGACAAATTATTATTGTTATTGGAACACTTTTATTTATCCACTCATTACACTTGATTAAGGGGAAGGAGCCAATAAAATAAAAATACTAATATAATTGTCGTATTTTATATATTTCTGTATTACTGAATTTGATAAGATAAAATATATACAAAAAAATAATTTTAATATAAGTTTAACGTGATTCGAT
Source organism: Vaccinium myrtillus (assembly GCA_016920895.1). Classification (NCBI taxonomy): domain Eukaryota; kingdom Viridiplantae; phylum Streptophyta; class Magnoliopsida; order Ericales; family Ericaceae; genus Vaccinium; species Vaccinium myrtillus. The sequence goes on from CM029279.1 coordinate 14,969,880, forward strand.
GTGTCTTTTTATTAATTTAAAACTTTATATTTTTTTAATAATGGGAATTAGTTAATAGATTTCTTTGGTTATGTGTAATGTTATAATAATTTTAATCATTTTATATTATAATATAATTAACAATTGATTTAATAACGTATAATATTGTTATATCAATTTTAAATATAAGTAATATATTTAAACATATAATATTATATCATATTTCATAAATTTAATTTAAATTATATTGTTAAAACGACAATAGTTTTATTACTTATATAAAATACGGTATTTAAAATAATTCTTTAAATTATTTATTATAAAATATTTAGTTTTAAAATATGTTAAATTATTTTTAAACATTTCTATATTTTCAATAATTTTATATATATGTAATGTTGTAATAATTTTAATCAATATTATAATAAATTATAATTAAAGTATATTTAATGACTTATAATATTTTTATATCAATTTTAAATTTAAGTAATATATTTTTACACATATATAATATTATATCATATTTCATAAATTTAATTTAAATTATATTGTTAAAACGACAATACTTTTATTACTTATTTAAAATACCGTATTTAAAATGACTTTTAAATTATTTATTATAAAATATGCAGTTTTAAAATATGTTAAATTATTTTTAAACCTTTCTATATTTACAATAATTTTATATATGTAATGTTATAATAATTTTAATCAATTTAATATTAATATTATAAATAAAAATATATTTAATAACATATAATATTGTTTTATAAATTTTAAATATAAGTAATGTGTTTACACATATAATATTATATCATATTTCATAAATTTAATTTAAATTATATTGTTAAAACGACAATACTTTTATTACTTATTTAAAATACCGTATTTAAAATGACTTTTTAAATTATTTATTATAAAATATGCAATTTAAAATATGTTAAATTATTTTTAAACATTTCTATTTACAATAATTTTATATATGTAATTTATAATAATTTTAATCAATTTTATATTAATATTGTAATTAAAAGTATATTTAATAACGTATAATATTATTGTTATATCAATTTTAAATATAAGTAATATATTTACACATATAATATTATATCATATTTCATAAATTTAATTTAAATTACAATGTTAAAACGACAATACTTTTATTAATTATTTAAAATACCGTATTTAAAATTTCTTTTAAATTATTTATTATAAAATATTTAGTTTAAAATATGTTAAATTATTTTTAAACCTTTCTATTTACAATAATTTTATATATGTAATGTTATAATAATTTTAATCAATTTTATATTAATATTATAAATAAAAATATATTTAATAACGTATAATATTGTTTATATATAAATTTTAAATATAAGTAATGTGTTTACACATATAATATTATATCATATTTCATAAATTTAATTTAAATTATATTGTTAAAACGATAATACTTTTATTACTTATTTAAAATACCGTATTTAAAATGTACTTTTTAAATTATTTATTATAAAATATGGAGTTTTAAAATATGTTAAATTATTTTTAAACCTTTCTACATTTACAATAATTTTATATATGTAATGTTATAATAATTTTAATCAATTTATATTAATATTATATTTAAAATATATTTAATAACGTATAATATTGTTATATAAATTTTAAATATAAGTAATGTATTTACACATATAATATTCCATCATATTTCATAAATTTAATTTAAATTATATTGTTAAAACGACAATACTTTTAATTGGTTATTTAAAATACCGTATTTTTAAATAACTATTTAAATTTTTATTAAAAAATATGTAGATTTAAAATACGTTAAATTATTTTTAAGCATTTATATATTTATAATAATTTTATACACATGTTTAATTTTATAATGGTAATGTACAACTATTCCATCCGTGATTATTTATCGCCAATTCAATATTTATTCTAATAATTAAAGTTGAGTTGACAAATTATTATTGTTATTGGAACACTCGATTTATCCACTCATTACACTTGATTAAGGGGAAGGAGCCAATAAAATAAAAATACTAATATAATTGTCGTTTATTTTATATATTTTACGTAAAACTTTTATTTGATAAGATAAAATATATATTAAAAAAATAATTTTAATATAAGTTTAACGTGTATTCGATGTGTCTTTTATTAATTTAAAAAAGTATATTTTAATTTATTAATAATGGGAATTAGTTAATTTAATATTTCTTTAAATATGTATGTAATGTTATAATAATTTTAATCAATTTATATTATAATATAATTAACAATTGATTAAATAACGTATAATATTTGTTATATCAATTTTAAATATAAGTAATATATTTAAACATATAATATTATATCATATTTCATAAATTTAATTTAAATTATATTGTTAAAACGACAATAGTTTTATTACTTATATAAAATACGGTATTTAAAATAATTCTTTAAATTATTTATTATAAAATATTTAGTTTTAAAAAATATGTTAATTATTTTTAAACAATTCTATATTTTCAATAATTTTATATATGTAATGTTGTAATAATTTTAATCAATATTATAATAAATTATAATTAAAGTTATATTTAATGACTTATAATATTTTTATATCAATTTTAAATTTAAGTAATATATTTACACATATATATATATATCATATTTCATAAATTTAATTTAAATTATATTGTTAAAACGACAATACTTTTATTACTTATTTAAAATACCGTATTTAAAATGACTTTTAAATTATTTATTATAAAATATGCAGTTGTAAAATATGTTAAATTATTTTTAAAACCTTTCTACATTTACAATAATTTTATATATGTAATGTTATAATAATTTTAATCAATTTTATATTAATATTATAATTAAAAATATATTTAATAACGTATAATATTGTTATATAAATTTTAAATATAAGTAATGTGTTTACACATATAATATTATATCATATTTCATAAAATTAATTTAAATTATATTGTTAAAACGACAATACTTTAATTATTATTTAAAATACCGTATTTAAAATAACTATTTAAATTTTTATTATAAAATAAATATGTAGATTTAAAATATGTTAAATTATTTTTAAACATTTATATATTTATAATAATTTTATATGTAATGTTTAATAATTTTAATCAATTTTAATTAATATTATATTAAATCCGTATTATTTAATAAATATAATATTTATATCATAATTTATAAATTTTAATTTACAAATTATATTGTTATTTTATCTATTTAAAATATCGTATTTAAAATTATTAAAATTATTTATTAAAATATTAGTACTAAAATATAATAATTTATTTTAAAATTTCTATATTTTATTAATAATTTTATATAATTTGTAAAATATTAATCAAAAAATAATTATAATTAAAAGTATATTTTAATATAATATTATATCATATTTTATAAATTTAATTTAAATTATATTTTAAAACTAATATATTTTTTATTTAAAATAATTAATTAAAATTAAAATTATTTTATAAAATTCTTTGGTTTTGTAATGTGATTTAATAATTTTTTTTAATTTATATTTATAATATAATTTAGATATTAATTTAATAACGTTTTAATCAATTTTATATTAATATTAAAATTAAAAGTATATTTTATAACATATAATATTATATCATATTTTATAAATTTAATTTAAATTATATTGTTAAAACGACAATACTTTTATTACTTATATAAAATACCGCATTTAAAATTACTCTTTAAATTATTTATTATAAAATATTTAGTTTTAAAATATGTTAAATTATTTTTAAACATTTCTATATTTACAATAATTTTATATATGTAATGTTGTAATAATTTTAATCAATTTTATATTAATATTATAATTAAAAGTATATTTAATAACATATAATATTGTTATATCAATTTTAAATATAAGTAATATATTTACGCATATAATATTATATCATATTTTATAAATTTAATTTAAATTATATTGTTAAAACGAAATACATTTTTATTATTATTTAAAATTTACTTTTAAATTATTTATTATAAAATATTTAGTTTTAAAATATGTTAAATTATTTTTAAACATTTCTATATTTACAATAATTTTATATATGTAATGTTGTAATAATTTTAATCAATTTTATATTAATATTATAATTAAAATATATTTAATAACATATAATATTATTTAATTTTAAATTTTATAAAATTAATTTAAATTATATTTTAAACATAATATTATATTATTTTATTTAAAATTTTTTAATTTAAATTATAAAATATTGTTTTAAAATACAATACTTTTATTATTATTTAAAATACCGTTTTAAAATGAATTTTTAAATTATTTATTATAAAATATTTAATTTTAAAATATTTAAATTATTTTTTATTTTTACATTTTTATATTTAAATTTTTATATATGTAATGTTGTAATAATTTTAATCAATTTTATATTAATATTATAATTAAAAGTATATTTAATAACGTTATAATATATTTAAAATATAAATTTATATATTTTATTTATTAATTTAAAATATATATTTTAAATATAAAAATAATATATTTAAATAATTTAAATTATTATAAAATTTTTGGTTTTTTAAAATATTTTAAATTATTTTTAAACATTTTATATTTAAATTTTAAAATTTTAAAAATAATAATTTTATTAATTTTAAAAAAAATTTTTAAAACATATAATTTTAATATTATATTATTTAATAAAATATATTTTAAAAATATTTAATTATTTTTTAAACATTTTATATTTAAAATTTCTTTAAATTTTTTATTATAAAATATTTGTAAAATATAATTTATTTTTAAACATTTCTATATTTTAATAATTTTATATATGTAATGTTGTAATAATTTTAATCAATTTATATTAATATTATAATTAAAAGTATATTTAATAACGTATAATATTTTTATATCAATTTTAAATATAAGTAATATATTTACATATAATATTATATCATATTTCATAAATTTAATTTAAATTATAATGTTAAAACGACAATACTTTTATTACTTATTTAAAATACCGTATTTAAAATGACTTTTTAAATTATTTATTATAAAATATGCAGTTTTAAAATATGTTAAATTATTTTTAAACCTTTCTATTTACAATAATTTTATATATGTAATGTTATAATAATTTTAATCAATTTAATATTAATATTATAAATAAAAATATTTAATAACATATAATATTGTTTTATAAATTTTAAATATAAGTAATGTGTTTACACATATAATATTATATCATATTTCATAAATTTAATTTAAATTATATTGTTAAAAACGACAATACTTTTATTACTTATTTAAAATACCGTATTTAAAATGACTTTTTAAATTATTTATTATAAAATATGCAATTGTAAAATATGTTAAATTATTTTTAAACCTTTCTACATTTACAATAATTTTATATATGTAATGTTATAATAATTTTAATCAATTTTATATTAATATTGTAATTAAAAGTATATTTAATAACGTATAATATTATTGTTATATCAATTTTAAATATAAGTAATATATTTACACATATAATATTATATCATATTTCATAAATTTAATTTAAATTACAATGTTAAAACGACAATACTTTTATTACTTATTTAAAATACCGTATTTAAAATGACTTTTTAAATTATTTATTATAAAATATGCAGTTGTAAAATATGTTAAATTATTTTTAAACCTTTCTACATTTACAATAATTTTATATATGTAATGTTATAATAATTTTAATCAATTTTATATTAATATTATAAATAAAAATATATTTAATAACGTATAATATTGTTTATAAATTTTAAATATAAGTAATGTGTTTACACATATAATATTATATCATATTTCATAAATTTAATTTAAATTATACTGTTAAAACGATAATACTTTTATTACTTATTTAAAATACCGTATTTAAAATGACTTTTTAAATTATTTATTATAAAATATGGAGTTGTAAAATATGTTAAATTATTTTTAAACCTTTCTACATTTACAATAATTTTATATATGTAATGTTATAATAATTTTAATCAATTTATATTAATATTATATTTGAAAATATATTTAATAACGTATAATATTGTTATATAAATTTTAAATATAAGTAATGTGTTTACACATATAATATTCCATCATATTTCATAAATTTAATTTAAATTATATTGTTAAAACGACAATACTTTAATTGGTTATTTAAAATACCGTATTTTAAATAACTATTTAAATTTTTTATTAAAAAAATATGTAGATTTAAAATACGTTAAATTATTTTTAAGCATTTATATATTTATAATAATTTTATACACATGTTTAATTTTAGTACGTGGTAATGTACAACTATTCCATCCGTGATTATTTATCGCCAATTCAATATTTATTCTAATAATTAAAGTTGAGTTGACAAATTATTATTGTTATTGGAACACTCGATTTATCCACTCATTACACTTGATTAAGGGAAGGAGCCAATAAAATAAAAATACTAATATAATTGATTTATTATTTTATATATTTTAGATATTTCTGTATTACTGAATTTGATAAGATAAAATATATACAAAAAAATAATTTTAATATAAGTTTAACGTGTATTCGATGTGTCTTTTATTAATTTAAAACAGTATATTTTTTTGTAATAATGGGAATTAGTTAATAGATTTCTTTGGTTATGTGTAATGTTATAATAATTTTAATCACTTATATATTATAATATAATTAACAATTGATTTAATAACGTATAATATTGTTATATCAATTTTAAATATAAGTAATATATTTAAACATATAATATTATATCATATTTCATAAATTTAATTTAAATTATATTGTTAAAACGACAATAGTTTTATTACTTATATAAAATACGGTATTTAAAATAATTCTTTAAATTATTTATTATAAAATATTTAGTTTTAAAATATGTTAAATTATTTTTAAACAATTCTATATTTTCAATAATTTTATATATGTAATGTTGTAATAATTTTAATCAATATTATAATAAATTATAATTAAAGTTATATTTAATGACTTATAATATTTTTATATCAATTTTAAATATAAGTAATATATTTACACATATAATATTATATCATATTTCATAAATTTAATTTAAATTATACTGTTAAAACGACAATACTTTTATTACTTATTTAAAATACCGTATTTAAAATGACTTTTTAAATTATTTATTATAAAATATGCAGTTGTAAAATATGTTAAATTATTTTTAAACCTTTCTACATTTACAATAATTTTATATATGTAATGTTATAATAATTTTAATCAATTTTATATTAATATTATTATTAAAAATATATTTAATAACGTATAATATTGTTATATAAATTTTAAATATAAGTAATGTGTTTACACATATAATATTATATCATATTTCATAAAATTAATTTAAATTATATTGTTAAAACGACAATACTTTAATTGGTTATTTGAAATACCGTATTTAAAATAACTATTTAAATTTTTTATTATAAAATATGTAGATTTAAAATACGTTAAATTATTTTTAAGCATTTATATATTTATAATAATTTTATATACATGTTTAATTTTAGTACGTGGTAATGTATAACTATTCCATCCGTGATTATTTATCGCCAATTCAATATTTATACTAATAATTAAAGTTGAATTGACAAATTATTATTGTTATTGGAACACTCGATTTATCCACTGATTACACTCGATTAAGGGGAAGGAGCCAATAAAATAAAAGTACTAATATAATTGTGGTATTTTATATTTTTCTGTATTACTGAATTTGATTAGATAAAATATATACAAAAAAAATAAATTTACTATAAGTTTAACGTGTATTCGATGTGTCTTTTATTAATTTAAAACTATATATTTTTTTGTAATAATGGGAATTAGTTAATAGATTTCTTTGGTTATGTGTAATGTGATACTAATTTTAATCACTTTTATATTATAATATAATTAACAATTGATTTAATAACGTATAATATTGTTATATCAATTTTAAATATAAGTAATATATTTAAACATATAATATTATATCATATTTTATAAATTTAATTTAAATTATACTGTTAAAACGACAATAGTTTTATTACTTATATAAAATACGGTATTTAAAATAACTCTTTAAATTATTTATTATAAAATATTTGGTTTTAAAATATGTTAAATTATTTTTAAACAATTCTATATTTTTAATAATTTTATATATATAATGTTGTAATAATTTTAATCAATATTATATTAATATTATAATTAAAGGTATATTTAATGACGTATAATATTTTTATATCAATTTTAAATATAAGTAATATATTTACACATATAATATTATATCATATTTCATAAATTTAATTTAAATTATAATGTTAAAACGACAATACTTTTATTACTTATTTAAAATACCGTATTTAAAATGACTTTTTAAATTATTTATTATAAAATATGCAGTTGTAAAATATGTTAAATTATTTTTAAACCTTTCTACATTTACAATAATTTTATATATGTAATGTTATAATAATTTTAATCAATTTAATATTAATATTATAAATAAATATATATTTAATAACATATAATATTGTTTTATAAATTTTAAATATAAGTAATGTGTTTACACATATAATATTATATCATATTTCATAAATTTAATTTAAATTATACTGTTAAAACGACAATACTTTTATTACTTATTTAAAATACCGTATTTAAAATGACTTTTTAAATTATTTATTATAAAATATGCAATTGTAAAATATGTTAAATTATTTTTAAACCTTTCTACATTTACAATAATTTTATATATGTAATGTTATAATAATTTTAATCAATTTTATATTAATATTGTAATTAAAAGTATATTTAATAACGTATAATATTATTGTTATATCAATTTTAAATATAAGTAATATATTTACACATATAATATTATATCATATTTCATAAATTTAATTTAAATTACAATGTTAAAACGACAATACTTTTATTACTTATTTAAAATACCGTATTTAAAATGACTTTTTAAATTATTTATTATAAAATATGCAGTTGTAAAATATGTTAAATTATTTTTAAACCTTTCTAAATTTACAATAATTTTATATATGTAATGTTATAATAATTTTAATCAATTTTATATTAATATTATAAATAAAAATATATTTAATAACGTATAATATTGTTTATAAATTTTAAATATAAGTAATGTGTTTACACATATAATATTATATCATATTTCATAAATTTAATTTAAATTATACTGTTAAAACGATAATACTTTTATTACTTATTTAAAATACCGTATTTAAAATGACTTTTAAATTATTTATTATAAAATATGGAGTTGTAAAATATGTTAAATTATTTTTAAACCTTTCTACATTTACAATAATTTTATATATGTAATGTTATAATAATTTTAATCAATTTATATTAATATTATATTTGAAAATATATTTAATAACGTATAATATTGTTATATAAATTTTAAATAGTAATGTGTTTACACATATAATATTCCATCATATTTCATAAATTTAATTTAAATTATATTGTTAAAACGACAATACTTTAATTGGTTATTTAAAATACCGTATTTTAAATAACTATTTAAATTTTATTATTAAAAATATGTAGATTTAAAATACGTTAAATTATTTTTAAGCATTTATATATTTATAATAATTTTATACACATGTTTAATTTTTATCATACGTGGTAATGTACAACTATTCCATCCGTGATTATTTATCGCCAATTCAATATTTATTCTAATAATTAAAGTTGAGTTGACAAATTATTATTGTTATTGGAACACTCGATTTATCCACTCATTACACTTGATTAAGGGGAAGGAGCCAATAAAATAAAAATACTAATATAATTGTCGTATTTTATATATTTCTGTATTACTGAATTTGATAAGATAAAATATATACAAAAAAATAATTTTAATATAAGTTTAACGTGTATTCGATGTGTCTTTTATTAATTTAAAACAGTATATTTTTTTGTAATAATGGGAATTAGTTAATAGATTTCTTTGGTTATGTGTAATGTTATAATAATTTTAATCACTTATATATTATAATATAATTAACAATTGATTTAATAACGTATAATATTGTTATATCAATTTTAAATATAAGTAATATATTTAAACATATAATATTATATCATATTTCATAAATTTAATTTAAATTATATTGTTAAAACGACAATAGTTTTATTACTTATATAAAATACGGTATTTAAAATAATTCTTTAAATTATTTATTATAAAATATTTAGTTTTAAAATATGTTAAATTATTTTTAAACAATTCTATATTTTCAATAATTTTATATATGTAATGTTGTAATAATTTTAATCAATATTATAATAAATTATAATTAAAGTTATATTTAATGACTTATAATATTTTTATATCAATTTTAAATATAAGTAATATATTTACACATATAATATTATATCATATTTCATAAATTTAATTTAAATTATACTGTTAAAACGACAATACTTTTATTACTTATTTAAAATACCGTATTTAAAATGACTGACTTTTTAAATTATTTATTATAAAATATGCAGTTGTAAAATATGTTAAATTATTTTTAAACCTTTCTACATTTACAATAATTTTATATATGTAATGTTATAATAATTTTAATCAATTTTATATTAATATTATAATTAAAAATATATTTAATAACGTATAATATTGTTATATAAATTTTAAATATAAGTAATGTGTTTACACATATAATATTATATCATATTTCATAAAATTAATTTAAATTATATTGTTAAAACGACAATACTTTAATTGGTTATTTGAAATACCGTATTTAAAATAACTATTTAAATTTTTTATTATAAAATATGTAGATTTAAAATACGTTAAATTATTTTTAATTTATATATTTATAATAATTTTATATTTTAATCATTTTTATATTTTTTATATATAATGTTAATAACTATTCCAATATTATTTATCATATTTTATAAATAATAATTTTATTGGATTTTAAAATATTTATATTAATATTTATTATTAAAATTGATTTATTTTGAATTATTTAAAATTATTATTTAAAATTATTGAAAATTTATTTATCCATATTTTTAAAATATCCACTTAATTACACTTTCGATTAAGGGGAAGGAGCCAATAAAATAAAAGTACTAATATAATTGTGGTATTTTATATTTTTTAACGATATTTAATTTGATTAGATAAAATATATACAAAAAAATAAATTTACTATAAGTTTAACGTTAAAATATGTGTCTTTTATTAATTTAAAACTATATATTTTTTTGTAATAATGGGAATTAGTTAATATTTTTCTTTGGTTTATGTGTAATGTGATACTAATTTTAATCACTTTTATATTATAATATAATTAACAATAGATTTAATAACGTATAATATTGTTATATCAATTTTAAATATAAGTAATATATTTAAACATATAATATTTTATCATATTTCTTAAATTTAATTTAAATTATACTTGTTAAAACGATAATACTTTTATTACTTTTTAAAATTACTTATTTAAAATACCGTATTTAAAATGACTTTTAAATTATTTATTATAAAATATGGAGTTGTAAAATATGTTAAATTATTTTTAAACCTTTCTACATTTACAATAATTTTATATATGTAATGTTATAATAATTTTAATCAATTTATATTAATATTATTTTTGAAAATATATTTAATAACGTATAATATTGTTATATAAATTTTAAATATAAGTAATGTGTTTACACATATAATATTCCATCATATTTCATAAATTTAATTTAAATTATATTGTTAAAACGACAATACTTTAATTGGTTATTTAAAATACCGCATTTTAAATAACTATTTAAATTTTTTATTAAAAAAATATGTAGATTTAAAATACGTTAAATTATTTTTAAGCATTTATATATTTATAATAATTTTATACACATGTTTAATTTTAGTACGTGGTAATGTACAACTATTCCATCCGTGATTATTTATCGCCAATTCAATATTTATTCTAATAATTAAAGTTGAGTTGACAAATTATTATTGTTATTGGAACACTCGATTTATCCACTCATTACACTCGATTAAGGGGAAGGAGCCAATAAAATAAAAATACTAACATAATTGTGATATTTTATATATTTCTGTATTACTGAATTTGATAAGATAAAATATATACAAAAAAATAAATTTAATATAAGTTTAATGTGTATTCGATGTGTCTTTTATTAATTTAAAACTATATATATTTTTGTAATAATGGGAATTAGTTAATAGATTTCTTGGGTTATGTGTAATGTTATAATAATTTTAATCACTTTTATATTATAATATAATTCACAATTGATTTAATAACGTATAATATTGTTATATCAATTTTAAATATAAGTAATATATTTAAACATATAATATTATATCATATTTCATAAATTTAATTTAAATTACATTGTTAAAACGACAATAGTTTTATTACTTATATAAAATACGGTATTTCAAATAACTCTTTAAATTATTTATTATAAAATATTTAGTTTTATAATATGTGAAATTATTTTTAAACATTTCTATATTTTCAATAATTTTATATATTTAATGTTGTAATAATTTTAATCAATATTATATTAATATTATAATTAAAAGTATATTTAATGACGTATAATATTGATATATCAATTTTAAATATAAGTAATATATTTACACATATAATATTATATCATATTTCATAAATTTAATTTAAATTATACTGTTAAAACGACAATACTTTTATTACTTATTTAAAAGACCGTATTTAAAATGACTCTTTAAATTATTTATTATAAAATATGTAGTTGTAAAATATGTTAAATGATTTTTAAACCTTTCTACATTTAAAATAATTATATATATGTAATGTTATAATAATTTTAATCAATTTTATATTAATATTTTAATTAAAAGTATATTTAATAACGTATAATATTATTGTTATATCAATTTTAAATATAAGTAATATATTTACACATATAATATTATATCATATTTCATAAATTTAATTTAAATTATATTGTTAAAACGACAACACTTTTATTACTTATTTAAAATACTGTATTTAAAATAACTCTTTAAATTGTTGATTATAAAGTATGTAGTTTTAAAATATGTTAAATTATTTTTAAACATTTCTATATTTACAATAATTTTATATATGTAATGTTGTAATAATTTTAATCAATTTTATATTAATATTATAATTAAAAATATATTTAATAATGTGTAATATTGTTATATAAATTTTAAATATATGTAATATATTTAGACATATAATATTATATCATTTTTTATAAATTTAATTTAAATTATATTGTTAAAACGACAATACTTTTATTACCTATATAAATTTCTATATTTACAATAATTTTATATATGTAAGGTTGTAATAATTTTAATCAATTATATATTAATGTTATAATTAAAAACATTACATATATAAAATTATTGTAAATATAGAAATGTTTAAAAATAAATGAACATATTTTTAAAACTAAATATTTTATAATAAATAATTTTAATAGTAATTATAAATACGGTATTTTATATACGTAATAAAAGTATTGTCGTTTTAACTATATAATTTAAATTAAATTTATAAAATATGAGATAATATTAAATGTGTAAATATATTACTTATATTTAAAATTGACATAACAATATTATAAGTTATTAAATACACTTTTAATTATAATATTAATATAAAATTGATTAAATCATTACAACATTTCATATATAATATTATTGTAAATATAGAAATTTTTAAAAATAAATTAACATATTTTTAAAACTAAATAGTTTATAATAAACAATTTAAAGAGTTATTTTAAATACGGTATTTTAAATAAGTAATAAAAGTATTGTCGTTTTAACAATATAATTTAAATTAAATTTATGAAATATGATATAATATTATATGTGTAAATATATTACTTTTTTTTAAAACTGACATAACAATATTATAAGTTATGAAATATACTTTTAATTACGATATTAATATAAAATTGATTAAAATTATTACAACATTACATATATAAAATTATTGTAAATATAGAAATGTTTAAAAATAAATTAAAATATTTTAAAACTACATACGTTTTGTAATAAACAATTTAAAGAGTTATTTTAAATACGGTATTTTAAATAAGTAATAAAAGTATTGTCGTTTTAACAATATAATTTAAATTAAATTTATGAAATATGATATAGTATTATATGTGTAAATATATTACTTATATTTAAAATTGATATAACAATAATATTATACGTTATTAAATATACTTTTAATTACAAATTAAAATAAAATTGATTAAAATTATTACAACATTACATATATAAAATTATTGTAAATATAGAAATGTTTAAAAATAATTTAACATATTTTAAAACTAAATATTTTATAATAAATAATTTATTGAGTAATTTTAAATACGGTGATTTATATAAGTACTAAAAGTATTGTCGTTTTAACAATATAATTTAAATTAAATTTATAAAATATGATATAATATTAAATGTGTAAATATATTACTTATATTTAAACTTGACATAACAATATTATAAGTTATTAAATATAATTTTAATTTTAATATTAATAATAAAATTGATTAAAATTATTACAACATTACATATATAAAATTATTGTAAATATAGAAATGTTTAAAAATAAATTAACATATTTTAAAACTACATCATTTATATTAAACAATTTAAAGAGTTATTTTAAATAAGGTATTTTAAATAAGTAATAAAAGTATTATCGTTTTAACAATATAATTTAAATTAAATTTATGAAATATGATATAGTATTATTTGTTTAAATATATTACTTATATTTAAAATTGATATAACAATAATATTATACGTTATTAAATATACTTTTAATTACAAATTAATATAAAATTGATTAAAATTATTACAACATTACATATATAAAATTATTGTAAATATAGAAATGTTTAAAAATAAATTAACATATTTTAAAACTATATATTTTATAATAAATAATTTAAAGAGTAATTTTAAATACGGTATTTTTTATAAGTACTAAAAGTATTGTCGTTTTAACAATATAATTTAAATTAAATTTATAAAATATGATATAATATTAAATGTGTAAATATATTACTTATATTTAAAATTGACATAACAATGTTATATGTTATTAAATATACTTTTAATTATAATATTAATATAAAATTGATTAAAATTATTACAACATTACATATATAAAATTATTGTAAATATAGAAATGTTTAAAAATAAATTAACATATTTTAAAACTACATACTTTATAATAAACAATTTAAAGAGTTATTTTAAATAAGGTATTTTAAATAAGTAATAAAAGCATTATCGTTTTAACAATATAATTTAAATTAAATTTATGAAATATGATATAGTATTATATGTGTAAATATATTACTTATATTTAAAATTGATACAACAATAATATTATACATTATTAAATAAACTTTTAATTACAAATTAATATAAAATTGATTAAAATTATTACAACATTACATATATAAAATTATTGTAAATGTAGAAATGTTTAAAAATAAATTAACATATTTTAAAACTAAATATTTTATAATAAACAATTTAAAGAGTTATTTTACATACTGTATTTTAAATAAGTAATAAAAGTATTGTCGTTTTAACAATATAATTTAAATTAAATTAATGAAATATGATATAACATTATATGTGTAAATATATTACTTATATATAAAACTAATATAACAATAATATTATACGTTATTAAATATACTTTTAATTACAATATGAATATAAAATTGATTAAAATTATTACAACATTACTTATATAAAATTATTGAAAATATAGAAATGTTTAAAAATAATTTAACTTATTTTAAAACTAAACATTTTTTAATAAATAATTTAATGAGTTATTTTAAATACTGTATTTTATATAAGTAATAAAAGTATTGTCGTTTTAACAATATAATTTAAATTAAATCTATGAAATATGATATAATATTATATGTGTAAATATATTACTTATATTTAAAATTGATATAACAATATTATACGCTATTAAATCTATTGTTATTTATAATATAATATAAAAGTGATTAAAATTATTATAACATTACACATAAACAAAGAAATCTATTAACTAATTCCTATTATTACAAAACAATATATAGTTTTAAATTAATAAAAGACACATCGAATACACATAAAACTGATATTAAATTTATATTTTTGTATATATTTTATCTTATCAAATTCAGTAATATAGAAATATATAAAATACCACAATTATATTAGTATTTTTATTTTATTGGCTCCTTCCCATTAATCGAGTGTAATGAGTGGATAAATCGAGTGTTCCAATAACAATTATAATTTGTCAATTCAACTTTAATTAGCAGTATAAATATTGTATTGGTGATAAATAATCACGGAGGGAATAGTTGTACATTACCACGTACTAAAATTAAATACGTATATAAAATTATTATAAATATATAAATGTTTAAAAATAATTTAGCGTATTTTAAAACTACATATTTTATAATAAAAAATTTGAATCGTTATTTTAATACGGTATTTTAAATAAGCAATTAAAATATGTCGTTTTAACAATATAATTTAAATTAATTTTTTGAAATATGATATAATATTATATGTGTAAATACATTACTTATATTTAAAATTGATATAACAATATTATATGTTACTAAATATATTTTTAATTATAATATTAATATAAAATTTATTAAAATTATTATAACATTACATATATAAAATTATTGTAAATGTAGAAATGTTTAAAATTAATTTAACATATTTTATAATAAACAATTTTAAGAGTTATTTTAAATACGGTATTTTAAATAAGTAATAAAAGTATTGTCGTCTTAACAATATAATTTAAATTAAATTTATGAAATATGATAAATTACATATATTTGAAATTGATATTACTATAATATGCGTTATTAAATATATTGTTAATTATAATATAATGGAAAAGTGATTAAAATTATTATAACATTACATATAACCAAAGAAATCTATTAACTAATTCCTATTATTACAAAAAAAAATATAGTTTTAAATTAGTAAAAGACATATCGAATACACATAAAACTGATATTAAATTTATATTTATATATATATATTTTAATTTATCAAATTCAGTAATACCAAAATATATAATATACCACAATTATATTAGTATTTTTATTTTATTGGTTCCTTCCCCTTAATCGAGTGTAATGAGTGGATAAATCGAGTGTTCCAATAACCATTATAATTTGTCAATTTAACTTTATTTATTAGTTAAAATATTGTATTTTCGATAAATCATCACGGAGGGAATAGGTGTACATTACCACGTACTAAAATTCAATACGTACATAAAATTATTATAAATATAGAAATGTTTAAATATAATTTAACATATTTTAAAACTACATATTTTATAATAAAATATTTAAATTGTTATTTTTAATACGGTATTTTAAATAAGTAATAGAAGCATTGTTGTTTTAACAATATAATTTAAATTAAACTTATGAAATATGATATAATATTTTATGTGTAAATATATTACTTATATTTCAAATTGACGTAAAAATATTACGCGTTATTAAATATATTTTTAATTATAATATTAATATAAAATTGATTAAAATTATTGTAAATATAGAAATGTTTAAAAATAATTTAACATATTTGAAAACTAAATATTTTATAATAAACAATTTAAAGAGTCATTTTAAATACGGAATTTTAAATAAGTAATAAAAGTATTGTCGTTTTAACTGTATAATTTAAATTAAATTTATGAAATATGATATAATATTATATGTGTAAATATATTACTTATATTTAAAATTGATATGACAATATTACACGTTATTAAATATACTTTTAATTATAATATTAATATAAAGTTGATTAAAATTATTACAACATTACATATATAAAATTATTGAAAATATAGAAATGTTTAAAATTAATTTAACATATTTTAAAACTAAATAATTTATAATAAATAATTTAAAGTGTTATTTTAAATACGGTATTTTATATAAGTAATAAAACTATTGTCGTTTTAACAATATAATTTAAATTAAATTTATGAAATACGATATAATATTATATGTGTAATATATTACTTATATTTAAAATTGATATAACAATATTATACGTTATTAAATCTATTGTTAATTATAATATAGACCAGACAAAGCCTCGAACTCAGAGAGGGCCTCCTTGATGCAATTAATGGAACTAAGTTCACCTTTACAGAAGATCATTAGATCATCAGCAAAACAAAGATTGATAATCTTTGTTTTATCACATCTCCAATGAAAGTGAAAATTGGGGCCTTGGGATTTTTCCTTAAGGAGTTGGGTGAGAATTTCCATAACAATGACAAAAAGGTAGGAAGACAAGGGATCACCTTGTCTTAGACCTTTCTTACCCAAGATAGAGCCAGTAGGTTCCCCATTAATGCTTAAAGTGTAGTTTTTTTTTGGATAAATAAGCTTGAAATTAAAAAAGGCTAAGCGAATGTACATCCTTCAAGGGGCATACCCCAGGGAGGACTAAGAAAAGAAAAAGAAAAGGAAAATTGCGTGAATTAAAGGGATGGCCGTAAGGGCTACATGAGGGTAAGTGCGGTAAAGAACAAGATACGCAAATACATGCTAAGCAACTAAAGCAATAACAATGGAGTAAACCTTGAATGGAGGGAGTGGGATGGCCAAATGGCTACAATTGGGAACGAGTGTTTCTAATCCATCTGAAAGAGGGAGGAGAAACACTCTTAAGGGGAAAACAAGATCTTGAATCTAAGTAGAAAACACTCTCCATATACTGTTGGGAAGAAGATTTGAAAATTTCGCCATGACCCGTTCGTAATTGTAGCACCCTCAAGGTGCCAGCCACTGCTTATACAACAGCATCAGCTGAAAAAGAGAAAAGAAAGAGGAAGAGGAAGAGATAGAGGTAGAACTTCCAACGGCAAAAAGTATATTCTATATCTTTGTCAGCAAGAGCATGGACCACGACAAGAGAGCAAGCAGGGAGCATGAGCATGCACAATCGAGTAGCAAGATCATCGTTGAACCGAGTAGCAACAAGAGTGCAGAAATCAGGACAGCAGCAGTAAGAGAGATGTTGTGTGCTTTCAGAGGTGTATGTAGTTTTTTTTTGGGTAAATAAGCTTGAAATTAAAAGGGGGTTAAACGAATATACAGCCTACAAGGGGCATACCCCAGGAAGGACAAAATGAAAAAGAAAGAAAGGAAAAGAAATAAAAGAAAAGTGCGTGGTCCCCGGCACAACCCGCCGGGGTGGGAAAATAAGAATTACTGGCACATCCTCACCAAAGATAGGTATAAATAAGCAAAAGCAATAAGTGAAGCAGATAATTGTTTAATGCCATGCACAACCCGCAAGGCTAGGATAATAGCAAAACATGCACATAATTGGGTAACACGTAGTGGGTCCAAGAAGGCCCCAATGTATGAAATGTGATTTCGCCCGTGCTCGCGTCCCATTAGCCTAGCTATCCAAAAGGATAGAGAGGCATCAAGGACATGAGCATGGGCAATGCAGAAGAACCATAACTGAGTAGTGATAGTGTCAAATGCCTCACCGATGTAAGGAAAATACGAAGTGAGATAATATACCGCTACACATAAACTCCGTCCTGGTTGAGCCAAGATGGAAGGAATCCTAGCTCCGTGAATAGTCGGAAGGAGGCAAGACAGCCCCAGAGAAAACTCCGGCTCGAAGTAAGTCTAGGCCAACATGTGCAAACACACCTCCAGACAAACCCGCCATCGGTCTCGCCACATCCAACTAAAACTGCTGAAACAACAGATAACCCCTGGACTAAGGAATCACATGTACAGCAGAACATATCAACTCATATGATGAAGTAAAAGAATAGCCTGTGGTGTATCAAACTATCAAGGACAGGGCTAGGGATAGGTGAGCTCCCCAACCAAGCTGAAGATCATGATTGACAAGGCCAGCCCCAAGGAAAACCCCGGATCAAAGAAAACCAGGTCACCTCAATGTATAGCACATCTAATGGTAATCTCTGCCATCGGGCCCTGTACACACACAATCAACCAAACGGTGCAGCTATCCAATCCATAAATCTCACACCCAGTAAACGTAACAGTGCCCCCTGTAATGAAAGTAGTATACGCAAAAGGAACTCGGGGTCATAGGTGGATGAGACCTCTGAACCGTGCTATGGTAGAACCATGACTTTGGTCAGCCCTAGAGTAGACTCCGTGCCCATCGGAGAACCCCAGCCCGCAGAAACTTGGCCCATCAACCTAAGTAACCACGCCTCCGGACCTAAGTCAAATTCCACCAAACGCCGAAAACGGCCACAACCAAACTCCAATAGCACAACCACTACCAAGCAGGAGAAAATAGAACAAGTGGACCTCCACAATGAATACAGAACACGCACAAGGAACTCGAGGCCAAAGGTGGATGAGGCCTCCGGACCATGCTATGGTAGATCAAAGTCTAGGGTCAGCACCAAAGTAAACTTCGTCCCTTTCGAAGAACCTCGGATCATAGAACTCAAGCCATCAACCTAAGTAACTACGCCATCGGACCCCAAGTCAATCACTACCAAACGCCGAAAATCAGCCATAACCAAATACCTAATGCGCGACCATACCCAAGCAAGAGGAAAATAGAACCGTTAATGCGGCCCACAAAGTGATCCAATTGGGAGACTTTGGGCCATAATAAAGTTGCCATTAATTTTTTTAAAATAAAAAAACCCAGCCACATCGGCAAGTTAAGTGGGCCGGCCAAAGAATAGACCCATAACTCATTAAAGTGAACAGCCCATTCCCAACCAAATTGCAATGGATTCAATCTGATTAACTTTCAAAAAAAATTGACCCAAGTCCTAGAGTATCAGATCCACTCTCTCACGAGTACAGCTGTAGGCGTGAAATTTACTGTGAGTTATGAAAAGTTTACAAGCTGGTGGGTCCACACTCTTACGGTACAGCTGTAGAGTAATAACCCATGTGCATATTGTCTCAAAGGCAAAACCAAGTGATTGGTAGTGGAAAATGGGACCCACCATACCCAGATGCTCATAAGTAAACACCATATCTCAAGATCTGGCGTGGTTTTGAATACCAGCCCACCTATATTGACAAAACCACTGATTTTTACCCAATCTCACCCAGAGCGCGTGGATTTCATATCATCTTCCACGAGATGTCCATTTTAGAGATGCCAGCAGACACGGGTAAAACAAGGTAAAGAAGAAAATTATGGAGCAATACACGGGTCCAACCCTCTTGCAGCTAATTAACATCGAAAACTTGCCTAAGCTCCATTATCAGTCCAGAGCCGTGTAGCTAAGGACGAAAATCAAGAGTGCGAAAACTGACCTCTTGGGTTTTCATATTCTCAGATCCCTTTTCGTTGAACTCTGGTGCCCAATCAGTCTTGAGGTACCTCCATCATGATGAAGAACAAACCGTTCCAGATCTGGACAGAAAGTGACCCACCCAGTTGACCCACCTCGAGTTGCTGTCTTGTCGACCCATCTGGTAGTAAGAGCTCCCGGTTGGGAACTCAAAGTTGGGGTTGAAGAGCAAAGGCTCCCCAAAACCATCTAAACATAGTATGAACTCAGTTGAACCCGACGAACTTGGGTATGCTCTGCCACACGGCCTGTTGTATGAGAGGGGAAGATGACCCCCTTTGATCGAAACATGATTGAAACCTCAATCAGGAAGATTGAGGAGTCTGATTGAAAAATTTGGGTAGGAAATGTCAGGGGGAGTGCATTCCCTCTCTGGTGTAGAGAGAGAAGCTCTCAACCCCCAACTCTCAAAACTTTACTTCGACTTGTGTGTATGTAGTTGGCAGTGGAATACATGTTTTGATCCAATTTATCATTTGGGGATGAAAATTCATAGATATCAGGATGTCCCACAGGAATTCCCATCTGACATTATCATATGCTTTCATGATATCCACTTTTAAAGCACATCTAGGAGAAGAGGATGATTTATGTTAATCTCTCATGATCTCTTGGGTAAGAAAGATGTTATCAGCTATTCTCCTACCTCTCACAAACCCAGATTGGACAGGGTCAATGATATGGGGGAGAACATCTTGAATTCTCTTTGCTAGAATTTTAGCAATACATTTATAAATGGTATTGCAGTTAGGTATGCTTGTTACTATATGTATCGGGCAGATTCACTACTCATTGGGGATGCTCATGTTTCAAATGTTATGCTACCCAATTTTCGAAAAATGCCCATATTTTGCAGTAATTCCTAGCCTTGGGGGATGTCCCTGGCCTTGGGGGGTTGTCCCTAGGCATGTATGATCCCTTTGGGGAGGGGGCGTCTTCCCATATGGGGTGCATTTGCACCTTGTTAATGTTACTGCTGCAGCAATTTGACTGCTTGTCTTGAGCGGCTGCTCTACTATGATTTTTTTTTTTGGGTAAATAAGCTTGAAATAAAAAAGGCTAACCGAATATACAGCCTACACGGGGCATACCCCAGGAGGAAAGAAAAGAAAAAAGAAAAAGAAAACAAAGAAAACAGGGAAAACTTACGCCAAATGGCTACAAAGAGCTATGCGAGGATTAACAAATGCTTCTTAACCTTCTATGAAAGATGACAAGAAACACTTGGCAAAATTACAAAAACTAACTGAACTTAGAACACTTGAACACCTTGAACTGCTGCAACCTTTGCAACTTGGAATAGACAACCTTTGGAACTTGGAATTTTCAATCTTTGGAACTTTGAATTTGTTGATGTACATTACTGGATTTGTTGTCAGTAGCAGCAGTTTGACTGCCACCTGCAAATGGAGGAATAAAGAGTGCAGAACAGGCTGCATGATGGTGAAGGTTGTAGCCTAACAGTTGGTAATAGGCTAGAGTAGGGAGGAAAGGCCCCCTCCCAGAAGGGACTAAAACATGCCTTGGGACAGCCCCCCAAGGCTAGGCCAGAAAACTCAACATCGTAGATGCTGATCAGACACACAGCAGTCCAGATGATGCCAAACAACTCTAAACATTAGCACTACCCAGATTAACAACACATCAAGTTCTCAATGTATACAATGATATTAACCAATTGAGAGCTCTAACAGATAAGGGAAAACAAGATATTGAATCTATGGAGAAACACTCTCTCTATACTGTTGGGAAGAATTTTTTTTTAAAATTTCGCCATGACCCGTTCGTAATTGGAGCACCCTCAAGGTGCCAGCCACTGCTTATACAACAGCAGCAACTGAAAAAAAGAATAGAAAGTGGAAGAGATAGAGGTAGAACTTCCAACAGTATTTACCCAAAAAAAGAACTTCCAACAGCAGTACACAGCAGCAGGTAGCAGCATAACAGTTTAACATGAAATTTCGAGTGCACGCAAGTAAGTATGTAGGTTGCAACAGCCCTTGCAACCCACCTAATGAGCATAAAACAAGCAAGCAAGTAACTGTAGACACCCCAATTTTGAATCCAAAATGCACTCGAGCATTTCCAATGATGAAGCGGACCAATCATGATTACCTGGAACTTGTGAGTTTGACTTGAACTTGACCAAATTAACCAAGCAGCAACCAAAATAACCCAAACCAAACCAAACACTGTTGAACCAAGCCAAGCCAACAATCTGCCATCAAGCACCCTGAGCGCTCAATCCCCTAGCCTTGAGCGCTCAACCAGGAGAAAGCACCTTGAGCGCTCAAGCCAACGGCTTTGAGCGCTCAACTCTGATCCAGTCAGCAACCTGCAGAATATCTAATCATGAGATTTTCTGCATGGGAGCGTCTGGGGATGATCTGCTACGATCTCTATACGTACATACATCCCACTAACTCCAGAAATACACCAAAAATACTCCCAAAATACCAAGACCCACTCTTTCTCTCTCCTCTCTTCCCTCCCACTCACTCTATAAAATCCACCCTCCACCCCCGGTTTTGGGAGGTTAGCCATTCTCATACTCCAGCTCAAAAACTCTCCAGAAATTCGATCATCTCTCTCTCTAGAAAACCACTCTTCCAACCATCAAAACCGTTTGCAAAACCACTCATCAAATCCAGAAATTAAGTCCTTGATCATCAACAAACCTCCCACATTGTCTAATTCGATCACAATACAAACAAAATCATCCACGATCATCCAACCCCGAGCCCAGAATCAAGTCCAAACTTCAAGTATTCCCGAAAGGTAGTCAAAATGTGAAAGTCTCACTGTTTTGGTTCTTCTGAGGAAGACTAGTGTGTTCAAGCAAGTTCTTTTTACTTGTCTTGAACTCACAGAGGTCTGAGAGTTGTTCAAAAACCATTTTCAAAATTACAGTTGCAACGGGGGTTGAGCGCTCAAGCCTCAGGCTTTGAGCGCTCAAGCCCAATTCTGGATAAATTCTTTTTTGTGAATCTCGAGTTCCTTTCTGGCTTCGATCGTCATACAATGGTTATCTGTGTTCATGATATCTTTAAAACAGTTCATTTCTATTTCAAAAACACATGCATGAGTATTAATTAACTATATTATGATGATCAAAGCCCAAAACCTTTGTGAACTTACCATTTTAAATGCAAAATGGTGGTTGGATTTTCTTTCTTTACTCATGTGTAAAATGTTTGAGGTCCTGAGAATCATCGATCATCTTTTTTAAGTCAGAAACTGGTAGGCCAGCTTACGGCTTGAGCGCTCAAGGTCATTAACTTGAGCGCTCAAGCTGTTCTTTGGTGTTTTTTTTTTTGGGTAATTCAGCTTGAAATTAAAAGGGATTAAGCGAATGTACAGCCTACAAGGGGCATACCCCAGGGAGGACAAAACAAAAAGAAACGAAACGAAACGAAAAATGCGTACTCCCCGGCACAACCCGCCGGGGTGGGAAAATGGGAGGTCCAGCACAACCCGCTGGAATAAGTATTATAAGCATAAAGCAGCCACAAATCCAAAATACAAGTGTATACAAAATTTGATCCCACATGGTGTGATAGTAGGGCCCCACATGGAGCCTTCTGTTGAGTTGAACCTTCAAGATTTGATTAAATTTACCACAGTGTGGTACAGCTAAAAAGGAGCCAGACCTCCCTTTTTCGTTAATTTATTGTGGGCCCAAGGAGTGAACCAATTTTACTGGTGATAGCCCCCACTTTCCCTCCAAAGTGAATGACGCACAAAGAAATAAAAGTGGGACCAGATTTCCTAAAAGCTCTTTGCATGTAAGGGTAAAAAAAGTACCCATTGTACCATCATACCATGTGTAGTAGCTGGCCTACTTGGACAATAAAACTCTGCTTGATTTAAAGGGTACCACCGAAAGCTTTTACAGCTGTGCATCACCGAGTAAACTGTGCCTCCATCGAGAAGACATCGCCACATCAGTTAGCAAAATTGGTCCCACATGGTGTGAGCCCACATGATGTGAGCCTTATGTCGGCAGTATAGTGTGTAATCCCCTTGAGAACATGTGGTGTTGCTGTCACCGAATGGGACAGTATTGAATAGTTGAACGACTTTGAAAGGTTGGGACGGATAGGCTGTTGGGTACAGCTGAACCACCCCCTTTTAAACAGGCAGAAGCCCACTTGCAGGAGGGAGAGAGTGTATCTCACTCTCTTCTTCTCAAACTGATTAACAGTTATAAACGGAAAAGCACGGAGCAGCCCCCAAGACCAGATCCAAACTAACGCGTAGGAGAGATGATGGCCTATATCACAGAACTCACCTTAGCAGCCTGAGACCAATTGTGGTATTACCCCCACCGCCGTGACATGGACGAAACCTAACGGGAGGAACAAGCCGCAGTGGAAGAGCCCGTTTCAGAACCCGAGATCTCAAAAGCGTCGGTGTGATGCCGTACTTAGTAGCTGCTGCCGGCGAATCTTCAATTTGAAACCCCAACACCATCCGGTGTGGGATTTGACGATGGGATCTTGGTCATATGGAGTTGGGTACCCAACATAAACCAGACCTTGTGAATGATTACCCCTAGGACGATGACCCCTGTGAATGACCAGCGGGTGTGGAAAGATGATCTCCTCCATAAGCCGGACTTCATCACACTTCAATGGTGTGATTGATGAGCTTTTGCAAATGGGTCGGGGATGACCCATAAAGATTGTGTGAGAGATGGTGGAAACCTCCATCAATGGACGTTGGCTTCAATAAGAAGTGAAATCTTGGACAGATTGAATCACATTTGGTTCGTGTGGAACAAATCCACACCGAGTAAACAACTACCAAACAGATTGTTTGGTGGTTTTTGTAAAAATTGTGAAATGGAAGAAGGGGAGTGCATTCTCTCTCTAGATTCTAGAGAGAGAAGCTCTCAACCCTTCTTGTTCTTTGGTGTTTTATGGGTTATTAGTTGATTCAATGATGGATCTTGATGTAACTTGTTAATCGTGTGTGTGTGAGTTATTATTGTTGTGCTCAGGACTTGGATCCCCCTCTTTCCTTCTATTTTCAAACATTTCTTTGGGGATTCATCGAAATTACATTCTTTTCATCTTTCTTTATGAGATTGATCAATTTATTTGTATCTGTTTCTCCTAAAAAGTCCTTAAAAAGTGATCGATCACGAAAAGAAGTTACAAAAAGGGTGTAGTTTCACAGGAGCCTGGAACTGGATTGAGCGCTCAAGTCATGGTCCTTGAGCGCTCAAGCCTTCGTCTTTGAGCGCTCAACCCCCTATTCCGGAATCCAGTTTGCAAAACAGTTTGTTGGGCCACAATGTTTGTATTTTCTGGGTTTGTTGTATTATTTCTGTAATTTCTCATTTCTTTGCAAATATTTGTAACAATTCCATTTATCATCATCATCATCATTCATGTAAACCATCAAGCACAAGCATCCACTTTAGACATACATTTTATGTTTTTATTGTTTATGTGATTCCCATTCCCGATCCCCATTTCGTGTTTAAAGTCAAATTTCAAACATTTCCAAAATCCCACAAAATGTTGAGTAGAGACCGGTTCACGGACCGGGCGAGAGGGGTGCCGTAAAACCCTTCCCCTTTCGTAACCAAACCCCCGAATCCGAGAAATCTTTGGTTTCACAATGGCTAGTAAAATCTTTTTCAACGGGCAACGAGTTGTATTTTTATCGGTTTCTCGGGTTCGGACCTAAAATCCGGGTGGCGACTCAAACAATCATAATCTTTTCGAAACGCGAACCGCACCGTTTTCCAGTGGGCCGTCCACAGTAACGATAGCAACAACCCTTGCTATAGTTTAACATGAAGTGTAAGCAAGTAAGTATGTACCAGCTTGATTAGAAACCTCAGAAATCATGGCATCTCTTTGGGAGTCCAAAAGTTTGACAACAACTAATTGTTGAACTCTTGAGGACCCAACATAGTTAGTTAGAAGCATGGATAGTACCCAACAGGGAAGTGTAGAAATCCACAAAGTTTGATTTAATCTCAACAGGATCATGTGTGATTGCACCATTGGGAAGAACCAAACTAGTGATTTTGTTCCTGTTATGAGATATGGATTTGAAGAAATATGAGGTACATTTATTTATTTATTTATTTATTTTGTGGGTAAACACGATGAGGTACATTGATCCCCCAATTTAAGCCATTGTATTCTAGATTTTTGTTTAGCAAAACTTTCCTCAGCTCTGGCTAGATCAAGGTATTGCTTACAAAGTTTTCTTTTTTTTTTTTTTTTTTTTTTTTTGGGTAAATAAGCTTGAAATAAAAAGAAGACAACAGAATATACAGCCTACAAGGGGCATACCCCAGGGAGGACAAAAGAAAAGAAAAGAAAACAAAGAAAAAGGAAATTTAAAGGGATGGCCACATTGGCAACAATTGGGGAGGGATAACTCTAGGTGTTTCTAGACCATCTTGGACAGAGGGCGGAGAAACACGCAAAATAACTTTGAACTTGTACATTGAGCTTGGAACACAACTCTTGAATTTGAACATTTGAATGGTACCCCAACTCTTGTACTGTGAATGGATGAAAGCTGCACACCACTTGAGGGTGGAAAAAATTTGGCCATGACCCGTTCGTAAATTGGAGCACCCTCAAGGTGCCAGCCACTGCAAATGCAACAGCAGCAGCTGAAAAGGAAAAGAAAATAAAGGGGAAGAGATGGAGCTGCAAAATTGCTTGGACTCTCTGACAGCAGAACTGGATCTCATAAGCAGCAGCATATACTTGCAATTGAGATTTGGGCAGCATTTCGTTTGGATCTTGGCATCCCCATATTCAAACAACGTGGCTGTCCACAGTAGTAGAATGCAGCAGATACAAGTAGATGAAGTAGTAGCAGTAACATGAACAGCTACAGTGATAAGTAGTAACAGTAACATGTAGTAGCAGTAGCAGCCAAGGGCAACCTGCTAGAGTTGGGAGGAAATGCCCCCTCCCAGAAGGGACTTATACAATGCTATGGGACAGCCCCCCATGGCTAGGCCAGAAAATCAAAATCAGAATGGCCATCTAGATGGTTGCTGGCTATGAATAGCACATGACAGGAGTACAATGACAGAGATAATGGGACATAGAGCCTAGCAAACACTACAAAAGTTATGGAGTGCAGCATCGGATGAAACTCCAGAACTGGGAATGCCCTGCTCCAACCTTAGTGACACAACTGGGTATGACCACATGAGCAATCTTGCACTCCTGGGAAGATTAGTAAAACAACAAAGAGATTGTACAACAGGTGTACATAGCAGTGCATACAGTAGAAGTCTTGCACTAGCAGCATGTAATGCAAGCCTAGAGTACAATTGCAACAGCAGTAGAATGAACACATTGCTAGACTTATCAGCTCTGCCCAAGCATGGCAGTCCATATACAACATTGAATCCATAGCAAGATATAACACTGTACCAAATTGGTGATGTAATCCAGCAAACAGATATGAAGAGAAGTATACCTCCACTTTGATGCATGATAATATGAAAATATGGAGCCTGTGATAGTAGACCCCTCCACTGACAACAAATTCAAGAACTGAATAACAGTAAGCCTAGATTTTGTGTCTCACCCTTCATCTCCCTTGAGTCCTCACAACTTCTATCCCTCTCTAGGGGTCCAATCTCCCTCAAATTTCTCACCAGATTCCCCAACAATGAAATATGAACTCTCTTGAATAAATTCAGAGGCTCAAACCACTCAGCTCACTGGGTACACTCAAATAAAGTAGATCACACACATAGAAACAGGCAGTCAGCAGTGGCTAGTACTGAACAGATCACACACATAGTAGAGAACTACTACTGAGCAGTAAACATACCACCCAGCAGTATATGCAGCAGCAGCATTCAAGTTGGATGGAAAACCTGCATTCAAATTTCCCAAATGGGATGTGAGTAGTAAAAAGTTCTGAAGCTTTTGGCTTAAGACTTGCATCCTGAGCCTTTCCATTGAACCTGTCCATCTATCAATCTGTCAATCTGAGCCACAAATTAGCAAATGGTTGGGATGAAATGAGTAATAAACATTCTTTGACTATTAAATGCCACCCTTCCTCACCCTTCACCCTTCCTCACTTAATGAGAATTAATGTTCCATGATTCAAGGAGGTCCAATGAGCCACAAGGGGTTCTGGATAAGGACAGCAGTCTATATCTAATGTCATCACAAATTCTGGCCACAACATAATGTACAGTGTGCTGCACATTCTGGAATTTCCTAGTGTTTCTCTCAATCCATACATGATAGAGAGTCACAGTAAAGGACAATCTAGCAAGGATGCTTCTCAGGCCTTTCCCTTTAAAGGTGCAAAGATGGGAGATCCAGCTAGCAAGTGATTGTGCATGCCATCTAAAATGAGACTTAAGGGACACTGTTTCCCACACTTGTTTAGTGAATGGACAGTTAAAGAAGAGATGATCATGGCTCTCATTGCCAGAGCAGAAACTACAACATGGGGAATCAATGATCCCAAACTGGACAAGCCTATCACCAGTGGACAGCCTGTTTTGAATAGCAATCCAACTTATTAGACTGCATTTAGGGATGTGGGATGAGAACCAAACAATGTGATACCACTCAACAATGGGAGAATGTATTCTGAGCTGGTCCCACAGAGATGAGGTAGTGAACACCCCGTCATGATTGAGGGTCCATTTACAAGTATCAGAGGAACCATGCAAGGGGGGAAGGGCCTCCCTGATCTCATTGAGCTCCCAAGTCTGGGTGATAGGGAATTTCCATTGGGTGTTATTGTCTAAGATAGCAGACACATGGGCTCCCTTAGGGATACCAGAGTCATACAAGATACGAGTGCCATATTTGACAATCAGAGGGCCATGGGGATGCCAGTTATCATACCAAAGGGAAGTGTTGGAACCATCACCGATCTGGTACTGAATGTATGGTTGAATTAGGGGACGAAGTTGAAGCAGCTTCCTCCAAGTCCATGAAGGACTGCTAGGAATTTTGATTTGCCAGAAACTCCTACCTTTGAGTAAGTAGGATTTCACCCATTGGCACCACATGGACTGCTCACCACCTGAGATAAGGTACCAGATATGTTTGGCCATAGCAGCCCTATTCCAACATTGGAGAGATTTAAAGCCCAAACCCCCTTCTTTCTTAGGAGTACATAAGTGCTCCCAAGAGATTTTAGCCCCAGTGCTTCTAAGGTCAGCCCCAGTCCAGAAGAATGATCTAAGGATAGACTCAACTTCCTTAATGACTTTCTTAGGGAGGATGAATATAGAGGACCAGTACGTTTGCATGGAAAACAGTACCGACTTAATCAATTGAACTCTCCCTGCATAAGACAAATATCTGTTGGCCCAAGATTTGGTGCGATTCGTGATTTTATCAATGAGGGCCTTACAATCTGTGTATCTAAGTTTAGTGGAAATGAGGGGAACACCAAGATATCTAACAGGGAGGGCACCCTCCTGGAATCCCAACGCTCCAATAATGGCAGTTTTGATTGTGGAGGGGACCCCAGAGAAGAATATGCTACTTTTACCAGGACTTGGAGACAGTCCGGAAAGAGCCTCAAATTCAGCAAGTGCATCTTTGATGCATTGAATAGAGCCCAATTCCCCTTTGCAAAAGATCATGAGATCATCTGCAAAGCATAGATTGATGATCTTAGTTTTATCACACCTCCAATGGAAATGAAAGTTGGGGTTATGAGATTTTTCTTTCAACAATTGGGTGAGGACCTCCATAACAATAACAAAAAGGTATGAGGACAAGGGATCTCCTTGTCTCAGACCTTTTTTGCCCTGAATAAAACCAGTGGGTTCGCCATTTATACTCAGAGAGTAATTAGCAGTGGAAACACATGCTTTGATCCATTGAATCATTTGGGGATGGAAGTTCATGGATTCAAGTACATCCCACAGGAAATTCCATCTGACATTATCATAGGCTTTCATAATGTCAACTTTTAAAGCGCACCTAGGTGAGACAGAATGCTTGTGGTAACCCCTCATGATTTCCTGAGTAAGGAAAATATTATCAGCTATCCTTCTACCTTGCACAAAACCAGATTGCACAGGGTCAATGAGAAGGGGAAGGACAGCATGGATTCTCTTGGAGATGATTTTGGCAATGCACTTGTATATGGTATTACAACATGAGATTGGCCTAAAATCCCCAACTTTGGAGGGGTTAGGAATTTTGGGGACAAGAGCAACACTGGTAGAATTGGCTTTAGCAAGCAGCCTACCAGATCTGAAGAAGTTCCTAACTGCTGAGGTCACATCCTGCCCAACAACAGCCCAAGCTTTTTGAAAAAAACCAGCATTGTACCCATCAGGACCAGGGGCTTTATTAGGATTGAGAGACAAGAAGGTTTCCTTGATCTCTAAATTAGAGACCTCGGATATCATAGAATCCCTTTGGGCATTAGAAAGTTTGGTGCTAATGAGCTGATTAATTCTAGGACCACCATGATACTGTGTGGAGTGGGGGGTACCTAGCAATTGAGTATAATACTCAACAAAAGTAGATTTGATCACTCCAGGGTCCTGAGTGAGACTATTATCACCAATAATAAGACTAGTGATTCTGCCTCTATTTCTATTGTGAGAGATAGATTTAAAAAAGTAGGAGGTGCATTGGTCCCCAAGTTTCAGCCATTGGATTCTTGATTTTTGTTTAGCAAAGCTTTCCTCTGCTCTAGCCAACAACATGTATTGTCTACAGAGGACTCTTTCAAGCAATTGGTTAGTGATATTGGTAGGATCGGTCCCCAAATCCTCTTGGACATCATCTAGATGTTGCTTGGCAGCAAGGGCTCTAGAGGAGATATCACTATACTCCTTAGCATTAAGCTTCTTAAGCTCCTTTTGGAGGAGCTTAAGCTTCTCACAAGTGACAAACATAGGATTGCCAATGATAATGTTCCTCCACACTTGCTGAACAACAGATAGGAAATTTGGGTGGTCAGCAAGAAAATTGAAGAATTTAAAAGGTTTGTTGGATTTCTCAGAGGTGGGATTCAGATATACCACTGCTGGGGAGTGATCTGAAATCCCAGGAGCGTGGAAATGAGCATTAGAATGAACAAAGGTTTTTATCCACATCTCATTCACAAGAACTCTATCAATTTTGGTGGTGACAACATGGGAAGGATCTTGCTTGTTAGACCAAGTGAAGTGGCAACCAGAGTACTTAAGGTCATCAAGTTCATTGTGATCTATACATATACCAAAGCTATCCATATGGGGAGACCAATGATTGTCACCCCCAACTTTATCACTGGGGTATCTCAAGGCATTGAAGTCACCCAAGATAACCCAAGGGGCAGGGTTATTCCAGGAGTTCAAGTCCTGCCACAACTCATTCCTCTCATTATACACATTGGAGCCATATACAAAGGTGGCTACAAATTGTATATCACCAGTAATGGAATGGACCTGACAGTGGATGGCTTGACTAGATTGTCCAAGAACAGTGACATTTACCAAAGAGGGGTCCCAGCCAATACATATTCTGCCGTTAGGGGAATGTGCATAGTTGTGGACAAAGGACCAAAAGGGAATCATGGAGCAAAAAATCCTATTAAAGTTCGATTCCTTTATTTTGTGCTCAACCAAGCCGATGATTGACAATTTATTTTTATTAACAAAAGACCTGACCTCTTTCTGCTTGAGAGGGTCATTAAGAC
Organism: Vaccinium myrtillus; assembly: GCA_016920895.1. Lineage (NCBI taxonomy): Eukaryota > Viridiplantae > Streptophyta > Magnoliopsida > Ericales > Ericaceae > Vaccinium > Vaccinium myrtillus. The sequence continues at coordinate 15,003,096 of CM029279.1, forward strand.
CCCTCATATTCCAAAACCCAAATTGTAGAGGAGGTGTAGGCATAGACATAAGATATAACAAAAGGTGGCAGATAGTAGACATAGAAGCATACTGCCAAATCAAAAGGTGATGTACAGTGACTTACCTGCCTTTGTTATGGGATCCATGGGCACCCCCTTTGCTGCCATTGCTTCCCTTCTTTTGTTTTTGTTTTTTCTGATTGCTCTTAGTGCCATTCCCTCCTTTAAAGTCAGGGGGATCTGGAGGATTGTTGCTTCCTGTCTCCAATAGTTCATGTTTCAGTCCCTGTGGTAACTGCTCCAGCACTCTACAATCATCCACAGCAGATTGTGCACGTGGGTCAGAACTAGAGCTTGCAGCAAATGGAGCTTGAGCAACAGCAGATTGTGGTATTTGCACAGGAGGATCAGTACAAGTGCTACCAATGGTGGGGTATACATCACCTTGATCCTCTGCAATGTCACTCTGAATGTCATTCCCCAAGTCTTCAATTTCCACTTCTTCCTTGTCAGGTTTCATTACAAATCTGGCACCTGAGGTGGTATTGTGAACTTCCTTAGAGAGAGCTTCCAGTACTCCTCCACCTCCCCCCAAAGCCTTACCCATTTGTTGCCAAGTATCATCTGAAGCTTGAGCTTCAGCTTTGGGCTTGCAGGTATGCCCAAAAACTTTACATAAACCACATCTTGGGGGAAGCCACTGATATTCTAAATTAACAGTGACTGATACAGCTCCATTCCTGATTAGGATATGATTTGGGAGGTTTGAGTTAGCTGAGATTTCCACACAGACTCTAGCAAAGTCAAGCCTCTGTTGCTGAGCAGTAGCAATATCCACGTGGAGAGGCTTACCTATGGTGCTTGTAATACGACTCAGGCCCTCCTCTGTCCAACATTCCAGAGGAAGTTTATGGATTTTAATCCACGCAGGAATGGTTGAGGGGTGTTCCGTGGAAGGGATTAGCATTCTGTGCCAATCTTTGAGAACTAAATATCTTCTGGAGAAGAAATAGGGGCCACCTTCCAGAACTCGAAGCTTGGTCTCTTCATCTTGGAATTCAAAAAAATAGCAAGCTCCCACTTGTTTAATTTTAATCCTTCCGTGATCTTTCCAAATTTTCCTGGCAGTTGAGCTAAGCAGGGGAAAGGCCATTTTCCCATCCAGAAAATGCCCAATGAGACAGTTATTCCAGGCCCTATCATTGAAGTGGGAGTCTTCCAAATCAACAACAGGATCCTCTTCTTGTTGTAACTCTGGATAATGATTAAGCTTCATGACCGTCGAACGGCCCTGAGACTGGAAAAGGGAAGCCCAATCCTTTGCTATGGGCTGTGGCTTGGTATTTTGTTCCACGGGTTGGGGCTTGGAGTTAGAATCATTGTGGAGTACTGCCGAATTATGGGTATTAGGGTAGTGGAAATCAATTTTCAAGGTATTACCTGCTACCTTGCTGGGAGATGGACCCTCGTGATTGATATCCTTTGCTCTGAGTTGAATGAGCTGGTTTCTGAGCTCTGAACAATCAACCTTAGTTCCAGAATTTTGCATTTCTTCTTCCAAAGCTTGAACTATGACAGCTATCCTCTCCTCACCATCGGGTTGAAGCCTGGTGACCTCTTGGAGATTACGATTAGAATTAGGGCTGGGTTTGGTAGGGCTATGAGGGCCATACGATTGAGATTCTGAAAGATCTTGATGTTTGCTTGGTTCGGACGACGAGTGACTGCGAGAAACACTCATAGTTTGTCGGGTTCCACCACTGTTGGTATTGGAGGCGTTTTCTTCACGATTGGAGCTGGGGATGGTCGAGGCTAAACCTCCATCTGAGGATATCAGACCTTGAGGATAAAGATCAAGAGGCTTGAATGGTGTGAACTTGGGGGGTGTAGAGAACACCATACCTGGCTTCAGTAGTTTGCTGTAAATCGGAGTGCCCGACTTTGGTTCACTGTGTGGTGTGTCGCGAATCTCAGAACCCAGATCTGAGTAGCGTTGAGGAGTGGCAAGATGTGCCAGTTGCTTCTTCCTAACTTCATTGGAGTCGGTAATTTTGAGGCTTGGGAAGTCGTCTTCCATGGGGGATGGGGGTTTGTCGCCCATATCTAGGGTTTCTCACAAGGATCGGGAAAATCGCCCAAATCGCCAGAGCATGGTGGAAGCCTCATGTTTCAGCTTGGTCGATTGGAGTCCAATATCAATCTTAATATTGGGATGAACAAGTGATCTGAACAAAGTTTTCTTTCAATTGCTTGCTTACATGAATTAGTGGGATCGATGTCCAACTCACTCTGTATTTGATCAAGTTGTTGCCTAGCAGCCAAGGTTCTTTTAGTAATGTCACTGTAATCCTTGATTACAGTGACATTACTAAAAGAACCTTGGCTGCTAGGCAACAACTTGATCAAGCTTATTTACCCAAAAAAAAAAAAAAAAAAGTTTGAGTTTTTCACAGACCACATACATGGGATTACCTATGACCACTTTCCTCCAAACTTGCTGAACAGTGGGTAAAAAAGCAGGGTGATCAGCCAAAAAATTAAAGAATTTGAAGGGTTTATGCCCCTTTCTGACTTCAGGATTTAGAAACACTATAGCAGGAGAGTGATCCGAAATCCCAGGAAGAGGAAAATGGGCATTGGAACAATTGTGAGTCTTGATCCAATGCTCATTAACTAAAACCCTATCAATCTTTGTAGCAATGTACTGGGTGGAGATTTGTTTGTTAGTCCAGGTAAACTGACAACCAGTATACCTAAGGTCCTCAAGTTCATTGGAGATAATGCACCTATTGAAATCCTCCATATGAGGAGGCCAAAGTTGATCTCCACCAATCTTTTCAGCTTGAAATCTGATAGCATTGAAATCACCCAACACTACCCAAGGGTCAGGACAGGACCATCTAGTTAAGTCTTTTTTTTTTGTGTGGATAATTCAGCTTGAAATTAAAAGGGGTTAAGCGAATGTACAGCCTACAAGGGGCATACCCCAGGAAGGACAAAATAAAAATAAAAAAAAGAAAAGAAAAGAAAAAAAAATTGCGTACTCCCCGTGGGCAATTTGGAGGTCTTAGCACAACCCGCTAAAGTAGGGATAAATGGACAAAATTCCTAATTATGCTAATCGGTTGCTTGCTTGTATTGTTTAAAGGTACACTGCCCCGTGGGCCCCTTTGTACTTGTATTGTCTAATAAAGGCACACTTCCCCTTTGAGTCCCCGTGGTCCCCTTTGTAACCAAAGAAATTGGCGTGTAATGAAATTACCACTGACTTGCATGTAATGGCTTGTAACCGACAGCTATCCCTACAGTAAGGATAGCTGTGGACCCACCAAATTGAAAGGCCCATTTTACGTAAAGCAAATTTCTAGTCGGTGGGATTGAACCCACTGATTTGATACAGCCTAAAGTCTGCTGTAGCAGTAGTGTACCGCTTATAGGACCAAACAGCTAGCCCACTTGCATAGAGAGAGTAGATCTCACTCTCTACTCTCATCTTCTTCATTTGAACCCAGGAAAAACCACCTTTAACGCCAACTCCAACAGATACAACCGAGATAAGAGGACCTCCTCCTGGGAGCCCACCGTAGCAACCAGAACCAATTGCGGACTTATCCATGCATGGGGAATTGCCAAGGGTAGTTTGTGATTTTCCGGAAGTATTTCCGGAGGAGTTACCGGGCTTGCAACCCGATAGGGAAGTTGAGTTCACGATGGACTTATTACCGGGCACGGCACCAATTTCTATGCCTCCATACCGTTTTGCACCGGTTGAATTGAGGGAACTTAAGACACAATTGCAAGAGTTGCAAGACTTGGGTTTCATCCTTCCTAGTACATCACCGTGGGGAGCTCCAGCTTTATTCGCACAAAAGAAGGATGGGTCGCTTCGCCTATGTATTGATTATCGTAAATTGAACCGAGTCACGATTAAGAATAAATATCCAATGCCTAGGATCGACGACTTGTTTGATCAACTTCGGGGTGCCACGTGTTTTTCTAAGATTGACTTGAGATCTGGGTATCACCAATTGAGAGTTCGCCGCGAGGACATTCCTAAAACCGCTTTTCACACTCGTTATGGCCATTATGAATTCGTGGTCATGCCATTTGGCTTAACCAATGCTCCCGCCACTTTCATGGACTTAATGAATCGAATTTTCGGGCTTATCTTGATCGCTTCGTGGTCGTCTTTGTTGATGATATTCTTGTCTACTCACCTTCCGAAGAAGATCACCAATCCCACCTCACCATTGTTCTTGAGATCTTGAGAGAACACCGACTGTACGCTAAACTTAGTAAATGTGAGTTTTGGTTGTCCGAGGTGAAATTCCTGGGTCATGTGGTATCAAAAGACGGGGTGTCCGTGGATCCGGGGAAGATTGAGTCGGTATTGAATTGGGAGCGTCCGAAGAGTGTCTTTGAGATTCGGAGTTTTTTTTTTTTTTTGGATAAATAAGCTTGAAATAGAAAAAAGGCTAACCGAATTTACAGCCTACAAGGGGCATACCCCAGGAGGAAAGAAAGAAAGAAAGAAAAAGAAAAAATTGGGAAATCTAGCGCCGAAAGGCTACAAAGAACTATGCGTAACTTAACAAGAGTTTCCTAACCATCTATGAAAGATGAACAAGAAACACTAGACAAAATGTAATATAAATACTAAATTAACACATCAAACTAGAATTCCTTGGTACAATTGCCTATGAATTCCTGGGATGCACTGCCTTGTACTTGGACTTTGAACATGAACATTGAGCTTTGGAACTTGAACATTTGATCTTGGTACATGCACATGGGGCTTGGCCATGTACTGCCTTGTACTTGGACAAGCATTTGTCAATAGCATTTGTCAATTGGACTTGGTATTGGTATCCTGGTATCTGCACGTCCAAATTCACTAAGCCATCATGGAGCTGGGCCATAGGAAACTGGACCGTAGACTATGAGATGCAGCCTACAACATGGATCATAATAGGAGCAAAGTGTACGATACGACATGCCAAGGGACAACCCCCCAAGGCTAGGTACGGGAGGAGGCCCCCTCCCAAAGGGGATCAAACTTGCCAAGGGACAACCCCCCAAAGCTAGGCTAGGCCATATCATCATCGTGGATGCCGATCAGACACACAGCAGTCCAGATGAATCTAATGACACTAATCCAATGACTTAGCATATGAGCAACCAGATTATGGAAAATTTTTGCAAGGTTCCGTTTGAATTTTGATAATCCAAGTAACGTATACAGTAGCAGGTTCTCAACGTATACATTGCACAACCAGGAGTAATAACATATTGTAATAGTAGCAGATGATTGCAACAGCCCTTGCAACCATGATATATGTTCCCAAATGAGAGCTCTAATGCAGCAGTGATTAACAAGAGTATAATAGATTGCAACAGCCCTTGCAACCCACTTAACACTAAACAACAACAGATTGCAATAGTAGCATGTAGTTTAAAATGATAGGTTCAAGTGCAGCAAGTAAGTAGGAATCCATGGGTTGCAACAGCCCTTGCAACCCACAACACACAATACCAAATAACCATTGCCATAATCGCATCAATTAAAATTTAAATTCAGTGAGTGTTACCATGCTGCTGCTGCTCCTGTACTGCTGCTGCCGAAGATACTGCTGCTGCATTTGCTAAACTTCATTCCTAAACTTCTAGTTGCACTTGAAGGTGATATCCTGCAATTTAAGACTTGAATTTGCACAGAACCTGATCAAAGCAGCGATTACTCACATAGAAACAACAATAACAGTAAAAGATCCACTCCTGTAATATAGTTTAGTTTAAAGCATTGATCCACTGAGTCAAAAGACCATCAGATTGAGGTCCTGTGGAGAATTTCTCCAAGGACATCAACCTAAGCCTTATGACAGACTGAATCTTAGTTTAAAGCATTCGGAGTTTCTTGGGTTTGGCTGGGTATTACCGTCGTTTTATGCAAGATTTCTCTCGTTTGGCGGCTCCAATAACTAAACTAACTCGTATGGGATGGCAAGTGTGAGGCGGCATTTAATGAGTTGAAGAAGCGTTTGACCACCGCACCGATTTTAATTGTGCCTGAGCGTGGAGTTGGCTACTCCGTCTATTGTCATGCCTCGCGGGAGGAACTTGGGTGCGTTTTGATGCAAAATGGGAATGTGGTAGCGTATGGTTCACGGCAATTGAAGGATCACGAACGTAACTATCCAACTCACGACTTAGAACTTGCAGCTGTAATCTTTGCTTTGAAAAGTTGGCGGTATTACCTCTATGGTGAAAAGTTTGAGGTGTTTTCTGACCATAAAAGCTTAAAGTATTTATTTTCTTTACCCAAAAAAAAAAAAAGTATTTATTTTCTCAAAAAGAACTTAATTTGCGTCAACGCCGTTGGATGGAGCACATGGAGGATTACGACTTCGAATTGCAATATCACCCGGGGAAAGCGAATGTGGTAGTTGACGGTCCACTTGGCGAGTTTAGCGATCGACGAGTGGAAAATGATGAAGGATTTGGATCTCTACGCATTACATTGTGAGGAGGTTTGTGAGGGTGTAACTTTCTGTAACTTGACGGTCCAATCGACTTTATCTGCTCGGGTTATTGAAGTTCAACAAGAGGATGAGGAAGCGGGGAGCCTACGAGATAGATTTCTTAGTGGGGAAGCACCGATTGGGTGGATGATCCATGCCGACCAAAGCTTACGGTTCAAAGGGAAGTTATTTGTACCCATCGCATGTCGGGACGAGATTTTGAGGGAATTTCACCATTCACCACTAGCCGTGCATCCGAGAGGGACGAAGATGTATCACGATTTGCGTAGGCAATTTTGGTGGCCGGGGTTAAAGAGGGACGTTGCTACTTTTGTATCACGGTGCCTTACGTGTCAGCAAGTGAAAGCGGAGCATCAACGACCAGCGGGGGAGTTACAACCGTTACCGGTAGCCGAGTGGAAATGGGAAAACGTGACTATGGATTTCGTGACTGGTTTGCCGAGGTCACCAAGGGGGCATGACGCCATATGGGTTGTAGTTGACCGATTTACGAAAACCGCACACTTCTTGCCTATCCAAGTTACCGATTCGATTGAGACGCTTAGTCGTTTATATATTCGGGAGATTATTCGACTTCATGGGGTTCCGGTATCGATTGTGTCCGATAGGGATCCGCGTTTTACCGCTCGCTTTTGGCAAAGCTTGCAAGCCGCGCTTGGTTCGAATTTGTTATTTAGCACCGCTTACCATCCACAAACCGACGGGCAATCCGAGAGGACGATTCAAATTTATATGTTACGAGCTTGTGTGTTGGACTTTCGGGGTAGTTGGGAAGATCACTTACCGTTAGTCGAGTTCGCCTATAATAATAGTTACCAATCGAGCATCGAGATGGAGCCTTTCGAGGCATTGTACGGTAGGCCGTGTAGATCACCAATGTGTTGGACTGAATTGGGAGAAGCGACATTAATGGGGCCCGAATTAGTTAATGAAACCGCCGAAAGCATGAGATTGATTCGCAAGAGACTTAAGGCTGCACAAGAGGCAACAACTGAGAAGGTCAAAGTGATTCGTCAACGATTGTTAACCGCTCAAAGTCGCCAAAAGAGTTACACCGGTCGCCGTAGACGTCCGTTGTCATTCGAAGTGGGAGATCACGTGTTTCTCAAAATATCACCACATCGGGGCTTGGCACGTTTTGGACGAGGGGGCAAGTTATCACCGCGTTACATTGGGCCATTTGATATCATCGAGAAGATTGGAGAAGTTGCGTACCGCTTAGCTTTTGATGTGTACAGGTAATGCCAACAGTTTTGGGACAACTCAGGCCTTGCTAGAAAGGGAGCTACTTCAGGAGCAATCAGTCCAGATGAGCCTCACATGGTTATTATATTATTGTGTTCATGATTATGCTCATTTGTCATTAAATCATACATACTTACTTGCTTGCACCTGAACATCATGTTAATCTATAGCAAGGGCTATTGCTATAGACACTTGATTGCTTGCTCGCATTTGGATTATGCTCTTTAAGTGGGTTGCAAGGGCTGTTGCAATCTACATTTTACTTGCTTGCATTTGAACCTTCATGTTATCCTATAGCAAGGGCTGTTGCTATAGATATATGCTTACCTATCTGTTATTAGAGAAGCAAGGGTTGTTGCTTCTTTTTACTTACTTGATGTGTTGCTTACCTGTTTCAAAGGAGATGCTGCTTAATTTTCCAGAAATCTAGTGGACATGCTTGTTAATTTGCTTAGAGTTGATTGGTTTCATCTGGACTGCTGTGTGTCTGATCAGCATCCACGATGTTGAGTTTCCTGGCCTAGCCTTGGGGGGATGTCCCATGGCATGTATTAGTCCCTTCTGGGAGGGGGCCTTTCCTCCCTACATCCCCTGTTCTAGTCTTCTTCTAAGTCATCGTTTTGTGGCTTATTTTGTAAGAAACCTTCCCCAAACCACCTCTGTGCTGCAGCTGCAACCACAGCACCTAACAGTTTGCAGCAACATGCAGCAGTTCAGTGCTGCAGTTGATGCAATGATGCAGCAACAGCAGTCTGTGTACTATGCAACAGCTGCAGCAGTCTTGCAAGTGCAGAAGGCCATCCCAAGGTTCATGTCTACCAAATTACTCCAAGTCCTATTCCAAGTTACAATGTTCATGTTCAAGCTTCAAGTCTCATGTTCAAGGTCCTATCTTAAGGTCCAATTCCAAGCTACTCCAAGGTCCTATACCAAGTCTCATGTTCAAATTTCAAATCAAATTTCCAAGCTAAGTCCCAAGATGCAAGCAATGACCCAATTTCAAGTCGACTATGGGATTAAACTCTACATACTGTCGGCTATAGTATTAGACATCTTTTGAATGATTCTACATTCTCTTTTGTAAGGGTTTCTCCCCTATCTATTTGATAGGAGCGAGCCCCCATAGTTAGGTATTGTTTGCCTTGTTACTCATTGCCTTATGGCCATCTTTTTGTTTTGTCTTCCCTGGGGTATGCCCCTTGTAGGCTGTATATTCTTTTGCCTTCTTTTTATTTCAAGCTTATTTACCCAAAAAAAAAAAAAAGTACGAGCCGGATCCATCACACGTATTAGAATGGTCCGAATTGGAGCTTGAGGCCGATGCTTCTTACGGGGAAAAGCCGATACGGGTTATGGATACGCAGGAGAAAACTCTAAGGGGTAAAAGTATTCGACCAGTGAGGGTATTGTGAAATAATTTTGGGAGTGAGGAGTCAACATGGGAAAGAGAGGACGAGATGAAAGAGAAGTATCCAGAGTTATTTTTCGCTTGATCTAAGTGAGTATATGGTTTAGTCATTACCTTTTTCGAGATACAGTGTTGAACACATGTTTTTTTTTTTTTGGATAAATAAGCTTGAACACATGTTGCATATCATGCATGATTATATGTAGTTGCTTGGATAGTATAGTTTTTTTTTTTTTTTTTGGGTAAAATAGCTTGAAAATAAAAGAGGAAAACGAATATACAGCCTACAAGGGGCATACCCCAGGAGGACAAAACAAAATAACAGAAAAGGCAAATCAAAACAACCTCTGGGCTTGAACAGGTTCGAATGGCAATTTCATCCACAGTAAATTGCTTATACCTGGCTCCACATACACTACCCCCACTAAATTCACCCCTTTCAAGCCTCTCGATCTCTACCCCTCCAGTCTTCAACCTCTGGGCTCCAGCAGTGGCCGTGTACATACCTCTCCGAAGAACCCTAATTCCAAGATCACAGACTCAAAGATAGAGGCAGTGGTCTCAGGTGTCTCTCCTACTCTTAATCACCCCTCTAACACACCTGCTACAAGCCCTAATTCAGCCCGCAAGCCTCAGGAGGAGTTACAACTTGAGGGGGATCGTCTGGATAGTAAGGAGCGTTTATCTTCTCTGGTCCTCTCTATCGAAGCAGAAATGCAGAAGTCTGGTATTAGGGTTGACTGTTCAGATCTCAAGACTCAGCTGGAAGGTCTTCGAGATGGGGCTTCATCCTCTGGTTCCTCTGTAGGGGATCAATTAAAGGTCAGCTTTCAGTATCCTCCTAACCCTAATCCTAAAATTCCGCCTGAAGAGCCTCAGAACAAAGCCTCCCCTTTGGCCCAGCAGGCTGTTCCCAATCCCACACAGCAATCTAGGGATTGGGCTTCGCTCTTCCATACCCAAAGCCCCTCAAAAGTCATGGAGCTCTGTCATTATCCAGAGCTTGAACAGGGGGATGATGCTGTTGTTGAAATAGAAGAGTCAGACCTAAATGATAAGGTTTGGGGGAGTTGTTTATTTGGATACTTCCTAGATGGGAAGATGGCTTTTCCCCTCCTTTGTGCTACGGCAAGGAGAATTTGGAAAGATTATGGGAAAATCAACATCAAGCAAATCGGGGCTTGTTTCTTCTTCGAATTTCAAGATGAAGAAACAAAGACTAAAGTTCTGGAAGGGGGTCCCTACTTTTTCTCAAGGAGGTATCTCGTTCTCAAGGATTGGCATCGGATGTTGGTCCCATCTACGGAGCATCCTGCTACTATCCCAGCTTGGGTTAAGATCCACAAATTACCATTAGAGTGTTGGACGGCAGAGTGCATTAGTCGTATTGCCAGCACCATAGGCAAACCTCTACATGTTGACATTGCCACGGCTAAGCAGCAGAGAATTGACTTTGCTAGGGTTTGCATAGAGGTCTCTGCTAAAGAGCTTCCCAGGGATATCCAAATCAAATTGGGACATCTTTCAGTCAAGGTTGATGTTGAGTATCAGTGGTTGCCCCCAAAATGCAGTGTCTGTAATGTCTTTGGACACTCATGCAAACCAAAAGCTGCACCTGAACAGCCGGCCTCAAATGACAATGAGGCTTGGAAGTTGATTGGGAAAGCCCTTGGTGGAGGTGGAGATGCTTTGGAAGCTGTTACCATACCTGTCCCTCAACCTCCTCTGGATATCAAGGAAACCAGTTTGGGTGGCAAGCAGGGATTGGTTACCAGTAGCAGTCCTTTGGAAAAGCTTCAGGCAGAGGGGAATTCAAGTCCCACTTCTAATCCTGAAGAGCAGAGTACAGTTATCTTGGAGCATAGGTCAGTTACACTTATTCCAAACCCAGAATCTGCAGCTCCAGAAGTTCTTGGTAATGGCAAGGGTATCCTGGACACAGAGCCTCCTGACCCACCTGAAGTAAAACTAGGATGGAGTTCCAGCAGCAAGAAAAAGAATAAAAAGAAGCACAATCAGGGGCACAATCAGGAGGGGAATAAGCATTCCCTTAACCAAAAGAGGTAATCTGACTCTTTGTTTTTGTTGGGCAGTATGCTTTATTGTTTTACCTTCTGCTGCATTTTGATGTCTAGAACTCCTCTACATTTTGGGTTTTGGAATATGAGAGGTCTTAATGACCCTATCAAACAAAAAGAGGTTGGTTCTTTTGTTAGGAAAAATAAATTATCACTGTTTGGCCTTGTTGAGCACAAAATAAAAGAAGGTAATTGCCCTAGGATCATTAATTCCATGTTTCCTCTATGGTCCTATGTGCATAATTTTGTTAATGCTCCAAGTGGTAGACTTTGTGTTGTCTGGGACCCAGCTGTCCTTAATTTGAGTGTTTTGTTCCAATCAAGTCAGGCTATACACTGTCAAGTTCATACCTTGATTGGTGATCTCAAATTTCTAGTCACATTTGTCTATGGCTCTAATCTCCATGTGGAGAGAAGAGAGCTTTGGCATGATCTGACTTGTTGGAAAGCTTCCGACCCTTGGATCATTTTAGGGGATTTTAATGCCCTTAGGTTCCAGCATGAAAAGGTGGGTGGTGACCAACATTGGCCTCCCCTTATGGAGGAATTCAATCAATACATAGTGAATAGTGAGTTGGAGGATCTTAGGTATACAGGATGTCAGTTTACTTGGGCTAACAAACAGGCCCCTACTCAGTATGTTGCCACTAAAATTGATAGAGTCTTGGTCAATGAGCACTGGATCAAGGCCTTTTCTTGTTCCAATGCCCATTTTCATCCTCCTGGCATCTCTGACCATTCTCCTGCCATTGTGTTTGTAAATCCTGATAATAGGAAAGCATATAGACCATTTAAGTTCTTCAACTTCCTGGCTGATCACCCTGATTTCCTCTCTATTGTCCAGAATGTTTGGTGTAGGGTGATCATAGGCAATCCTATGTTTGTTGTTTGTGAGAAGCTCAGGCTTCTCCAACGAGAACTTAAGAAACTTAACATAAAGGAGTACAGTGCTATTTCTCAAAGAACAAGTCTGGTCAGGCAGGAGCTTGATATCATTCAAAGTGACCTTGGTCAGGATCCTGCAAACCCAATTAAGCAAGCACTTGAAAGAAATCTGTGTAAACAATATCTTACCTTAGTCAGAGCTGAGGAGAGTTTTGCTAAGCAGAAATCTAGAATACAATGGCTTAAATTGGGAGACCAATGTACTTCCTATTTTTTCAAGTCTATTTCCCAAAATAGGAACAGGAATAAAATCACAAGCCTTGCTTTCTCTGATGACTCCTTCACTCATGATCCTGTAGAGATTAAAGCTACCTTTGTTAATTACTACGAATCTCTATTGGGTACTGCTCATTCTGGTGGGTACTCTGGATCTTCTAGAGTTAATCAACTGATTGCTTCTAGACTCTTAGACACTCAGAGAGATGCAATGATTTCTGAGATCTCTAACCTGGAGATCAAAGAAACCTTTATGGCCCTCAATCCCAACAAAGCCCCTGGCCCTGATGGGTATAATGCTGGTTTCTTTCAGAAATCCTGGAGTGTGGTTGGTAATGAGGTCACATCTGCTGTGAGGAATTTTTTCAGATCGGGAAAGCTCCTCTCAAAAGCCAACTCAACTAGTATTGCTCTAGTCCCTAAAGTGCCTAATCCTACCAAGGTTGGGGATTTTAGACCCATTTCATGTTGCAACACCATCTACAAGTGTATTGCTAAGATCCTTGCCAAGAGGATCCAAGCTGCCCTTCCACACCTAATTGACCCTGTCCAATCAGGGTTTGTGAAAGGTAGAAGGATTGCAGATAATATCTTCCTTACCCAAGAGCTAATGAGGGACTACCATAAGAACTCCTCTTCTCCTAGGTGTGCTTTGAAAGTTGATATCATGAAAGCATATGATAATGTCAATTGGGACTTTCTTTGGGACATACTTACCTCCATGAACTTCCACCCCCAAATGATCAATTGGATCAAGGCTTGTGTCTCCACTGCCAATTATTCCCTTAGCATAAATGGGGAAGCCACTGGCTCTATCATGGGTAAGAAAGGGTTGAGGCAAGGTGATCCTTTGTCCTCGTACCTCTTTGTGATTGTCATGGAAGTACTCACCCAACTTCTCAAAGAAAAATCCCAAAGTCCCAACTTCCACTTTCACTGGAGGTGTGATAAGACTAAGCTAATCAACTTATGTTTTGCTGATGATCTCATGATCTTTTGCAAAGGGGAGCTAAGTTCCATTCAATGTATACAAGAGGCCCTTTCAGAATTTGAGGCCTTGTCTGGCCTTTCACCTAGTCCTGGTAAGAGTAGCATCTTCTTCTCTGGAGTATCCACGTCGACTAAACAATCAATAATGGATGCCTTACATTTCCAGGAGGGTTCTCTCCCTGTGAGATATCTTGGAGTCCCTCTAATTTCCACCAAACTCAAATACATGGATTGTAAGCCCCTCATTGACAGGATTACAAATCGTACCAAATCTTGGGCCAACAAGTATCTCTCGTATGCTGGCAGAATACAGTTGGTAAAGTCTGTCTTATTCTCTATGCAGACTTATTGGTCTTCAATCTTTATACTCCCCAAAAGAGTGGTAAAGGAAATTGAGGGAATTTTGAGATCCTTTTTTTGGACTGGGTCTGATCTTAAACATACAAGTGCCAAGGTATCCTGGGAACACCTTTGTACTCCTAAGAAGGAAGGCGGCCTTGGTTTTAAATCCCTCCAAGTTTGGAACAAGGCTGCCATGGCTAAACATATATGGTTCCTTGTGTGTGGAGGGGAGCAGTCCATGTGGTGTCAATGGGTGAAATCCTACTTGCTCAAAGGTAGAAGTTTTTGGAAAGTAAAAATTCCCTCCAGCCCCTCTTGGACGTGGAGGAAACTGCTTCAACTTCGTCCAATAATCCAATCATACATCCAATATCAAGTGGGGGATGGATCCAATATATCCCTATGGTATGACAATTGGCACCACTTTGGCCCTCTGGTTAAACATTTTGGTAATCGTGTGGTCTATGACTCTGGTCTGTCTGATGACGCCCATGTCTCAGTGATCCTGAGTAGTACACACCAGTGGTCCTTTCCCATCTCCCAAACTTGGGAGCTGAACGAGATTCGAACTCATCTTCCTGTTCTTATCTCTCATCAGCCCCCTCATGGTGATGCTTGTAGGTGGACTATTACCAAGGATGGTTTGTTTTCCATTTCTTCTCTGTGGGAACAACTTAGGACCAAATTTCCCAGTATTGATTGGAGCCACACTGTGTGGTTTCCTTCACATATTCCTAAATGCAGCTTGATAACTTGGATTGCCATTCACAACAGGCTCTCCACTGAGGACAGGCTTGTGCTCTTTGGCATCAAGGACACATCTTGCTGTAGTTTCTGCCCTGCAGAAGAATCTCATGATCATCTCTTTTTTAACTGTCCCTTCACCAAGCAAGTTTGGGATGCTGTGTGTCTTAAATCTCAGCTCTCAGGGCAGGCACTTGATTTGTCCAGGCTTGTCACTAGTATCTCTGCATTTAGGGGTAGAGGTCTCAAGAGCACCCTAGCTAGGCTATCATTTACTGTTTCTCTCTACCACATTTGGTTAGAGAGAAATCTCAGGAAATTCCAAGGTCTGCACAATAGTATCTCCTCTGTAGTGATTAAAATCAGCACTGGGATATAGCAGTTGTGAGAATCCAAGGGAGTTGAAGGGTGAGACACCATATCTAGGATTTTGTTTGTAATTTCCATCTGCTATTGGTGTAATTTTCTGTAGTATTGACATCATTTAGTGGATGAATATAGTCTGTTGTTGTGGGCTGCCAATTATGGGCAGACTTCTGATTTTCTGGGCTGATAAAAAATAGCCGTCATGCTGCCCAAAATTCCTCAGAGATTGGTCACCATAGCTTCTGCTACTGCTGCAGTCTTTAGTTCATTCTGCTTGCAGCAGCAGTTTGCAGATTTCCCCTGATGCAAAGCATGTTCAAGTAACTATCCCAAGTTCTGCAAGGTCAAGCCATATCTGGATCAAGAAGCCCAAGGTTCAAAGCCTCATCCAGCAGCAGTTCCTTGCAGCAGTCCATTGCTGCAGTTCTATACTGCAGCAGCTCCTCCCCTTTCTCTCTTTTCTTTTCTTTTTCAGCTCCTGCTGTTGTATGCAGGGGCTGGCACCTTGAGGGTGCTCCAATTACGAACGGGTCATGGCGAAATTTTCAATGTTTTCGGCCTCGGACAAGCATCCTTTTGTTACAACTCTTGTTGAGTTATCTCGCTACTTTATTAGCTCTATTGTATTAGCATCCTTTATGGGGTTTGTCCCCTTCTGTATCCCCAATGGGTTGTTTCTCCTTCATCTTACAGATGAAAGGGAAACACTCTTTCCCTCCCTTAATGTAGCCATTTGGCCTTCCCCATTTCCTTTTTGTTTTTCTTTTCTTTCTTTCCTTGTTTTGCTTTGTCCTCCTGGGGTATGCCCCTTGTAGGCTGTATATTCGGTTAGCCTCTTTTTATTTCACGCTTATTTACCCAAAAAAAAAAAAAAAAAATCAGCACTGAAATTAGGTACAAGCTGTTGTCCCTTGGCAAAGTTCCACTTGGTCCATTATCCCTTTTGGAAGCATGGAATCTTCCAGTGCATACTGCTTGACTTTTAACCTTTGGTCATTTTGGAATCTACCACTTGTGTATTGTGTATTGTGTATTGTGTATTGTGTATCTGTAGCACTAATCACTTGGTGTTCTCAGACAGGTACCATTCAAGCAACAATTTGTCAGCATGTTTCCCCTAACAGCCCACTTGGGTAGTGTGATTGCAGGTTACTTGTCCCCTGGATGCATTACATATATTGCTATTACTCCTAATTACTTAGGTAATTATCTGTACTCTTTGATGCCTGATCTGCTATGTAGTTCTGTGCAGAGAATCTGAATTATCTGCAACTATGTGGTTCTGAATTATTCTGTGATTCAGAGCTGCAATAGTAGGGCTCCTGTGATGTGTGGTAGTGATCTACTCTTATGAGTGTTTCCCTGTGAGATGTGGGCTTGAGCTTCATCCTTTCTTTCAGAGTGATATTATGTTGGTGAATTCGTGAGTGGAGGGAGTATGGTTGTTTGCTTCTGGACTCATTGAGATCACAAAAGAAGAGGGGGAGGGTGAGGTTTTGAGGGAGACTGGTGAGTGAGGCCTTTTCCAATGGGTCCTTTCCCTCCTTCTATTTGCTTTTCACTTCCTGCATACATTGTTCTTTAGCTACCACAGTTGGTCAGTGTGTTTGGTAGTTTATACTTGATTCACTCTTGTTAATGCTATCTGCACTTGTAATGCTGTAAATCCAATTGATTGCTAATGCTCTGGGTGCACTGCTATTATTCTGCTGCTGCACATGCTACTGTTGTTGGTATACCAAACCCTATTGCTGCTACAATACCTTGATACACCAATTTGCTGCTGTTCTGTTGATTACTTCTGCTGCTGCATCCTGTTGCATTCTGCTGCTGCATCCTGTTGCATTCTGCTGCTGCATTGAGATGCTGCTGTATTCTGCTGCTTACTGTTGTTGCATTGAGTTGTACCTCCAAGCATGGTTTTCAGAGAGTTTCAACCCTATTCCAAGTTCAATTAAAATGAGTTGCTGCTGTTATATTCCTTACTGCTGCTGCTGTTTAGCTTGCATATGCATGATACTTGATTCATGCCTCCATACTTCATTCTTAGTACTTCATTTCTGGATTTTATGAGCCTGTGGGCTGCCACTGTGTTGGGCAGAGACATGGTTTGCTATGCTTTCATAGATTAGCCTAAGTCTTTGTTTCTGGGCTGCTCATTTTTCAAACAAAACTCTGTCAAATTTTTCAGGAAATGGTTTCACTTTTAGTGTAGGCCTAGCCTTGGGGGGCTGTCCCTAGGCTTGATTGTTCCCCCTTTGGGAGGGGGGCGTCCTCCCGTTAACAAGTTGCTGGGATTCATATGCCTGCTCCTTGGGCAATATCCAGTGACCCCATGATTGACCTCAAGTTTTCTTACCTCTAATGTTCAAGCTCCAAAGCTCATGGCAGTAATGCTTCCAGGTTCAAGTGTTTGCATGAGTCCAAGCTCCATTTTCAAGGTCCAAGTACAAGGCATAATGCTTCAAGGCATATGCTTCTTCAGGTTCAGCATGTCAGAGTAGTGATTCATTTTCACCAGCTCTTATATCACTTGGGGGTTGTCCTTTGTGATGCTCTCCATCTTTTGTGTGTTTCTCCTTCCTCTCCTTGAGATGGATTAGAAACACATTGTATGTAATCTCCCCTACGTATTCCTCATGTAGCCCTTGTGGCCCTCCTCCTATTTTTGCATTAACTTTCCTACTCACCCTAATGTAGCCCTTGTGGCCTTCCCTTTATTTCTTGCAATTTTCCTTTTCTTTTTGTTTTCTTTTTTCTTTGTCCTCCCTGGGGTATGCCCCTTGTAGGCTGTATATTCGCTTAGCCTTTTTTATTTTCAAGCTTAATTACCCAAAAAAAAAAAAAATAACAAAATAACTACCTCCCTAGCACACTTGGATATTATAGTTGATCAAATTTTGAGGACAAATTTTTTGTAAGGATGGTAGAATGTAAAAACCCGGAATTTCAATAAAAAAAAATAAAATTCTTTTTTACCTTTTATTCATTTTTTAAGTAATACATGGGTGTGTATGTCTCGGTGTACCGAGGGTTAAGTAAATAGTACGAATACATGTTACGATGTTGTGTGGATGTTTGGAGGTGTTGAAAATGTGTTAGAAATGATCGGGGTTCGAATTGGTGAAGGTGGTAGAAATTTAGAAATTTTTATTCTAGATACCGGTATGGGTTTTTCTTGATACCGGTATCCAGCTTCATTTTGAGCCATCAGAAATTCTAGACACCGGTATGGGTTTTTCTTGATACCGGTATCCAGCTTCATTTTGAGTCATCAGAAATTCTAGATACCGGTATGGGTTTTTCTTGATACCGGTATCCAGCTGCATTTTTCTGCGAATTTTGAGCCCGACATTGCCTTCTATAAAAGGGGTCCTTGGCTCATTTCTCCACTCCAAAACCACGAAACAAACCTTAAAATCATCCCTCTACCTTCTCTCTTCATCCCTACCTCAAATCTTGTGATTTTAACCTCAATCCACCACAAATCTTCAAGATCTACACTTTGGAAACATCAATCTCCCTTGTATTTCGGATTTTGCACTCAAGGAGGTAAAAACTCTTGATTTGGGTCTTGTTCTTGCTTCACCCACGTTTCTCTCTCTCTCTCTCTCTCTCTCTCTCTGATTGTGAGTGAAACCTCACCTTGTAACTTGTTTTTGACTTGATATTGTCTCTTGAATGCGTAGTGAAGCTTGGGTAGAGGTTGTTATTGAAGTTTGGGGTCAAAAGTCAGTTGGGTGCTCTAGGGTTTTGCTCAAAACCCATCTTGGTAGGGAAATTTCTACTTCTCCTAAATGTATATGAATGTGTAGTGTGTGTATTGCTTCCCACTTTATCAACTCCCCTTTGATTTTGAAAATCTCCTCTGAAAACCCATTTTCTAGTCACATTGAGTTGGGGTTTGTGCTTGTTCTATGCTTCTAATGACTTTCTCCATCAATTAGTTGGTAGATGAGTTGAATTTTGGGTATTGAACTTAGTTAATTTGAAGTCCTCTTGAATCACCTTGAAATTTTGCAAGGTTGATGGGTGTTGCTATGTTTGTGGTTGATGAATAAGTAATCTAGTGAGAATATCGTACGCACAACGAGACTTTACAATGTTTTTATGTCGAATAGTGAGTACGAGACACCATTGGAAAGAAAATGTGAAACGTGGGTTATGTTTGACACGAGATTGACGTTGAAACTTGATAAATGATAATATGAACTTATAATCTGTGATACGGGGCCGAAAGGTAGCCCGGAATGATACTAGGGCCGTCCTATGGGCGTGTCGCTACAAATGATACTCGGTCCGTCCTATGGGCGTGTCGCGAGGAATTATGTTTTGGCCAAGGGGAAGATGATACGGGGCCAATACGGTAGCCCGGAATGATACTCGGTCCGTCCTATGGACGTGTCGCGAGGAATTTAATGAGTAAATAACTATAAAGAACTTGAGACACGACGAATGAATGTATTGAACACGTGGGACGTGTCGGGTACGTATCGGGTACGATAGAGTGAAAGTGGATGAATCTTGGGTAATTGTGGTTTCATCAAAGACCCTTGGTTTGTGTAGCTTCTTAAATTTGTTGCGGGGCTTCTATTATTTTCTTCTGTGCCTCACTTGCAATTCATTGCATTTAGAATTAGTAGACGTTTTCCTACTGGGCTTGTGTAGCTCAACCTATAAATTTCAGGTACCTAGCAAGGAGGAGCACGACATAGATTTGCGTGAGGCGTGTGCATGCACCACTTTTGAAAGCTAAACGGAAGAGTTACTTCATCATCTTGGCTTTTGTTATGTTTTTTTTTTTTTTTTTTTTGGATAATTCAGCTTGAAATTAAAAGGGGGTAAGCGAATATACAGCCTACAAGGGGCATACCCCAGGAAGGACAAAACAAAATAAAGAAAAGAAAAGAAAATTGCGTACTCCCCGGCACAACCCGCCGGGGTGGGAAAATAGGAGGCCAGCACAACCCGCTGAGATAGGTATAATAAGCATAAAGCAGTAGACATAAATCTGTTATACTGGGAAATTCAACCCACAAAATTCGGAATATGAAGTTTACAAATTGAGTCCCATTTTTGGTGTGATAAGAGGGCCCCACGAAGGCCTTGTGTCGGCAGCAACCACCATTACCACTATGCGTGTATATGGTGTATTGCTTAAGAGGACAGTGGTCCTTGCTTTGATATCAACAAATCAGCCCAATGGGCCCACCAATCTGCTAAATTGAAAAAGGGCACTAAGGCCCACTAGTGGTATACGGCACAAAGTCCCACGTGTGGTCCACTTGCAACTTTTCATTTATCATGCGGTCCCACGCTCAATTCATTACAGCTAATAGCTCTTGGACCAAGTTGATTTAGAGGTTTCTTCCGAAAAGGCTGCTACTTCACACTGTAGCAGCTACTACCTTTTGGCGCAGAGGTAATGCCCAGTTGCTGGAGAGAGTGTGAAGCACACTCTCTTTCTTCTCAATTTGATTTCCAGTTGAAAAATCTTCTTCCCCAGGGAAGGACGTGAACCAGAGGTTATTTTCCTCAGAGTGAGCCCAGAATTACACAAGGTTTCCAGATATCAATCCGAAATTACTAATTAAAATGGACCAAAATTAATGTAAAACAGCCCCAAATGGAGCTCAATGGATCCAAGAAAACAGGTTCACAGCATAAGAGAGAGGAGCCCAGAACTAATACTGCCATACACTTACCTATAGCGCCAGGAGCCGCAATGGTATTACCTCCTCCACCGTGACACCATCGACACTTAGAGGAGGAGAACTGATACGCGAGGAAGAACAACGGCTGTGCTTGAACTATAGCTCCAGATCTGTAGTGCATGAAGCCCCCTCCATGGAACCCTTTCAATTGGGATGAGCCACCAAGAACTCACCTGGACAGCAGTCCTAGTTGGCGCAAGTTTTGTGAACACCATCGGATGATGGAGATTGATGGTTTGTACGGTGAAGTTGCTGAACAGATTCTTCAAACCCAGTTAGAACTATGGCTGAAGTATCCATCATCTTCTCCACCGAATGTTCCTTTACCGAGGTGTGAATTTGTTGTTGCTGTAGAGGATAACCAGATCCCCTTGTGATTTGATTTCAATACCGAGATACCCAGACGAGAATTCGATTGAGCCATGTTTGGGAACCAAAACCCCCAAAATGTGATGTATTTGGTTGGACTGATGGAAACACCAGAGATTTCGAACTTGTGTATTGTGGGACAAACCCAATAGTTGATCAGAGGTATTACCTCTGAGGAGAGAATCAAAATTATCATGTGAGTATAATTTTGTCTAGCCCACGGAGAAACTGGATGTTGAATGTAACTGATGAAGATTAAAACCAACATATTGTTGGATTTTTGTAAAAATTAGGATAGGAGATGAGGGGAGTGCATTCTCTCTCTAGATTCTAGAGAGAGAAGCTCTCAACCCTCCCCTCTTTTTATGATTAGCGCTTTTGTTATGTTGATGAGATGATTATGTAACTTAACTTGATTTCACTTTTGATTATGGGGTGCGGTTGACCGTAGATTATTGTAATCTGTTGACCTTGACCTTGTAAGTTGTATTGTGAGACTTTGACTTTGACTGTGGGAGGCGTTGACTTCCACGTGGATTATATATATTTATCTTTTGAAAATTGAGGGCGTGACAAGGGCGTTCTTGCATCTAATATTTTTGATAACTTAAGGGCACGGTCAGCTTTCGCACATCCACTATCCAATAGATTGGCCTACTTAAAGACAGGCCAAGACCCGTATGACCTGACTCTACAAGAGTTTATAAGGGGCGGCTCCAAGAATTCAGTCTATCTAAAATGAAGTTTTTTATGTGGTTCAGAATTTATTGGACCTGATTTATTTTGTTTGGTTGAGTCATGCTATCTGCTTACTCATAAAATAATTAGATTTTCTTTTCCATTGGCTACAGACGAATGAGCCAGCGTCGATAGTAAAGAAAAAAAATCAAATTATACATGAAAAATAAAAAATTTAAGTGCATTTTTTGAACCCGGGGGTTTGCTTCAACCCCTTAAATCACTAGTAAAGCCGCCCCCGAGTTTATAACATTGGTTGTGTACATGAGACCTAGGAAGTAGCAATCCACTAATTGCCCATAAGCTTACTTATTCTCATATAGGGGCCTACTTGAAGCCGGGGCCAAGACCCTTATGGACTGTTTATACAAGAGTTTTTAGTAGGTTTCAAACATGAGACCTAGGAGGTAGCAAACCACTAAGTACACAGTTACGTTCCATGACCTTTCGTATCCTCATAAAATGCCATTTCTTCAAGAACAGTGCTAAAGGCTCATATTTTCTCACCAAAGAACTTAGAAAATGAGGTGTACGGACCATACTCGTTGTGGGTATGATGTCCGTGCACTTCATTTTAGGGGTGGTTTTCGGGGAAGAATTACATGTACATGTTTATTTATTTTTTTGCCTTAATATGTTTCTCAAAAGTTTATTCAGGTTCAAGTATCCGTGTTCATCAAACATTCCAGTAGACAAGAATTCCTACCATTCAGAAATGGGAATATTGGAAAAAGTTCAACTGATTGAGGAAAGTAACTTGGAGTCAATAAAATCTATCCAATTTGGAATTTTACCTGTGAAGTGCTCCTTCATTAAGCAGTTCTATCACTTCTAATTCAAAAATGTGAAAGCTTAAAACGTCTGATTTGGTTTTTGGACCGGAACTTTCACTTAAAAAGAATAACGATGTTACGATGGAAAGTGATATTTTATATTTCGATATTGGAGATATAAATGGAAATATTGTCATGAAAATGTGTTAATCATTGTACCATTTTTCGTTGTGTTTGTCTTGTCATTGGGCTGTTTCTTTTGAATT
Source organism: Vaccinium myrtillus (assembly GCA_016920895.1). Lineage (NCBI taxonomy): Eukaryota > Viridiplantae > Streptophyta > Magnoliopsida > Ericales > Ericaceae > Vaccinium > Vaccinium myrtillus. The sequence continues at coordinate 15,025,829 of CM029279.1, forward strand.
ACCCTTTTAGCATGTCTATACCATGTTTTCATGACTTGACTTCACATTTGCAATTCATAGGTCCTATTTACGTGCTCACTTATTGTAGATTTATTTTTTTTTGTTGAAGTTCTTTATGGGCCTGTGTGGTATACTAATTTTGTATGTTGGTCATGCATTCAACATTTTCCTATGTTTTAAGCTGTAAAAAATATTTTGGTGAACCACTTGATTCCGCAAATGCAAACATCTTTCTTGGTAAACGGTGCACAAAGGTCATGTGGGGAGTGTCATGATTCTCTTGCCAAGAAATTTGATTTGAAGATGCTTCGAGCACTTGGTACGTGTTATTTATCTGTGAAATAATGCCACTCTCCCACGTTCCTAAAGCTGGCAGATAGTTGTGTACTTTTCATGTCAGTCTTTCTTTATTTATCAAGTCTATAGATTGTGATGTTCTAAATATATTATGCCTCTCTTCGCTTATTATATTTTATGAAGTAATTTTCATAGGTAGGACACTATGCCCCAGTTATGAGTCATGTCAAGTACTTTTCTAAATTGTTTCTTGAGGTTCTTTCGTTTCATCGTGTTCTTTGTTATGGTTCATGAGCATCAATTATCTGGCCAACGTGCTAGTTTGTCAATGGAAGTTGTGTGAAGTTGTATGGCTCAGTTAGCACTGATATTCTTTGTCAATAATTTTAACTTGTTAATCCCACCTCCCTGCGTTTAGCTGTTGGTACGTGATAAATATACTGTTTCGCATTAACAATAAATTAATGTGTTGATTTCTTGAAGTCATTTCATAATATGATATTCCATGGTTCAGAATATTTGCAGCAATAAGGAAATTGGAGATCTCTCCATAGAAGTGACTAAAATTAATATTTCCCAAAGTTTCTATGTTTATGCTTACAAGGCTATAGACGCTCCCTATCTTAGATTCTTCTATGTTCTCTTGCCCCCGCTTCTTCCATAGATTGCTTTCTCTGGGGAACCTTCCAACAGGTTCTCATTCCCAGGAGCTGTTGGCTCAATGGAATATCAACTAAAAATTTCTGCAGATTCTTGGAACTGGTTTGATACTTTGGCACAAATTGTGAAGAACTTGTTTGTGTGTGAGTGATCTACTATACTGAGAGTAACCTTGGTGAGAATAGTGTTTGATCCCCCACTTACCTTTGTGAGAGCTATACAATTAGTCTGGGATACAAAAGTGAGCTGAGGGTGTTTGGAACCTTAGTGAGGGATATTGAAGCCGTGAGGTCCCAAGGGAGTTGTAGGTGAGACATAAATACTCTAGGATTTCCTGCCACACACTGTTGGGTTGTTTATTTTGGCATGTTTCCTGCCACACAATGCTGCACTTGTTTATTACTGATTAGTTCCTGCACTTGTTTACTACTGATTGTCGGACTGTTTTTGAATTAATTGGGTTGCAAGTGCTGTTGCATCCCATGTAATTGTGTCATGATATGCTGCTGCTGCATCTTTGAATTAATTGGGTTGTAAGAGCTGTTGCAACTCATGTAATTGTGTTATGATATGCTGCTACCTGCTGCTGAGTACTGCTGTTGGAAGTTCTGCCTCTTTCTCTTCCTCTTTCGTTTCACTTTTTTCAGCTGCTGATGTTGTATACGCAGTGGCTGGCACCTTGAGGGTGCTCCAATTACGAACGGGTCATGGCGAAATTTTCAATTTTCATAGCTGCCTAGCCTTGGGGGGATGTCCCTTGGCATGTATGATCCCCTTGGGGAGGGGGCGTCCTCCCATTTCATTTCATTTCATTTCATTGTTATGTATCCAATTGGACTGTTTGTAACCCACTGTGATGAGACGTGTCTAAGCTGAGAAGCATTTTGAAGTTCATGGGACGCATTTGGAAGGCATTTTGAAGCCATTTTGACTACGTCGCTGCACTATCACGCCTGTTGCTGCGTTCATCTATGGTCTATTATTCTTGTTAGTATCGTACTTAATCTCTCATGTTGTGTATTTCCTATTTTATCCTTTGTAGCCGTGTGCTTCACACTATCTCCCATCCCGTTGTAGCCGATTGGCCTCCACTCCATGTAATTTTCTTTTCTTTTCTTTTCCTTTTCTTTTTCTTTGTCCTCCCTGGGGTATGCCCCTTGTAGGCTGTATATTCGTTTAGCCCCTTTTATTTTAAAGCTGATTTATCTATAAAAAAAAAAAGCTTGAAATAGAAAAAAGGCTAAACGGATATACAGCCTACAAGGGGCATACCCCAGGAGGACAAAAGAAAGAAAATAAACAAAAATGAACCGGAAGACCGGAATGGAAAGAAATGGGGAGGCCAAACTTGGCTACATGGGGGAACCTAAAAGTAAGGGATCTTTTGCAACAAGATATAATAAAAGTGTTTCTAAGCCATGTAATTTAAGATTTTACCTGTATGTATGTCAACATGAAAGAGATTTGGGTTATGAGTTAGTTTTTTTTGTAATATAGAGCCGTTTATATTCACCCTAGTAAGGACATACAACATCCTTGAGAAGGAAGACTACAATATTACAAATGATAACCACACAATTTGCTATGCATGTAGTGACCTGCTATATGAATTGCTCAACACTGGACTTTTTGTCCTTGTAGCCACGCATTTCCAAGCGTATGCTGCAAAAGTATACAATTTGATGTCCCACTGTATTGTTCGTTCCAGATAACCTATGGGCTAAAAAAATGCACTTTTTTAAATTCATGCAGATTGATAATGAATGGACTTAAACCACCTTTCAAAATTCGAGGCACACCCTGAAACCGCCTTCCAAAACTATGGGAAGAAGATTGCGGTGAGTGAAAAATAGGAAAAAGATTAGGATTGTCAACCTCTCTAGTCGCAATTTAGGCATGAAACTCACCGGGTAACGTTGAAGTTTGGGAGAGTTGATAAGCATCTGAGGTTAGTACTAGTTGATTACCAGATATCATATATTGCAGGGCTATTGGTGAGCAAGTTATCTCTGTCCATGATGTATCTCTGTCCATTTTTATGGAGCATCTTAAAGGACAACTTAAGGACGTCTCAGTCATTCCAGGCTTGGCTGAATCTTCCAGTTTCTTAGATGGATGCAATTTTCTAAATTCTAAAGTCAGTGACACTTTCAGCACTATGGACATTGAAGAGTTAAGGGCATATGTTGGCACCAATCAAAGAAAGAGACTAGCAGAAATGTAAGTTGAAGCCATAAGATTTGTTGCGTTTAACTTTGTTCTGGCAAGGTTTGACATGTGTTTGTTATAATACTCTTGCTGAATTCTGTAAAAAGCTGGATTCATGAGATGAACTATAAAAGTAGCAATCTACGTAAGTGTCTCCAATTAAGAAAAGATATTACATATGAGGTATGAAGCACATCTGCATCCATCTGCGTTTGCATGTTGACATTAGCAAGCCTAATTATGTGTCCCAAATACCCAATATATTTCTCGAAGACTCTTTACACTTTTGTTTTCATGAGGAATTAGCTAACGTAGGTAGCTCCACACTGGAGACCGCCTTTCATACATATATATATATATATATCACGTACTCTCCGGTCAAGGATCCCGGAAATCCCGGATTGAAGCGTTTTGGAGCATTTAGAAAATGTTTTTGCATGATCGGAGCCGTCCAATGTGTTCAAAAGGTGTTTTCCAAGGCCCACGCGGGAAATCTTCAAAAAAAAAATACCGGGAAGGGCTTGATCCACGCAGTTTTTTGCAAAAACTGCATATTTAAAAAATTGCGTGGATCAAGCCCTTCCCGGTATTTTTTTTTGAAGATTTCCCGCGTGGGCCTTGGAAAACACCTTTTGAACACATTGGACGGCTCGGATCGTCAAAATTTGATCCGGAACTATGAGATCCGGACCCAAGGGTCCCGGACAGGAGAGTTCCTCATATATATATATATGTATATTAAGAAGTTTCCTGTGAGGGCTCCCTCACAAAAAAAGTGCGGGAAAACAGTTGTGGGCCGTTGGATCCTATGCCCTTCAGCGATGCAACGACTCACAACTGTTTTCCCGCACTTTTTTTGTGACGGAGCCCTCATAGGAAACTTCTTGTATATATATATAAAGAGAACTTATGAGCAGAAATTATATACGCTCCTTGCCGTTTTATGTGTAGTTGTCCATATAACCGTGGAGTGTGGACATTGGACACCTATCTGGTGCATCTAGTTGTGTGTCCCAGTATTTTCCCAACTGGAAAAGAATTTCTTGGGTGGAACATTTTTCCGCCGGCTCAGTAGCATTTCTAATATGGGTAACGTCATGTTATTACTGTACAATTTATGATTTCGTTGGCCAACCATGTTTTCCTTGATTGAGTGGTAGAAAATGTCGGGATGTGTATGGAGTTGTTTCTCCAGCAAGTCTCTTGTTGTAAGCTTAGTTCCTTGGTCGCTCTTTTCTGTCCCACTACCCATTTTGGGAGCTCTTGTTTACCCATTTTGAGAATACAGGGAACGTGGTCTTATGCTTTTGCTATATTACCCTTTTTAGGTGTTCTGTTACCAAGGTCTGAACCCTTCATTGGTTGTGTTTAAAATAATCAGATTTCCTTTCAAAAAGTAGTAGAACCCTTCATCGTGAGTCTTTTGTTGCTATTTTCTGCCATTGAGAAATGCCACATTTTATGTGTTCCGTAGTGTCTCTTTTCCTCCCTACCTCTGTCATTCAAAACGAAATTTGCTAATGCAAAATTTAGAGAGGTTTCTGTTTACTTGTCTTAAATTAGATATTGGAATTTTATTGATTAGGAAACTTTTCTGTGAGTAATCAAACTCTGACTTATTTTCTGAAGTTTAATCGCCTCTGTTCAATCGATATCACAATTTTTGTTGTAAGAGATAAAGAGAATGTTTACCTGTAATTGGTTCCATAATTAGATTTTCTTCTTCATGGTAAGAACAAGTACTGATTTTGAGGTTTATTTATTTGTTGCGTGCTAGATTTGGTGAGGATGGAGCTCCTGATCAAAAGAAGAAATCTCACGTTAGCAATTCTCCTACCCTAAACCTAATGACGTCATCATCTTCTCTGGGGCTTAGGCGATTCCAGGCGATCTCATCTAGGCGATTTGGGGATCGCATCCAGAAACCCTAGATATGGCAGAAAACTACGCTGCACCCATGACACCCTCTCTCTCGGGTGGATTGGGTGCTCTTACAGTTGACTCCGTGGATCTCCATAAACGAAGTCGAAGTATACAGCATCCCTCACTGTTGGGGGAGTCGATGAGTTTTGCAACCACACCTCAGCACTATTCAGATCTGTGCCCGGAAGTCCCTAATACTCCTCCGAGCACAAACGATCTTCAATCTGCATCTAAACCAGACGTTGATCAATCAAATGTGTACTCGCCAAGGTCTAAACCTAGATTTGATTTACCACCAGTCCTCATCTCTGATTCTAACAGCAAAATCACCTCACCGCAGGGTGTTCACAGCAAATTACTGGTCCCTGGGTCAGTATATACCACTCCCACTAAATTTACCCCATTCAAGCCCTTAGATTTGTACCCTCAAAGCCTCAAACCACCTATTCGTGCTGGCTCCAACGCCATAAGTGGTGAACATCAATCTCTATTGAGCAATCTTGCAACGGATTCAACCAAGGGTTTTGGCCCTCTTAGTCCTCCCAAGCAACTCCCCGTTTCTGCTCAAAAGCTTCGTGAGGATTTCCATCAGGAAAGGGAATGTCTGGATGAGAAGGAACGGTTATCTGCTCTAGTTCATTCCTTCGAAGTGGATTTGCATAAGTCAGGAGTTAGAGTTGATTGCTCAGAACTCAGGACTCAACTTGAAAGGCTTAGGGCTAGAGAAATCACCCCAGGTGGTCCATCTTCCAGCGCATCCGATCAAGACTTCCTGAAGGTTGGCTTCCATTCATCTCCCTCAAATGCTCAAAACACCCAAAACCCCTCTGATAAAGACCTGCAAGATCAAAGTGATGAAGCTCCACTACACAACTCCACACAACAACCTATTACCAAGGATTGGGCTTCTCTCTTTCGTACTCAAGGACCTTCAAAGGTAATGAAACTCAATCACCATCCGGAGTTACAACAGCAGGAGATTGCTGTTGTTGAGGTAGAAGAATCAGAGCTAGACGATAAGACTTGGAGAACCTGCCTTATAGGTTACTTTCTAGATGGGAAGATGCCCTTCCCCCTACTTAGCTCTACAGCTAGGAAAATTTGGAAGGAACATGGGAAAATCATCATCAAGCAGATTGGTAGTTGCTTCTTCTTTGAATTTCAAGATGAAGAAACTAAGCTTAAAGTTCTAGAGGGGGGGTCCCTACTTCTTTTCTAGAAGATACCTTGTTCTTAAGGAATGGCATAGGATGTTAACTCCGTCCACTGAACATCCTACTACCATCCCGGCTTGGGTCAAGATCCACAAACTTCCTTTGGAATGTTGGACAGCAGACTGTTTGAGCCGTATTGCTAGTACCATAGGCAAACCTCTTCATGTGGATGTTGCCACTGCTCAACAGAAGAGGATTGACTTTGCAAGGGTTTGTGTTGAGGTTTCAGCCAGTACACAGCTCCCTAAGAGCATCCAAATTATATCGGGGAATGCATCAGTCACCTGTGGTATGGAGTATCAATGGTTACCTCCAAAATGTGATATGTGCAAAGTATTTGGGCATTCATGCAAACCTAAAGTAGAACCTGAACCCCTAGCCACTAACAGCAAAGAGGCGTGGAATCTGATTGGTACAGCTCTTGGAGGAGGAGGAGATGCTTTGGAAGCTGTAACTAAATTGGTTACGCACTCTCCAGCAGCTGATGTGGTGTTGATTCAGGACCTTGGAGAAGATTCAGGGTTGCAAGAGGATGATTATACAATCCAGGAGTCAAATACAGTCCCTCAGGCCATTTCCACCACTGTCAGCTCTCCCAAAGATAAAGCTGCCCTGGTTACCTCAAAAGAGACAACCTGTCTTACACTTGATCAGCACCATCTATTGGAGAGTTCTTTGCGGATAGCTTCCAAACCCTCGTTGGAGCCTGACCCAAAGCCTCCAATAGCTCACTCAAATGTCACTGGAAGCACAGGGGCAGCAGAGGCCGCTGCAGAATTCAGATCTCCCTCCTATAGGAAAAAGGGGAAAAAACAGAACAGGGGTAATCCTTCAACCCCTGCCTCCTCAAGTAAGCACTAACTTCTGCTTATGCATATTTTGGGCAGCATGCTTATCTATTCATCTTCTGCCATTTTTTGTAATGCTTAAAATACCTCTGAATTTTGGGTGCTGGAATTTGAGGGGTCTCAATGATCCCTTAAAGCAAAAAGAGGTTACATCTTTTGTAAGGAAGAATAATATGTCACTTTTTGGTCTCTTAGAGCATAAAATTAAAGATGCCAAGTTTTCAAAGATCATTAACTCCATGTTCCCTTCCTGGTCTTTTGTTCATAACTCAGCTATAGCTCCTAATGGTAGAATTTGTGTTGTTTGGGACTCATCTATACTTAATTTAAGTGTAGAGAGACAGTCATGTCAATCTATGCACTGTAGTATTCAGCCTGTTTCTGGTGGTACTAAATTCATGACTACCTTTGTGTATGGGTCCAATCTCTAAATGGAGAGAAAGGACCTTTGGAATGACTTGAGTGTTTGTAATACCAGTGAGCCTTGGATCATTTTGGGGGACTTTAATGCCTTGAGGTACATTACTGATAAAATTGGGGGTGATAACCATTGGCCTCCCCATATGGAGGATCTTAATAATTGTGTGGTTACGAATGAACTTGAGGATCTTAGGTACTCTGGGTGCCATTTCACGTGGTCTAACAAACAGGATTCCACTCACTTTATCTCTACTAAGATTGATAGGGTTTTGGTCAATGAGCAATGGATCAATAGTTTCTCCTGTTCCAATGCTCATTTTCCTTCCCCTGGGATCTCTGACCACTCCCCGGCAGTTGTCGTTGTTAATCCTGACCCCAGGAGAACCAAGAAACCTTTTAAGTTCTTCAATTTCATTGCTCTTCATCCTGATTTTCTATTCACTGTTCAGAAAGTGTGGAGGAGGGTTATCCTTGGTAACCCTATGTTTGTTGTCTGTGAGAAGCTCAGACTCCTTCAATCAGATCTTAAGAAACTAAATAATAGAGAATTTAGTGACATTTCCAAAAGAACAGCGGCTGCTAGGCACGAGCTTGATAATATCCAGAGCATTTTGAGTCGTGACCCTTCTGACTCTATCAAACAGGCTCAAGAGAGGATTCTGTGTAGGCAATACATTACTCTGGCTAGAGCTGAAGAAAGCTTTGCTAAACAGAAATCTAGGATTCTTTGGCTCAAGTCGGGAGACCAATGCACCTCCTATTTCTTCAAATCCATTTCAAGCAATAGAAATAGGAGGAGAATCACTAGCCTAGTCCTCCCTGATAATACCATTACCCATGATCCTAGCGAGATTAAATCCACCTTTGTTACATATTACACTAATGTGGTTGCATGCCCTTCACCACAGTTTGTAGAAGTTACACCAACCCCAAGTTATGGGACCTTTCATCGGAAGGAAGCCATAATCTGGTGTTAGCTTCTCAAAGGGGTACTTTATGACATGCCTAAAGCAAGTTCCAAGTTTCTGTTGGAAGTTCTACCTCTATCTCTTCCTCTCTTTTTTTCTTTTTCAGCTGCTGCTGGTATATTCGCAGTGGCTGGCACCTTGAGGGTGCTCCACATACGAACGGGTCATGGCGAAAATTCAAAAATTTCCAAAATCTGGGGTTACATGTTGTTACTGCTGCTCGGTCACACCTGCAAGCCATATCACAAACCATATCACAAGTCAAGGGCCTGAGTTACAAGTCAATCAGTAGTAACTACTTTTATACCACCTTAGTCTCCCTATGTTGCCAACTTGGCCTTCCCATTTCCCTTTTCTTTCTTTGTTTTTTGTCTTTGTCCTCCCTGGGGTATGCCCCTTGTAGGCTGTATATTCTTTTGCCTCTTTTTTAATTTCAAGCTTGGTTTACCGAAAAAAAAAAAAAAATGTATTGAGTGCAAGATTGCTTGTTAGACCAAGTGAATTGACAGCCAGAGTATCTAAGGTCTGCAAGCTCAGTGGAAGCAATACATTTATTGAAATCCTCCATGTGTGAGGGCCAGCTCTGATCACCACCGATCTTCTCAGATTGGTATCTAATAGCGTTGAAATCACCTAATATAATCCAAGGATCTGAACAAGTCCAACTAATCAAGTCATGCCAGAGCTCCTCTCTCTCTCCAGATAAAGATTAGAACCATAGACAAAGGTAGCAGAGAATTGGAGATCCCCATTCAGTGTCTGGACTTTACAATGTATGGCTTGGGAAGACTGACCAAGGATACTCAGATTAAGAACAGTAGGGTCCCAAACCACACAAATTCTACCACTTGGAGCAATAACTGAGTTGTGTGCGCACTAGCAATAAGTAACATACGAGAAAAGGTAGAGAGCTTCTCTCTCTAAGATTGAGAGAGAATGCACTCCCTTTACACAAATTTTTTTCACATCACGCCTTATTAATCCACCTGATTGAAGGCTTATCCAAAAATTCCATCACCATTCACTCGTTCTCATCTTTATCTGGGATCTAGTTGAACCGAACAAATGGGATCTGGTCCTAGGGCTTACGAGAAGAACTGTTCTCCGCCATACATAATCGGTTTCCACTCGCAGCTTTTGGGTTCAAGCCGAAGGTCCAAGAATGGAAATCGATACAAGGGTTTTCCAGATGGTCTTAATCGAGCTCCATCTAACATCATCTTCTTCATTCGGTCGTCTGGGGGTCAAGCTCGTTCCCTATTCGACTGTCAAATCATCAACAGAGCATTTGATTTGATCTTCATCTTACGATCGGTCTATTCGATCAAACTTTGGGACTCCATTGTGGGTCATCAACAAACGTCCATAAGCTTCAGATCTGGTACGCGATTCAGTTCGGTATTAGTGGGTTCGTCGCCGACATCATGCTTCAGGGGTAAACGGTAAAGGGGATCTAGTTTTGGGTCTCATATCCAAACAGTGACTACATAATCTGATCGTCTGGTCTATCTTCACGGACTATCAGTTCATCCCAGCGATCTATAAGGTGAGTTGTTGTAAGCTCTCCCCGATTCTAGATCCAGTCCATGTCTCTTTATTGTTTAGATCTGTAAATTGATGTTAAATTCGAGTTATGGGCTGTATTGCAAAGATAGAGGTTTGTACCTCAAACCAGTTGTTCTCCGGCCAATTTCTGGTGTAGTCAGCCGTGAAGATGCACAGCGGTACCCTTTTGGCCGGTTTTTGTTAATCAGAGCTTCTGGGCACTGTTTATCTGCTCTATTGATGAGCTAGCTGACTTTTAGTCTACACTACAGTGTTAATTGGTACCTTTGGTACACTATTGAACCTGCGTTCAAATGATTCTGTACGGGATAATTTATCTACTTGATGTACTGCTCGTTTATGGTGCTACTTGGAGTTTGGTGCGACTGCTTCTGCAGTTTTGAATGGTTGCGATGTGTGGTCTGATGGCATTGTCTACTGGGGGTGCGCTCGTCGCACTAGATGGCCCCAGTGGTCAATGGGCTGGAGTTTTTCGAGAGGGCGATATAACTCCGGGGCTGACCTCGACTGCAATGATTCTTGCTAGTTAGGGGTCCATCCCCCTGACCCCACGTTCCGAGTAATCTGCTGTAACAGTGAATGGTAATTAAGTTGATATCCTTATACCATAGTGTTAATTGGTACTTTGGTACACTGCCTATTTGCTCCATTGTTGAACCTGTACCGTAGTTGCGGTTCACATACCGTGGCCTGATTAATGGGAACCTCTTGGTACTCTGTCGATTGGCATTCGGTTTCACATGAAAACTGTGTTCTAGTGACTTTACTTGGGATAACTTATATACTTGAGTGCTGCTCATTGTATGGTGTTGCTTAGAGTTTGGTGCGACTGCTCCTGCAGTTCTGAATTGTTGCGATGTGTGGTCTGATGGCATTGTCTTCTTTGGGGTGCGCTCGTCGCACTAGATGGCCCTAGTGGCAATGGGCCGGAGTTTATCGAGAGGGCGATTTAACTCCGGGGCTGACCTCGAGTGCCACGATTCTTGCCTGTTAGGGGACCATCCCCCTGACTCCATGTTCTAAGTTCTCCGCTGTTACAGTGAATGGTCTTAAGTTGTTATTCCTCTCCAAGTTTATCTGCTACGCTTATTGCATTCTACTTATTTACACCTATGCCGGCGGGATGTGTCGGTGCTTCTTTACGCTTATTGCATCTTGCTCATTTACCTATACTGGCGGGAGTGCCAGTACCTCTTATTTCCCACCCCGGCGGGTTGTGTCGGGGACCACGCATTTTTTCTTTCTCTTTTTCTTTTCTTCTTTTCTTTCTTTTCATTTTGTCCTCCCTGGGGTATGCCCCTTGTAGGCTGTACATTCGCTTAACCCCTTTTAATTTCAAGCTAATTTACCCAAAAAAAAACTGAGTTGTGTGCAAAATGACCAAGAGGGAAACATAGATTGAAAAGTCCTAGCACAATTAACCTCCTTTATTTTATGTTTTTTTTTTTTCGGTAAAAATTTATTTTATGTTCAATGAGCCCAAAAAGTGATAATTTATTTGTTTTGACAAAAGAAACAACCTCCTTTTGTTTAATAGGGTCATTAAGACCCCTCATGTTCCAGAACCCAAAATGAAGAGGTGTTTTAGGCATCAAAAAGGCAATAGATAGGAAGCATTAACATACTGCCAATATAAGAAGGTAAGTTACCTCTTTTGGAGGGGGGTAGTCTTCTTCCCCCCTTGATTGCTCCCGAGAGTATACTTCTTATTGTTCTTCTTCTTTTTGCTGCTGTTAGAAGATTTGAAGGATTGGGAAGATTCAGCCCTTTTACCATCCTCCTGGTTAGTGCCATCAACCTTATTTAAACCTGGATCATCCACCCAAGTGCTGTCCACCCCATCAGAATTTGGAGGCTGATGAGAACCTTTTTTTGACATGGCTGTAACCGGCTCAGAGGGGGGATCATCTGCCAAAAATTCTTCATCAATATCCTCACTGAAATTATCCGAGGGAGGAGCATCTGATTTAATATCCCCAAGAGATGTATCATTGGTGATGGGAACAAACTTAGTGACAGCTTCTAGAGCTGATATCCCTCCTTTATTCAATGCAGCTGCTCTTCCTATGACTTGCCATTCCTCCCTAGCAGGTTTCTGCCCTGTAGTACCCGGATTCACAGTGGTACCGGAAGAGGAAGGAGTATGAGAGCTTTGTACAGGGACTTCTTTCGGGCGACACTTGTGACCAAATACCTTACATACAGGGCACTTGGGGGGAAGCCATTGATACTCCACTCTGATTGCCGCAGTCTCCCCATTAGCTCTCACCACTATTTCCTCTGGCAATTCATCTTTGGCAGAGATCTCAACACAAACTCTAGCGAAGTCCAGTCTTTTTCTCCCTGCTGTAGCCTCATCCACGTGTATGGGCTTGCCAATCGAGCTGGCAATACGACTGAAACTTGACTCAGTCCAACATTCCAATGGCAGCTTATGTAGCTTAACCCATGCCGGTATTGTGGGGGGATGCTCGGTTGTAGGAACCAGCATTCTTCTCCAATCAGTTAGTACGAGATACCGCTTGGAAAAGAAGTAAGGTCCTCCTTCAAGGACCTGCAATTTACATGCCTCATCTCTCAATTCAAAGAAATAACAGGTACCGATTTGTTTTATAGACGTGGGGGCATTTTCTTTCCAGACTGAACGTGCAGTAGCACACAATAGGTTGTATGGCATTTTACCATCTAAGAAATATCCAAGAAGACAGTTATCCCAAGAATTTGTATCAACATCAGAGTCCTCCAAATCTATAACAGCATCCTTGCCCTTTTGCAATTCAGGGAAATGTTGTAATCGCATGAATTTTGAGGGGGCTTGGGCTTTGAAAAGAGAAGCCCAGTTGTGCGGCTTGGTCCGAGCTGTAATTTTTGGTTCCACTGGATGCTCATGGAGGGGAGAGTTACAGCCGACATCAACAAACACACCCTCTAAATTAGGTTTAACACCAGACGAAGAAATCTCTGGGTTAGAATGTACCTCTCGTACTTGGAGAATGTGGGATTTGAGCTGGGATAGATTAACGTTGACCCCTGATTTATGCATCTCATCCTCAATCGACTGGACCAGCGAAGAAATGCGATCCTCACAACCATGGTTCATCTCCTCCTGACAAAACACACCCTGCTGTAAATGAGCAGAACTTGTTCGGATGGGGCTGAGATGCTTAGGCTGGGTAGGTGTGGTGATGATAGGCGAAATGGAGTGCGGGTTGCTGTTTGCATCGAGAGTAGAGGCTTGGGACACCAAAGTAGATTTTGGGTCGGTTAGGTTAGGGTTTATTGGGGTTTGGGTTAGCTCCTGTGATGATCTGGAGACTGACGATTTCAGGATGGTTGGGTAGAGATCGAGCGGCTTGAAAGGGGTGAACTTGGTGGGTGTGGAAAGCACCACGCCATGATTCAACAACTTGCTATGCATCGGTTTACCTGGAGTTGCTTCACTATTTGGGGTATCGCGAACCTCGAGGTCCAGATCTGAATATCGCTTGGAAATGGTTATAGGGGAACTCAAGCTCCCCATATCTGATAATTGCTTCTTCCTAATTTCATTAGAGTCAACCACCTTGAGACCTAATGCATCCGCCATGGGAGAAGGTGTATTGCTCGACATTTCTAGGGTTTACCCAGATATCGTACAAGTCGCTTGTGAGAATCGCCTGAATCGCCTAGTGAGAGATACTCTGACATGTTAAACGGTCTTTTTCCAAAGCTCTCTTCTCTCCAAGTGGGGAATTCTTTGAACTAACTTCATCACTTTACCTTTACCTTTACCTTTACCTATACTTCTGCTTTTACTCTTACATGTACATGTACACAAGTGCCAATTGGGCAAGATTTGTATGCAGTTTGTATTGGTTCTATGGACAGGAACTATCAATCAGGGCATCCTAAAGGAATCAAGTGTTGATCTCTTAGAGGTGGTTGCAGCACTAAGAAGAGTACTGGAGACCTTTGGGTGGAGGTTATAACAGAATGCAGCTGCCAGGTTTATTGGAGGTGTGATAAGACTAAGATCATCAACCTCTGCTTTGCTGATGATCTCATGATCTTTTGCAAAGGAGATTTGAGTTCTATCCAATGCATCCAAGATGCTCTTGCAGAATTTGAAGCACTTTCTGGCCTGTCTCCTAGTCCTGGTAAAAGTAGCATTTTCTTCTCTGGAGTCCCCTCCACGATCAAATCTGCTATTATTGGAACTTTAGGATTTCAGGAGGGTGCCCTCCCTGTTAGATATCTAGGTGTCCCTCTCATTTCCACTAAGCTTAGGTACACAGATTGCAAGGCCCTCATTGATAAAATCACGAATCGTACCAAATCTTGGACCAATAGATATCTATCTCTAAGTTGCACGAAGCGGGGGCGGGGGCGGGAGCGGGAGCGGGGGCGGGGGCGGGGGAGCGGATAAATTAGAAGCTCCCATCTTTGGGAGCGCCGTCGGGAGCGTGTAGGAAAAATTATTAAAATTAAAATTATATATATATAAATATTGTAAAATATCATTAATTATTTAAATTTTTATTTTGTTGGTTCTGGAAGGGGTATAAATGAAAAGAGAAGAAACTTTCAGGGGCTAAATTGATTGGAGAAGAAACTGAGGACTCAAATGAAGATATTGTAAATAGGAGGAGGTTGACCGTACTTGTACTGAAGTTGGACTAGTAGTTGAGCAACTTTCTGTGGAAAGAAATTGTATTAAAAACAGTATTAGTACTTCAACTTTCGGTGCAATATAGCTGCAGCACTTCATCAGTAGTCTCCATTCTCCAAGCAAATCGTCACCCAAGATTCATTTTTTCGATACAGTCTCTCTCTCTCTCTCTCCAAAACGAAGAGTTAATAAATACATTCACCTACTTTCATTTGCACAGCATTCCCAAAATGAAAAAATAAATACATTTCACCTACTTTCCCAGAAACACGTATACAGCAGATTATCCCCTCTCTTCATCTTCCCCACGCCCTCCCTCTCTCTTCGTCTTCCTCCTGAGAAACCCCAAAATCCAGCCCTAAAATGAGTGTCAAATCCGCTGCAAATTATCCTGAAATTCCCTCTTCTTCAGCAATAATCTCGTCGTCCTCCATCTTCCTTGCCGGAGGCCACGCCATCCATCGTCGGAACTGCAAGGAATGACGACGGCGCCGGAAAAAAAGGTACACTCCCATCTTCCTTAGGATCGCGTTTCCGTCTCATGGGGATCGCGCTCCCATCGCGTTTCCGAGCGAGAAACGCGGAATCGCGTTTCTTGGGGAGGAGCGTCTGCAAGGTAGACGGTTCCTGCAACTAAGATCTATCTTATGCTGGGAGAGTTCAATTGATTAAATCGGTTCTGTTCTCTATGCAAACATACTGGTCCTCTATATTCATCCTCCCAAAGAAAATCATCAAGGAAGTTGAGTCTATTCTTAGATCATTCTTCTGGATTGGGGCTGACCTCAGAAGCACTGGTGCCAAGATCTCTTGGGAACACTTATGTACTCCTAAGAAAGAGGGGGGTTTGGGTTTTAAATCTATCCAATGCTGGAATAAGGCTGCTATGGCCAAACATATATGGTACCTTATCTCGGGCGGAGAACAATCCATGTGGTGCCAATGGGTGAAATCCTACTTACTCAAAGGGAGGAGTCTCTGGCATGTCAACATCCCTAGCTCTCCCTCTTGGACTTGGAGGAAGTTACTACAGCTTCGTCCTCTCATTCAATCATTCTTTCAATACCAGATTGGAGATGGTTCCACCACATCTCTTTGGTATGACAATTGGCACCCTCTTGGGCCTTTGGTTGCGAAATATGGCACTCGTATTATCTATGATTCTAGCCTTACTGAGGGAGCCACTGTGTCTGATATTTTAAATAGTAACAGCCAGTGGAATTTTCCTGTCACTCAAACTTGGGAATTGAATGAGATTAGGGAGGGTCTACCTACATTGCTTAGACCTAATCCTGTTCAGCTTGATGGTTGTAAGTGGACCCTTACACAAAATGGGGTGTTCACTATCTCATCATTGTGGGATCAAATCAGGACACATTGGCCCGTTATTAATTGGAATCACATTGTTTGGTTTTCATCTCATATCCCCAAGTGCAGTTTAATCAGTTGGCTTGCTATTCACAACAAGTTGTCCACTAGTGATAGGCTTGTCCAATTTGGTGTCATTGACTCCTCATGCTGTAGCTTCTGTGCAGATGAAGAGACTCATGATCATCTATTCTTTAATTGTCCGTACACAAAGCAAGTTTGGGATATTGTGTCCCTCAAGTCTCAATTCAGATGGCATGCTCAGACATTGGCTAGCTGGGTCTCACATTTGTGCACCTTCAAGGGGAAAGGTTTGAGTAGCATCATCGCCAAGCTTTCCTTCACTGTCACCCTCTACCATGTTTGGATTGAGAGGAACACTAGAAAATTTCAGAACGTGCAACACCCTGTGCACTATGTTGTGAACAGAATCTGTAATGATATAAGAAACAGGTTGTTATCTCTCACCAAAATCCCTGTTGGTTCTGAGGACCTAAGGGAATCATGGAGTATCTCAGTTCATCCAAGTTGATTGATAAGTGTGGCACTTAATAGACTAGGCATAGTTGATATTTCTTATCAATCACATGCTAATATCTGATTATCTGGACATGGGTGAGCTCAAAGGGATGCCTATAATCTGGTTTAATAATCAGGATTTGATTAACATCCCAATTGGGAAGTGTGCTTGCAGGGTTCTCTCCTAGGAGCTCAAGAGCTCATTCATACACTAACACCCATTTGGGATATCTGCTGCAGGTATTACATTACATTATTGATCTGGTGATTATTATGCATGTGTGAGTGACTTACATAAATTGTGTGGTCCAAGTGAAATTTGTGTGTATTGAGCCCCGAAGTTCCTTTTGAGTGAAGTGTGTTAAGAGGTTGGAGAATCATCGGGTGAGTTACGAGGGAGTTTGGAGCCATAGAGAGTGATATAGAAGTTGTGAGGATCCAAGGGAGTTGAAGGGTGAGACACCATAACTAGGATTACGTATGTTAATTTCATCTCGCTTATGGCTATGGTGCAATTTGTATACAAGTTTGTAGTAATGTAATCATTTTGTAGATGAATGTAATTTTGTAGATGAATGTAAATCAGGCGGACATCCGATTTCAGGATGGTAAAAAAGCAGGCCGTTATCTTTGCCCAAAATTCTCCAAATATTGAACTCCATAGCTAAAGCATCGCAAGCTTTTTTGTTGCCAAATTCTCCAACCTTGAACTTTGCCATAGCTCCAAGCATATTCAAGTAACCTATCCCAACTACCGCATGTTCAAGCCACATCCGGATCAAGAAGTTCGGGGTTCAAAGCCCCAAGCAGCGGTTGTAGCGGCAAGAATACCTTCGGCAAAGAGCCATTGCAGTAGCTTCTTTGCGGCGATCAAGAAGTCATGCCCGACCTCAAGCTATCTCGCGGCAGAGATCTTGTGCCGGCTCATGTGCCACCCCAAGCAATTTGTCGCTCCATCTCTCCCTCTCCCTCCTTCTTTTCTTTTTCCTTTTCAAATTCTCTTTGTTGTTTTTTTTCAGATAGTTGGCACCTTGAGGGTGCTCCATTTACGAAACGGGTCATGGCAAAATTTTCTAAGGTAGCAAAGCAGGCTCGAGCGGCAGTAGTAAGCCTCCAAGTGTCAAGACCATGCACTAAGGTTCAGCTCCATTTATGTTCAAGCTCCAAGTCCTTCTTTGTTTTGTCCAAGTCCTTCAAGGCCCTTCTATGTTTTGTTCAAGCTCCATTTATCATGTATTAGCTTCTAGTTTATGTTGTCCATTTTCTTGCTTCAAGTCCTTTTGTAGTGCTTCCCTATCCTCTTTTGTGAGGTGTTTCTCTTTCCTCTGTTAGATGGGAGAGAAACATCTCTGCATTGTTGTAGTTTATTTCCCTTTTCTTTGTTTTTTGTTTTTGTCCTCCCTGGGGTATGCCCCTTGTAGGCTGTATATTCTTTTTGCCCCTTTTATTTTCAAGCTTAATTACCCAAAAAAAAAAAAATACTACTATTTACTGCTGCATTTTTCTTGAGTCTGCCTTGCAAGGGCTGTTGCAATGGCTATGTATGTACTATGTTTTGTGTGCCTCAGATTGCAAGGGCTGTTGCAATCTGCTGTTGTTATCTGTTGATCGTTTGGGCAGAAATGCATTGTTAATGTCTCTTGTCTAATGTCACTTGTCTACCATGGTGTGCATCTGTTGTTTCTGTTTCTGTCTCTTCATATAGCGGGACCTTATTGCAAATTAGGACTGTTATTTGGGCTGCCAACTATGGGCAGACATTTGTTTTACTTGGTCTATCAAAATACAGCTGAAATGCTGTTCAGATTTCCCATTTGGGCTGCACACTGCTGCTGCAGTTGCATTTAGGAAAACATGCTTCAGTTATGTTACAACCAACACTTTGGAGGCCTTTGTGGAGAGTAAGACAGACCAACTTAATACTTCTAAGTATATGGTAAGGTAGCTTATCCTCTCTTAAACTCCCTTGTGAGGCTTATATGTTTGGAGCATAGTGTTGATGGCTGCCATAGAGTTGTGTGTTCTACCATAAATGTGTTACCTTGGAGAGAGAGTGCTTGTGCTTCAGATTTTCTTAATGAGTGGAGGTAATATGCAGTGGGGGCATCTTGTGAGGGTGAGGTGAGGGAGTTCGGACCCATTAGTGAGAGTTCAGAAGTGGTGAGGTTCCAAGGGTGGTGAAGGGTGAGACACTAAACTTAGGAATATGCCTTTCATATGCTAGGCATTTGTTTTGATTGGTTGCCTCTCTGACGTACTACTGCCCAGTTCTAGTTTCTGTGCTACACCCAGATTATGCGTTACTTTGTACCTGCTGTACTGCTGTTTTATCCCTTGGATTGTATTGCTTGCGGTAAATTTTCAAAAATTCTATTGCTGTCCAGTTTGCACTGCTGCAACTACTGTGTTATTCTATTCACTGCTGCAGCTGCTTGTGTTATTATAGCCATGATTATTTGTGTATTGCTATGGCTGACCTTGCTTTTTTTTTTTGGGTAATTTAGCTTGAAATTAAAAAGGGTTTAACGAATGTACCCTTTTCTGAGATACTTATAGACAAAATACCCCAGGGAGGACAAAATAAAAATAAAAAAGAAAAAAAAATTGCGTACTCCTCGGCACATCCCGCCGGGGTGGGAAAATAGGAAGTCCAGCACAACCCGTTGGGATAGGTAAAGCATTGTAATAGCAACATAAATCTGTTAATTTGTGGCTCTAAATAGCCTACTTTAAAATTGATTTTAGTGCACCAATGCACCCATGTGCGTGGACCCCAAGAGTCACTTTTAAAAAGATGCCAGATTGTACCCAAAAACTTGCGTGTAAAAGGGACCATGGTCGTGGGACCCGGTAAACTTCCCCTCAAAATGAGTTTCAACGCTGTAACTCTTTGCCCAATAAACAATTCAATATGGGCCTTCTTGTTCACAGCTGTAGATCACGCATAAAGTGTGTAATGGACCAAGAAATGGCCCCATTTGGATTACTCGATTTTTGACCAAAAGATGGTCTGAAAAGTGTGGTGATGAGAACCACTGCCTTTTTTATTAAGAGTACAGTTGCTGCTGCCACCGATTGGACTTGGGTTAAAAGAAACCAAGTAATCTGCTGCAAATCACAGCTGTGCCCCCAACCTTTTGAGCCGAAATGCCCACTTGCATATGGGAGAGTGAATCACACTCTCCCCTACTCCAACTGATTTCCAGAGCTTTGATGGAGAAAAAAACAATTGCGGTCCAGCCTTGTATCCAAGACGAGCTCTACACAGATGCTAGGGAGAGGATGGGGATCTACTTCACTGAGCCCTCATTAGCAGCTAGAGACCGGTTGTGGTATTACCCCGCCGCCGTGACACCGACGACACTTAACGGCAAGAACTAAGCCGCATATGTAGAGCTAGATGAAAGATGAACCCCCGGACCTCAGATGCCTCCGTGCGTGGAGCCTTCCTTGGCGCTGGTAGTTGATTGTTGATAAAGGGAATTGGGTATGACCCAGAACCCCAAACCTTGCTGTTCGTTTACCTTCAAGAGGATACCCCCGAAGTGGGGTTTTGATGCAGTGGGTGTGGTGTGTTGATGTAGAATCTGGATCATTTGGGTTTTGATACCCTCCGAATAGCCAGACTCTCCTGTGGGTGATAGCCCCCATGATGAACTTGGGAATCTGCTACCTCACTCACTGTGATGGATTGATGAACTTGGCAAATGGAACCAAAAATGTTCTTGGACAGATTTTTTGGATAGAAGTGTGAAGAATCCACACCGAATGGTGCTTGAGAACCCAACAGATTGTTGGATTTTGTAAAAATTTATGATAGGAGATATGTGTAAATGCTCACGGATTAATGCCTAGCCTTGTGGGGATGTCCTTGGCACGTTTGATCGCCTTCGGGAGGGGGCGTCCTCCCTGTCCATATTTTCCCGCTCTTAGGATTCAAGCTCCATTTACTACTAAGTGCAGTTTGGCCTCACATAGGCTGGACAAAGGCTTCATTGACTTTTTTTCGGTAAACCAAGCTTGAAATTAAAAAAGAGGCAAAAGAATATACAGCCTACAAGGGGCATACCCCAGGGAGGACAAAGACAAAAAACAAAGAAAGAAAAGGGAAATGGGAAGGCCAAGTTGGCAACATAGGGAGACTAAGGTGGTATAAAAGTAGTTACTACTGATTGACTTGTAACTCAGGCCCTTGACTTGTGATATGGTTTGTGATATGGCTTGCAGGTGTGACCGAGCAGCAGTAACAACATGTAACCCCAGATTTTGGAAATTTTTGAATTTTCGCCATGACCCGTTCGTATGTGGAGCACCCTCAAGGTGCCAGCCACCAATAATATACTAAGAAAGAAAAAGAAAAAAAAAAAGAGAGGAAGAGATAGAGGTAGAACTTCCAACAAACTTGGAACTTGCTTTAGGCATGTCATAAAGTACCCCTTTGAGAAGCTAACACCAGATTATGGCTTCCTTCCGATGAAAGGTCCCATAACTTGGGGTTGGTGTAACTTCTACAAACTGTGGTGAAGGGCATGCAACCACATTAGCGATCGCAACAAGTGATTGGACCGCAAATGTACACGGTTGAGAGTCATTGAATTAGAAAAATGCTGCTGCAGCAAGGTGCAACTGGATCTGCAGCATCATGACCTTCAAACAAGACCTACACCGAACTTTATCAACATCTCCAAGGGACAACCCCCAAGGATAGGTCAAAATCTGGTGAAATTTGGGCAAAGACAACGGCTGTTTTTTCACTCCCGAGAAAATCGATGTCTCGCCTTAAGATGGCAGCCCATAAATACAAGCTTTAATACAAAAACATAGCACAACACTTCAACCTTCTCGCCCTCGAACTGCAGCAGTTGCAGAATTGATGCGTAAAGGGCGAAGAACAAACAAAATTACAAACATGTGGTAATGGATAAAGACAACTGCTGCAGCAGATGCGAGGGACAAGAACATAGAGTAATCAACAAGAGCAAATAAGTAACAAAGCTAAGCACCACCAAGATGGAAATATGGAAAGCAAAATCCTAAGTTTAGTGTCTCACCCTTCACCACCCTTGGAACCTCACCACTTCGAACTCTCACTAAGGGGTCCGAACTCCCTCACCTCACCCTCACAAGATTCCCCACTACATATTACCTCCACTCATTAAGAAAAGTCCGAGGCACAAGCACTCTCTCTCCGAGGTAAACACACTTGTGGTAGGACACACAGCTCGATAGAATAAGGCAGCCAATAAGGTTCAACACCGAGCTCCAAACATAGAGCCTCACAAGGGAGTTCAAGAAAAGGATAAGCTACCTTACCATATACTTAGAAGTATAAAATTGCTCTGTGCAGCTACGGCGAACGACCGGCGCCTTCACACTCCTCCAAGGCCTCCGAATGACCTCTATAATAGTAAAAAGAGCCCTCCGTAGGGTGAACTGTAACCATAAACTTCCCAAATGGGCCATAAGCATTGAAAAACAAGGCCATTGTATATATCTCGATCGACTTAACCCACCGAAAATCAGGGCCAAGAATAACATGAGGGTATAATTGTTGAATGCATATAAAGATACATAAGTACAAAGGTACAAAAGTACAAAAGTACAGAGCAACATGCTTAGCTTTTCACATCAACAAAGAGTGGAGATTTAATGGTGAGTTAATTTAAACATTTGAGATGTTCCATGATTCTAAAAGTGAGTTAGCTCCCGATGGGATATTGTGGAGGGATAACAATCTACACCTAATTTCAGTAGATCTTGTGTACTAAAGAGGGCACAAAGTGAGGTGGATGTTCGGAACTTCCCGTGATTTCTCTCGATCCAAATATGATAAAGAGAGACAAGAAATGTCAATTTGGTCAGTGTGCTCTTCAAGTCTTTCTTCTTAATGGAAGAGAGGAGATTAACCAGATTTAAGAGGGATTGGGGCTACCAAGTAAGTCATGTGATTTGAGGGATACAAAGATCCCGTTTGCTTGGTAAAAGGGCGGTTAAAAACAGATGATCATGGTCCTCCTCAGCAGGGCAAAAACTGCAGCAAGAAGTGGTCTTAATGCCAAATAGAACGAGCCTATCCTCGGTAGATAGCCTATTCTGAATGGCAAGCCAACTAATGAGACTGCATTTTGGAATATGGGAAGGGAACCAGACTACATGGTTCCACCCAATAGTAGGGAACTTGATTCTAATATGATCCCATAATGAGGAGATGGAGAACACTCCATTCTGAGTGAGGGACCAAACCCAAGAATCAGGACTAGTGAAATTGTGATTAGTGAGAGGAGGTAGATGAGATCTTATTTCATTCAATTCCCAGGTTTGGGTGATTGGGAAATTCCATTGATTAGATGCTCGTAAAATGGTAGAGACCTTGGCATCATCTGGCAATCCAGAATCATAGACGATACGATTGCCAAATTTCCCAATTAATGGGCCAGAGGGATGCCAATTGTCATACCATAGGAAAGTAGATTTTCCATCGCCAATCTTATACTTGATATAAGATTGAATAAGAGGACGGAGTTGAAGTAACTTTCTCCAGGTCCAAGATGGGCTACTTGGTATTCTAGCCTTCCGTGCTTTTTACCTTTAAGCAAATAGGATTTCACCCACCACATTGATTGCTCTCCCCCGGAGATGATAAACCAGATGTGTTTGGCCATAGCAGCTTGATTCCAAATTTGTACGGATTTAAACCCTAAACCTCCTTCTTTTCTGGGAGAACAAAGATGTTCCCAGGAGACTTTGGCACCAGAGTGCCTCAGGTCTGAACCAGTCCAGAAAAAGGATCTAAGGATAGATTCAACTTCCTTAACCACTTTCTTAGGGAGCATGAAGATGGAAGACCAATAAGTCTGCATAGAAAATAACACAGACTTGATCAATTGTATCCTTCCAGCATATGAGAGATACTTGTTTGCCCAAGACTTGGTTCGGCTTGTGATTTTCTCAATGAGAATCTTACAATCGAGTATTTAAGCTTAGTGGATATGAGGGGAACACCAAGATATCCGACGGGAGAGTGCCCTCAAGGAAACCCAAGTTCTCAAGAATTGCTTGTTTATGGGAGGTGGATACACCGAAAAAAGAAGATGTTGCTCTTGCTTGGACCGGGGATAGACCAGATAAAGCCTCAAATTCGGAGAGAGCATCTTGTATGCATTGAATGGAGTCCTTGTCACCTTTGCAAAAGATCATAAGATCATCTGCAAAGCACAAATTGATTATTTTTGTTTTTTCACATCTCCAAAGAAAATGGAAATTGGGACTTAGAGATTTCTCTTTAAGAAGTGGGTGAGAATTTCCATGACAATGACAAACAGATATGAAGACAAGGGATCACCTTGTCTTAATCCTCTTTGCCCTTTAATGGAACCTATGGCTTCACCATTGATGTTCAAAGTGTAATTAGCAAGGTGGTTATACATGCTTTGATCCAGAGGATCATTTGAGGGGGAAAGTTCATTGAAAGAAGAATGTCCCAAAGGAAATCCCACCTAACATTGTCATATGCTTTCATAATATCAACTTTCAATGCACATTTGGGAGAAGAAGAATGCTTGTGATAGTCTCTCATAAGTTCCCGGGTCGAAATATGTTATCGCAATTCTTCTTCCCTTAACAAACCCCGATTGGACAGGGTCAATGAGGTGAGGTAGTACAGTTTGAATCCTTTTAGCAAGGATTTTAGCTATGCACTTATAGATAGTATTACAACAGGATATGGGCCTATAATCCCCCACCTTGGAGGGGTTAGGAACTTTAGGGACAAGGGCAACAATGGTAGAATTAGCTTTAGTGAAAGTCTCCAGATCTCAAGAAGTTCCTTACAGCAAAGTGACCTCATGCCCAATCACATCCCATGTTTTATGGAAAAAACAGGCATTGTACCCATCAGGGCCAGGGGCTTTGTTAGGATTCAGAGACATGAAGGTTTCCTTGATCTCAAGATTAGAGACCTCACCAACCATAGCCTCTCTCTGGGCATCCCCAAGTCTAGATGAGATTAGATGATTGACTCTAGAAGTACCACTGTAGTTAGTGGTATGGACAGACCCCAAAAGATTAGTGTAATATGTAACAAAGGTGGATTTAATCTCGCTAGGATCATGGGTAATGGTATTATCAGGGAGGACTAGGCTAGTGATTCTCCTCCTATTTCTATTGCTTGAAATGGATTTGAAGAAATAGGAGGAGCATTGGTCTCCCGACTTGAGCCAAAGAATCCTAGATTTCTGTTTAGCAAAGCTTTCTTCAGCTCTAGCCAGAGTAATGTATTGCCTACACAGAATCCTCTCTTGAGCCTGTTTGATAGAGTCAGAAGGGTCACGACTCAAAATGCTCTGGATATTATCAAGCTCGTGCCTAGCAGCCGCTGTTCTTTTGGAAATGTCACTAAATTCTCTATTATTTAGTTTCTTAAGATCTGATTGAAGGAGTCTGAGCTTCTCACAGACAACAAACATAGGGTTACCAAGGATAACCCTCCTCCACACTTTCTGAACAGTGAATAGAAAATCAGGATGAAGAGCAATGAAATTGAAGAACTTAAAAGGTTTCTTGGTTCTCCTGGGGTCAGGATTAACAACGACAACTGCCGGGGAGTGGTCAGAGATCCTAGGGGAAGGAAAATGAGCATTGGAACAGGAGAAACTATTGATCCATTGCTCATTGACCAAAACCCTATCAATCTTAGTAGAGATAAAGTGAGTGGAATCCTGTTTGTTAGACCACGTGAAATGGCACCCAGTACCTAAGATCCTCAAGTTCATTCGTAACCACACAATTATTAAGATCCTCCATATGGGGAGGCCAATGGTTATCACCCCCAATTTTATCAAGTAATGTACCTCAAGGCATTAAAGTCCCCAAAATGATCCAAGGCTCACCGGTATTACAAACACTCAAGTCATTCCAAAGGTCCTTTCTCTCCATGTAGAGATTGGACCCATACACAAAGGTAGTCATGAATTTAGTACCACCGAAACAGTGAATACTACAAAGGTGCATAGATTGACATGACTGTCTCTCTACACTTAAATTAAGTATAGATGAGTCCCAAACAACACAAATTCTACCATTAGGAGCTATAGCTGAGTTATGAACAAAAGACCAGGAAGGGAACATGGAGTTAATGATCTTTGAAAACTTGGCATCTTTAATTTTATGCTCTAAGAGACCAAAAAGTGACATATTATTCTTCCTTACAAAAGATGTAACCTCTTTTTGCTTTAAGGGATCATTGAGACCCCTCAAATTCCAGCACCCAAAATTCAGAGGTATTTTAAGCATTACAAAAAAATGGCAGAAGATGAATAGATAAGCATGCTGCCCAAAATATGCATAAGCAGAAGTTAGTGCTTACTTGAGGAGGCAGGGGTTGAAGGATTACCCCTGTTCTGTTTTTTCCCCTTTTTCCTATAGGAGGGAGATCTGACCTGCAGGTGGCCTCTG
This sequence comes from Vaccinium myrtillus, assembly GCA_016920895.1. Classification (NCBI taxonomy): domain Eukaryota; kingdom Viridiplantae; phylum Streptophyta; class Magnoliopsida; order Ericales; family Ericaceae; genus Vaccinium; species Vaccinium myrtillus. Next base: position 15,051,921 of record CM029279.1, read on the forward strand.
CCCCCCGTGCTTCCAAAGGTGACATTTGAGTGAGCTATTGGAGGCTTTGGGTCAGGCTCCAACGAGGGTTTGGAAGCTATCCGCAAAGAACTCTCCAATAGATGGTGCTGATCAAGTGTAAGACAGGTTGTCTCTTTTGAGGTAACCAGGGCAGCTTTATCTTTGGGAGAGCTGACAGTGGTGGAAATGGCCTGAGGGACTGTATTTGACTCCTGGATTGTATAATCATCCTCTTGCAACCCCGAATCTTCTCCAAGGTCCCGAATCAACACCACATCAGCCGGAGAGTGCGTAACCAATTTAGTTGACTTCCAAAGCATCTCCTCCTCCTCCAAGAGCTGTACCAATCAGATTCCACGCCTCTTTGCTGTTAGTGGCTAGGGGTTCAGGTTCTACTTTAGGTTTGCATGAATGCCCAAATACTTTGCACATATCACATTTTGGAGGTAACCATTGATACTCCATACCACAGTGACCGATGCATTCCCGATATAATTTGGATGCTCTTAGGGCCGTGTACTTGGCTGAAACCTCAACACAAACCCTTGCAAAGTCAATCCTCTTCATGAGCAAAGGCAACATCCACATGAAGAGGTTTGCCTATGGTACTAGCAATACGGCTCAAACAGTCTGCTGTCCAACATTCCAAAGGAAGTTTGTGGATCTTGACCCAAGCCGGGATGGTAGTAGGATGTTCAGTGGACGGAGTTAACATCCTATGCCATTCCTTAAGAACAAGGTATCTTCTAGAAAAGAAGTAGGGACCCCCCCTCTAGAACTTTAAGCTTAGTTTCTTCATCTTGAAATTCAAAGAAGAAGCAACTACCAATCTGCTTGATGATGATTTTCCCATGTTCCTTCCAAATTTTCCTAGCTGTAGAGCTAAGTAGGGGAAGGGCATCTTCCCATCTAGAAAGTAACCTATAAGGCAGGTTCTCCAAGTCTTCGTCTAGCTCGATTCTTCTACCTCAACAACAAAGCAATCTCCTGCTGTTGTAACTCCGGATGGTGATTGAGTTTCATTACCTTTGAAGGTCCTTGAGTACGAAAGAGAGAAGCCCAATCCTTGGTAATAGGTTGTTGTGTGGAGTTGTGTAGTGGAGCTTCATCACTTTGATCTTGCAGGTCTTTATCGAGGGGTTTTGGGTGTTTTGAGCATTTGAGGGAGATGAATGGAAGCCAACCTTCGGGAAGTCTTGATCGGATGCGCTGGAAGATGGACCACCTGGGGTGATTTCTCTAGCCCTAAGCCTTTCAAGTTGAGTCCTGAGTTCTGAGCAATCAACTCTAACTCCTGACTTATGCAAATCCACTTCGAAGGAATGAACTAGAGCAGATAACCGTTCCTTCTCATCCGACATTCCCTTTCCCGATGGAAATCCTCACGAAGCTTTTGAGCAGAAACGGGGAGTTGCTTGGGAGGACTAAGAGGGCCAAAACCCTTGGTTGAATCCGTTGCAAGATTGCTCAATAGAGATTGATGTTCACCACTTATGGCGTTGGAGCCAGCACGAATAGGTGGTTTGAGGCTTTGAGGGTACAAATCTAAGGGTTTGAATGGGGTAAATTTAGTGGGAGTGGTATATACTGACCCAGGGACCAGTAATTTGCTGTGAACACCCTGCGGTGAGGTGATTTTGCTGTTAGAATCAGAGATGAGGACTGGTGGTAAATCAAATCTAGGTTTAGACCTTGGCGAGTACACATTTGATTGATCAACGTCTGGTTTAGATGCAGATTGAAGATCGTCTGTGCTCGGAGGAGTATTAGGGACTTCCGGGCACAGATCTGAATAGTGCTGAGGTGTGGTTGCAAAACTCATCGACTCCCCCAACAGTGAGGGATGCTGTATACTTCGACTTCGTTTATGGAGATCCACGGAGTCAACTGTAAGAGCACCCAATCCACCCGAGAGAGAGGGTGTCATGGGTGCAGCGTAGTTTTCTGCCATATCTAGGGTTTCTGGATGCGATCCCCAAATCGCCTAGATGAGATCGCCTGGAATCGCCTAAGCCCCAGAGAAGATGATGACGTCATTAGGTTTAGGGTAGGAGAATTGCTAAAGGCTTCATTGACTCTTACTGCTATCATCGATTGTGATGCTACACCTTGCTTGTTGGTTGTTCCAAGCCTATGTCTCACCATGCTGATCAAGTCCACAATATCCACTGTTGCTTCCAAGCTCAAGGTTCCATGAGGATCATGTTAGACATTTTTGAGTGTTTCTCTCCCCTCTGCCAGATGGATTAGAAACACTTCTCTTACTTTAAATGATTGTTAGGAATTTCCCTTCAATTAGGTTTCCCCATGTTGCCATTTTTGGCCTTCCCTATTTCGTCCCTTTCCGGTTTGCCGGTTCGCACCTTTTTGTTTTCTTTTCTTCTTTTCTTTTTTTTGGGTAATTCAGCTTGAAATTAAAAGGGGTTAAACGAATGTACAGCCTACAAGGGGCATACCCCAGGGAGGACAAAATGAAATAAAGAAAAGAAAGAAAAAAATGCGTACTCCCCCGGCACAACCCGCCGGGGTGGGCAATTTGGAGGTCCTAGCACAACCCGCTAGGATAGGGATAAATTGGGACACAGCTGTCCCCGATTGAGAATCTCGAATTGACCAAAAGGTGGTGTGAATTGATGGTTTGAATAATCTGCTGCAGTCCAACAGTTGCTTTCGTTTAATGACAAGCTTGGGTAATGCTCATGGGGCCCATCCACTTGCATATTCGAATACTAGCATTTGCTCTTGGGTATTGGGACCCCGTGGTCCCCTTTTCTAAATCTGAATAATTACACGGCCCCACTTAAACCATTGATTAAAGTCTTTTTTGAGTCCACCGAGTGGACTGTTGTGGAATAATAGTGATGTTTTTTAGAGTGCCGAGGTGGGCCCATGGAGTGTACCCATTTTCAGATTTTGAAGATGCCCAGTCGCACCAAGCGCGTGACTCCATCTTTCTTTTTTTTTCCGGTAAACCTACTCCATCTATCTTCTCAAACTCATGTACGAAGATCTGAACCCAGAAAATCGGTTCCAACCATCCAGATCCCCTTTTGTGATAGAAGCTATGAAGGAGCTTCAATAATCCCCTCTTGGCTGATACATGCTTGAACCCTTCAGGGACCGATTGCTAACAGACCTTTCTGCCAAAAGAACCCCAACACAGCCGCATAACAGTAGAGGGTCAAACTCCCAAACAGCTTGAACTTCACAATGCCAGAAACCAATATGGAATTACCACTCCGCCGTGACATCTCGACACCTAACGAACGTGAACTGATACGAAGATACTGAACAAGCCAAAGGAAGCCGAACCTGGAACTGTGAAGCACCCAAGTGGTGTTCTCTGGCAGATCACTTTTGAAGGAGGAGATTGACCCATGGACTCAGACCCCTTTTGTTGTTGAATGATTTTGAAAGACCCAAGATAAATTTCGGATCCCCTTTGCTGGACTTGTAGAATATGCAACAAGGGCTTCAATGAAACACCTTGTGGACATCGAATCTTCCATAGAGTAGAGAATAAGACCACCCCACTAGTGCTATGATCAGATCCCCTTTTATGGTTGCTAGAAGCTATGAGTTGCTCAGCTTCAATGAATCCCCTTGTTGACTGGTACACAATTTTGGACCCCTCATAGACCCGATCACTCCAGACAGCCCCATATGATAGTGGCTTGAGATCAGATTCAATGAGATGGAACAAAACGTATACATAAACTGAGGTTTAATCTACCATTTGGGCAGATTATCAAAAAATATACAGATTTTGGTAAGGGGGAGTGCATTCTCTGGAGGGAGAAGCTCTCAACCCCTTCCCTCTGTTTAGTTTATACAGTGGTGCCTCCCGACAAAAAAAAAAAAAAAAAAAAAAAAAAAAAAAAAAAATCTTTTCTTCTTTTCTTCTTTTCTTTCTTTTGTTTTGTCCTCCTGGGGTATGCCCCTTGTAGGCTGTACATCCGGTTAGTCTCTTTTCTATTTCAAGCTTATTTACCCAAAAAAATTGGAAACAAAAGAATCAATGGAGTTTATAATCCTTCAAAAGAGGTGCTAGAAACTCCACAAAACTTTTTTTGCACTCAAAGACAACAGATTCTAAAAGAATGGGGTTGAGAGCTTCTCTCTCTAGATCCTAGAGAGAGAATGCACTCCCCTTTATTCCTATCATAATTTTTACACATCCTCCAAACAATATTGTTTGGCTTTATCAACGGGGCAGATTTCGGATGCCTCTCACTCCAATCACCGATCAGTTCCTTCGTGGGCTGGTTAAACTCATGTTTTCACACTTTGTGTGAAGGTTATTTACGCTCTTCACAATATCAGATGGGGGATTTAGATTCCCATAACCAAGCAATCTGTTTGGCTCAGCAAATAGCTACTTTGTAGTCCATCTCAAGCCATGGAGTTCAGCAACAACAACTTTGGTAAGGGGGTTTCTACCTAGCTCCAACTGGAATATTCGGTTTCCATGAACAAAATCAATCAGCAGCTCTAAAGTTCCCAGAAGCTGTGCTATCAAGGAACAGTTGATCCAGTGCTAGTCCGATGGGTACTAATGCGGGTTGGTACGCAGGTAACCCAATGGCCAAGCTTAATTGTGATTAATAATTTCTTGATTTTCAATTCTTTTGGGTATTTGAGCTGTGGGTTTAAATTGTTCTCAATCTAGAAATGTTCTCGTTAAAGGGACACTACTACTGGGGCTGATCCTTCACATGGATTTGTTCATATGGGTTATCATCTTGAAGAAGATGGGGCTTATAATTTTCAGAACTCACTGTACCGAATGAAACTCATTTGAGTTTTGTTTTGGTTCTTTTGTTCTTCACGTTCTTGTTGGAGAAGAAGAGTGTGGGGTCCACGCCCCTTTGAGAGCCTGGTGAAAAATGGGGACCACAGTTCTTGTTTTTTTTGGGTAAATAAGCTTGAAATTAAAAAAGGCTAACCGAATACAGCCTACAAGGGGCATACCCCAGGGAGGACAAAGAAAAGAAAAGAAAAGAAAAGAAAAGAAAGGAAAAAATTGCATGACATAAATAGGGATGGCCACAAGGGCTACATGAGGCTAAGTGGGAAAACACTCTTAAGGGAAATAAGAACTTGAGTCTAAGGAGAAACACTCTCCATACACTGATGGCAATAAAATTTTGAAAATTTCGCCATGACCCATTCGTAGATGGAACACCCTCAAGGTGCCAGCCACTGCGTATACAACAGCAGTAACTGAAAAAGAAAAGAAAGAGGAAGAAGATGAAGTAACAAAATCAGAGCTGGTGAAGCAGAAGAACATATTACAGAACCTGCTTGGAGTGGCACTTGATTTGGCTAGGAACATGAATAGCCAGTGGACATGAACAGCCAGTTGGCTGGGGGGATCTGAGGAGATGTTATTTGGAGCTTTTCCATGGTTCATGCCAAAAGAGCTCAACAAGACATCATCCCACTTCGGTGGACAGTATTTTGAAGAACTCAACGGGTAACACTAACCCGTCCATGGAGTGCTGGTGGGGCTTTGAGGTAGATTTTGATCCAGAGCCACCACAACACAGCCATCAATACAACAAACCACCATCTCAGACATGGAGTTCTTCCTTGTCCGAGCATCATTTTCCAGGAAGCTTCACGCAGTCACATTTTGGGATCTGTGGTCCTTTTCCGGGTATGGCTTTCCTTTGCAGTTCAGTTCTTTCCCGTTAAGTGTCGTTGGTGTCACGGCGGTGGGAGGTAATACCACCATGGGTTTCTGGATTTGAAGAGGTAAGCTTACGGTGAAATTGGTCCTAAGTCTTTGATGTGCCTGTTATGGAATTTTCTGTAATACCCAAGTAGAAAGCATGAGCTTTTGTTCATTTTAAATCACAATATTTCTAGTTACCTCAGAGTTTGTTCTGGAAATTCTGGGTTGTTCGTAAATCTGGAACCATGAAAAATCTCGTTGATGTTGAAGATTTTGGGTGTTTTGGAGAAGAAGGCCAAAGTGGGCCCCACGAGGTTCCTACAGCTCACGCGTTGGGGTGGGTTAATTAGCAAAATGCAAGTGGTTTGCACCGAGTCCTTAGGATATGTGCACGTCTGGTAGCAAGCACCGACTGCCATTCTTTTCTTTAACGTAAAGTGGCTTTAACATCTAGTCCTTGTTCAATCAAAACATGGGTTACTTTTGAGTGGGGCCACTGTCCTTCTCTTAGTTCTGCCACAGCAGTCCACTTGGTGGACTCAAAATAGACGTATATTGATGTATTACAAGCAAAAGAGGTTTTGAAAGGGCTGAGGTTTTACTGCTCAAAAGGTGCTTGCAGCATGTTACGGTTCAATTTTTTTAGACCAACTCTTGGTAAAAAACAAGTACCCCACTCGGTCCAATCAGGGGCAGCAAGGAGTGATGCACAGCTGCCTCAACAGTGACCCACTCTCACAAAGTCGACCAACTTTTTCAAAAGGGTCCCATTCGGTGACGGCTACAATCGGTGGAGTATGGACTCAAACAAGGGAGATCAGTCGAATTCAAACAACTTTTTGGTCATTTCGAAATTATTTGTTGCCGACCCACTAGGTGGGTAATTATAATTGTAATTTTAATGGTCCAAGTAGGACAGGTATCAATTGGCACTTGTGCCTATTAAATTTTTGTCCATTTATCCATATCGTAGCGGGTTGCGCTAGGGCCCCCAAATTGCCCACCCCGGCGGGTTGTGCCGGGGAGTACGCATTTTTTTTTTTCTTTTCTTTTCTTTATTTTTATTTTGTCCTCCCTGGGGTATGCCCCTTGTAGGCTGTACATTCGCTTAACCCCTTTTAATTTCAAGCTGAATTACCAAAAAAAAAAAAAAACATTTGATCTTGAACATTTGAACCTGGAAGCATTACGGTCATTCAAGGGGATCATTGGATCTTGCCCAAGGTAAGCAGGCAAATGATTCCCAACAACTTGTTAACGGGAGGACGCCCCCCTCCCAAAGGGGGATCAATCAAGCCTAGGGACAGCCCCCCAAGGCTAGGCCTAAACTGAAAGACAATCATTTCTTGAAAAAAATTGGGCAGAGTTTCATTTGAAAATGAGCAGCCCAGAAACAAGGTATCCTGAAGCTAGCATATGAAAGTATAGCAAAACCATGTCTCTGCCCAACACAGTGGCAGCCCACAGGTTCATATAATCCAGAAATGATGTAATGAGATTCAAGTATGGTGGCAAGTATCAAGTATCATGCATATGGTTGCAAGTATCTTGTATATAGAAACAAGTGTTTGTGCATTGTACTAGTGCAAAGAGGCTAGCTGCTAATACAGCAGGAGCCATACAGCAGCAGCAGATACAGTAGCAGCAAGGAGTGCATCACAGTGAGGTACATCAGTAGATTTGAACCTTGTAATGATTTGCTCTGCTTATGCAGATTTGAACAATGAGCAGCAGCATATATAGTACTAACAATAAGTAACAATAAAGTGTAGCCTCATCCGTGAAAATGGTCGCAGCAGCAAACTTGCTGCTACTGTAATGAGCAGCACCAGAATTCAGTAACAGCACTGCCAAGGCAAACTAAGAACTTCAGAATTGCTAAGTTTAGTGTCTCACACTTCACCTCCCTAGGAACCTCACCACTTCAATACTCTCTCTATGGGACCAAACTCCCTCACCTATTCCTCACATGATTCCCCCACTGCATATTATCTCCACTCAAAAAAAAGTCTGGAGTTCAAGCACACTCTCACTAGGTTCTCACATTTGTGGTGGGTCACAACTCAATGTAATAAGCAGCTCATAAACTCATCAACCAGAACCATACAAACATAAAGCTCAAGTTAGTGAATTTCTGTGGCAGCAGTATTCACACAGCAGAGAGTTCAAATTGGCTCAGATACAGCAATAGAATCACAGATTGCAATAGTAGTATCAGGTTGCATCAGCCCATGCAACCCATATAACATCAAAAGACAGAGCAGAGCTATAATGTAATTCAAACAACAACACCTGTCACACTCGGTTGCCCTAATGATAGACCACCAACCACCAGACCCTAAGTAATTAGGAGTAATAGCAATATATATAATGCATCCAGGGGACAAGTAACCTGCAATCACACTACCCAATTGGGCTGTTAGGGGAAACATGCTGACAAATTGTTGCTTGATTGGTACCTGTCTGAGAACACCAAGTGATTAGTGCTACAGTATACACAATACACAAGTGGTAGATTCCATAATGATCAAAGGTTAAAATTCAAGCAGTATGCACTGGTAGATTCCATGCTTCCAAAAGGGATAATGGACCAAGTGGAACTTTGCCAAGGGACAACAGCTTGTATCTAATTTCAGTGCTGATTTTAATCACTACAGAGGAGATACTATTGTGCAGACCTTGGAATTTCCTAAGATTTCTCTCTATCCAAATGTGGTAGAGAGAAACAGTAAATGAGAGCCTAGCCAAGGTGCTCTTGAGACCTCTACCCCTAAATGCAGAGATACTAGTGACAAGACTGGACAAATCATGTGCCTGCCCTGAGAGCTGAGACTTAAGACACACAGCATCCCAAACTTGCTTGGTGAAGGGACAGTTAAAAAAGAGATATGATCATGAGATTCTTCTGCAGGGCAGAAACTACAACAAGATGTGTCCTTGATGCCAAAGAGCACAAGCCTATCCTCAGTTGAGAGCCTGTTTTGAATGGCAATCCAAGTTATCAAACTGCATTTAGGAATATGTGATGGAAACCACACAGTGTGGCTCCAATCAATACTGGGAAATTTGGTCCTAAGTTGTTCCCACAGAGAAGAAATGGAAAACAAACCATCCTTGGTAATAGTCCATCTACATGTATCACCATGAGGGGGCTGATGAGAGATAAGAACAGGAAGATGAGTTCTAATCTCATTCAGCTCCCAAGTTTGGGTGATTGGAAAAGACCATTGGTGTGTACTACTCAGGATAACTGAGACATGGGCGTCATCTGACAGTCCAGAGTCATAGACCACACGATTACCAAAATGTTTAACCAGAGGGCCAAAGTGATGCCAATTGTCATACCATAAGGATATATTGGATCCATCCCCCACTTGATATTGGATGTATGGTTGGATGATTGGACGAAGTTGAAGCAATTTCCTCCATGTCCAAGAGGGGCTGGAGGGAATTTTTACTTTCCAAAAACTTCTACCTTTGAGCAAGTAGGATTTCACCCATTGACACCACATGGACTGCTCCCCTCCACACACAAGGAACCATAAATGTTTAGCCATGGCAGCCTTGTTCCAAACTTGGAGGGATTTAAAACCAAGGCCTTCTTTCTTAGGAGTACAAAGGTGTTCCCAGGATACCTTGGCACTTGTATGTTTAAGATCAGACCCAGTCCAAAAAAAGGATCTCAAAATTCCCTCAATTTCCTTTACCACTCTTTTGGGAAGTATAAAGATTGAAGACCAATAAGTCTGCATAGAGAATAAAACAGACTTTACCAACTGTATTCTGCCAGCATACGAGAGATACTTGTTGGCCCAAGATTTGGTACGATTTGTAATCCTATCAATGAGGGGCTTACAATCCATGTATTTGAGTTTGGTGGAAATTAGAGGGACTCCAAGATATCTCACAGGGAGAGAACCCTCCTGGAAATGTAAGGCATCCATTATTGATTGTTTAGCCGAGGAGGATACTCCAGAGAAGAAGATGCTACTCTTACCAGGACTAGGTGAAAGGCCAGACAAGGCCTCAAATTCTGAAAGGGCCTCTTGTATACATTGAATGGAGCTTAGCTCCCCTTTGCAAAAGATCATGAGATCATCAGCAAAACATAAGTTGATTAGTTTAGTCTTATCACACCTCCAGTGAAAGTGGAAGTTGGGACTTTGGGATTTTTCTTTGAGAAGTTGGGTGAGTACTTCCATGACAATCACAAAGAGGTACGAGGACAAAGGATCACCTTGCCTCAACCCTTTCTTACCCATGATAGAGCCAGTGGCTTCCCCATTTATGCTTAGGGAATAATTGGCAGTGGAGACACAAGCCTTGATCCAATTGATCATTTGGGGATGGAAGTTCATGGAGGTAAGTATGTCCCAAAGAAAGTCCCAATTGACATTGTCATATGCTTTCATGATATCAACTTTCAAAGCACACCTAGGAGAAGAGGAGTTCTTATGGTAGTCCCTCATTAGCTCTTGGGTAAGGAAGATATTATCTGCAATCCTTTCCCTTTCACAAACCCTGATTGGACAGGGTCAATTAGATGAGGAAGGGCAGCTTGGATCCTCTTGGCAAGGATCTTAGCAATACACTTGTAGATGGTGTTTTTTTTTTTTGGATAAACCAGCTTGAAATTAAAAAGGGTTAAGCGAATGTACAGCCTACAAGGGGCATACCCCAGGGAGGACAAAACAAAAATAAAGAAAAGAAATGAAAAATTGCGTACTCCCCGGCACAACCCGCCGGGGTGGGAAAATATGAGGTCCAGCACAACCCGCCGGGTGGGTATAATAAGCATAAAGCAGTAAAATTAGATCTATTACACTGTGGCTCTAAAACATGTCAGCCCAGAACCAAAAATGAATCCCACATGGTGTAATATAAGGGTCCCACGAAGGGGCTTAAGTCGGCATGTACAGATTTTGCGTGTACCCACGTACATCTCATTAGATTCTCCAGAATGGGACCCAACTTTCCAAGTGTAGCTCTTTTAATGACCTTTAGCCAATTACTTCAACCTATTAGCATAACTAATAAAATCAAAATAGAACCGGCTCATTTTGGGGTTGTGGGCCCAAGCTCACTTTTGCATTTGAATTGTGGTGAGGAGTCCTGTGCGTGTATAATGACAGAGATCTTTGCTTTTGACATCAACATATCAGGCAGACGTGGGCCCACCATGCAGAAAATATCAACACATTGATAGCAACAAAACAAAAGTGGTTTACAGCTGTATCCGGTGTTCCCGAGATTTGACCATACCCCTCTCTCGGTAATTGCATTGCCCACACGCAGTAGGGCGTGGATGGCACTCTCCTTCTTCCCCAAATGAGATCAGGAAATGGCTCGAAAATATATTTTTTATTTTTTAAATCGAAATTGCTTGAGTTAAGATAACCAAAATACCTTGTCACCACAGAATGGGAATAGAGTCTCCAACAGCAAGCTTCAACCAGAAGTTGGTTGACCCTTAAGGAACCAGAGTAACCAGAAGGATATGCAGTACCCAACAAAGAATTGTAGTAATTAACAAAGGACGTCTTAATTTCCACAGGATCATGAGCGAGAGAGCCATCAGGAAGAGCTAGGCTTGTAATTTTGTTCCTATTCCTATTTTGGGAAATGGACTTGAAAAAATAGGAAGTACATTGGTCTCCCAGTTTAAGCCTCTAGATTTCTGCTTAGCAAAACTCTCCTCCGCTCTGGCTAAAGCAAGATATCGTTTATACAGGTTTCTTTCAAGTACTTGCTTAACTGGATTTGTAGGATCAAGACCAAGGTAACTTTGAATTATGTCAAGCTCTTGCCTGACCAAACTTGTTCTTTGGGAGATATCACTGTATTCCTTTATATCCTACGAACGGGTCATGGCGAAATTTTCAAAATCTTCTTCACATGCTTGAGCTTCAAGCCTCAAGCTCCATGTTTCAAGTTCAACCAGTCCAAGTACAAGCTTCTTTCTTTATTTTATTTTGTCCTCCCTGGGGTATGCCCCTTGTAGGCTGTACATTCGCTTAACCCCTTTTATTTTCAAGCTAAATTACCCAAAAAAAAAAAAAAGTACAAGCTTCTTGCCTCAATGTCAAGCTCCAATGTCAATCATCAAGATCATTTTGGGTGTTTCTTATCCATCTCCCTAGATGGCCTAGAACACTCTTATTATATTTTCATTTTATCTTCTTGTGAAGATATCCCCTACTTTTAGGTGCCCCATGTTGCCAAGTTTGGCCTCCCCATTTCTTTCCATTTCATGCAATTTTCTTGTCATTTTTTCATCTTTTTGTCCTCCCTGGGGTATGCCCCTTGTAGGCTGTATATTCTTTTGCCTCTTTTTATTTCAAGCTAAATTACCCAAAAAAAAAAAAAAAAGTTTCTTAAATTCACTTTGGAGAAGCCTAAGCTTCTCGCAGACAACAAACATAGGGTTACCTATGATCACCCTTCTCCAAACAGTCTGGATAAGAGATAGGAAGTCAGGGTGATCCGCCAGGAAGTTGAAAAACCTAAATGGTCTAAGAACTTTCCTACCATCAGGATTTACAAATACTATGGCCGGAGAGTGATCAGAAATGCCAGGGGTAGGAAAATGGGCATTGGAACAAGGGAAAGACTTGATCCAATGCTCATTGACCAAAACTCTATCAATTTTGGTGGCAACATACTGAGAAGTGGCCTGTTTGTTAGCCCAGGTAAACTGACAACCTGTATACCTAAGATCCTCTAAATCACTAGTACCAATGCATTGGTTGAATTCCTCCATATGGGGAGGCCAATGTTGGTCACCACCCACCTTTTCATGCTGAAATCTTAAGGCATTAAAATCCCCTAAAATGATCCAGGGGTCTGAAGCTCTCCAACAAGTCAGATCATGCCAAAGCTCTCTTCTCTCCACAAGGAGATTGGAGCCATAAACAAAAGTGGCAAAAAATTTGAGAAGACCAAGGTCCTGCTATGTTTTTTGATCTAGCCCCATTTATCATGTTCTAGCTTCTTGTTTTCTGTTCATGTTTCTTGTTCATGTTTCTAGCATCAAGTCCTAAATTGTAGTGCTACTCTATCCTCATTTTGTGAGGTGTTTCTCTCTCCTCTGTTAGATGGGAGGGAAACATCTCTACAATGTTGTTTTATTTCCTTTTTCTTTGTTTTTTTGCTTTTGTCCTCCCTGGGGTATGCCCCTTGTAGGCTGTATATTATTTTGCCCCTTTTATTTTCAAGCTTATTTACCCAAAAAAAAAAAAAAGGACAGCTGGGTCCCATACAACACAAAGTCTACCACTTGGAGCATTAACAAAATTATGCACATAGGACCATGATGGAAACATGGAATTAATGATCCTATTACAATTGCCTTCTTTTATTTTGTGCTCAATGAGACCAAAAAGTGGTAATTTATTTTTCCTAACAAAAGAACCAACCTCTTATGAGTTTCTCAGTAAGACTGAACATAGGGTTCCCAATAATGATTTGCCTCCAAACCTTTTGAACAGTAGGAAGGAAGGAGGGATGGTCTGCTAAGAAGTCAAAGAACCTGAAAGGTCGCTTAGGAGGTTTAGGAGGTGGTGTAATGTGAATTACAGCCGGTGAGTGATCGGAATAGAAGTAAGTTCGAGCCGGAGTTTTCTCTGGGGCTGTCTTGCCTCCTTCCGACTATTCACGGAGCTAGGATTCCTTCCATCTTGGCTCAACCGGGACGGAGTTCTTGTGTAGCGGTATATTATCTCACTTCGCATTTTCCTTACTTCGGTGAGGCATTTGACACTATCACTACTCAGTTATGGTTCTTCTGCATTGCCCACACTCATGTCCTTGATGCCTCTCTTCCCTCTTGGATAGGTAGGCTAATAGGACGCGAGCACGGGCAAATCACTTTCCTTACAATGGGGCCTTTATAGGACTCATTACATGGTATTCATTTATGTATGCTTTTGATTTTATCCTAGTCTTGCGGGTTGTGCACGGCATTATGCAAATATCTGCTATGATTATTACATTTTACTTATTTCCATCTATACTGGTGGGATGTGCCAGTATCTCTTATTTTCCCACCCCGGCGGGTTGTGCCGGGGATCATGCAATTTTCTTTTCTTTATTTTTATTTTGTCCTTCCTGGGGTATGCCCTTTGTAGGCTGTACATTCGCTTAACCTCTTTTAATTTCAAGCTATTTTACCCAAAAAAAAAAAAAAAAAATAGAAGTAAGATCACAAGCCTGGTCTTGAGTGACTCCACCACTACTCATGATTTGACCATTATTAAGGAATCTTTTCTCAATTTCTACTCTAACTTGCTTGGAAAGGCTCACACTTCAACCTATGCTGGCTATGATAGAATCAATCAACTCATAACCAAAAGGCTTACCAATGATCAAAGTTTGGCCATGATTCATGAAGTATCCAATTCTGAGATTAAGGATACCTTCATGAGTTTTAACCCTCGTAAGGCCCCGGGTCCTGATGGATATAATGCCTGTTTTTTTCAAAAAGCTTGGCATATTGTTGGGCATGAGGTCACTGCAGCAATCAAGAATTTCTTCAAGTCTGGGAAACTATTGAAGAGAGCTAATACCACCATAGTTGCTCTTGTGCCCAAAGTTCCTAATCCCACCAAGGTTGGTGACTTCAGACCAATTTCTTGCTGCAATACAATATACAAATGTATTGCCAAGATTCTAGCTAAAAGACTTCAGAGTGTGCTTCCTGTTCTTATAGATCCAGTTCAATCTGGTTTTGTTAAGGGCAGGAGGATTGCAGATAACATTTTCCTCACACAGGAAATCATGCATGGGTACCATAAGTCCACTTCAACACCTAAATGTGCTATGAAGGTTGACATTATGAAAGCCTATGACAATGTGAGATGGGAGTTCATCTGGGATACACTTACTTGTATGAATTTCCACCCTAGGATGATTAATTGGTTAAAGACCTGTGTCACCACTGCTAGTTACACTCTGAATATCAATGGTGAACCTACTGGCAATATTAAAGGTGAAAGAGGTCTCAGGCAAGGTGACCCTTTGTCATCCTACCTTTTTGTGATAGTTATGGAGGTTCTCACTTGCATATTGAAAGATAGGTCTTGTAAACCTGACTTTAAATTCCATTGGAGATGCAATCAGCCCAAAATTATTAATTTGTGTTTTGCAGATGATCTTATGCTATTTTGCAGGGGTGATGTGAGCTCAGTTAATCATATTCAAGACTCCCTATGTGAGTTTGAGTCATTATCTGGACTATCACCTAGTCCCGGCAAAAGTAATGTCTTCTTTTCTGGTGTTCAATTCTCTACTAGGAATGAGATCCTCCATCTACTAGGTTTCAAAGAGGGCACTTTGCCTGTGAGATACTTGGGTGTCCCACTTCTGTCCACCAAGTTGAAATACATTGATTGCAAAACCTTGATTGACAAAATCACTTCTAGGACAAAATCTTGGACCAATAGAGATTTGACATATGCTGGTAGGGTCCAACTGATAAAGAATGTCCTTTTCTCAATGCATACATATTGGTCCTCTCTCTTTATGCTCCCTAAGAAAGTCATCAAAGAGGTTGAGACCATTCTTAGATCCTTTCTATGGTCTGGTCCCGATCTCAAGAAGACTGGGGCCAAAGTATCATGGGAGCACTTATGTTGTCCTAAGCAGGAAGGTGGTTTAGGTTTCAAATCCATTCTTGTTTGGAATAAAGCTGCCATTGCTAAGCATATTTGGTTCCTTATCTCTGGTGGGGAACAATCCATGTGGTGTCAGTGGGTCAAGTCCTACTTACTTAAGGGGAAAAGCTTTTGGGAAGCTAAGATGCCCAGTTCTCCCTCTTGGGTTTGGAGGAAGCTTCTCAATCTTAGACCCATTGTGCAACCACATATTAAGGTTACTATAGGCAACGACAAATCAACCTCACTGTGGTTTGATGATTGGCACCCCATTGCCATTAGATTTGGCCCTAGAGTTATTTATGACTCTGGTCTCTCCAGGGATGCCACTGTGGCATCCATTATCAGAGGTTCCATTTGGTGCCTTCCCTGCAGACAGAGTACCCAATTGGGTAAGTTAGTGCAAACCAGGAGATCCGTCCAAACTGTGGCCCTGAGGGAACTTTGAACCTGTGACAAACTCATCAAAGAGATTAAGATACCATGCACACCACACATAATGAACATGCATGACTAATAAAATTCAAACCCCATATCCTCTGCCATAAAATCAGCTAAGGGTAACATCCCACTGCGCCAAAAGACAGTTTGTTTGAGGTCCACTGGGGAGATTCCCCAGGGACATCAATCTATGTCTTATGACAGAGTGGATCTTACTCACCACCACAGAAATAGGACTAGCAATATTCTGAAATTTACGAACATTCCTCTCAATCCATATGTGATATACAGAAGTGGTAAAAAGTAGTTTGATTAAAAGTGCTTTCATAGTTTTGCCTTTGATTGTTGCTAAGAGAGCAATCCAGTTATGCCAAGTTCTGTCAGGCCAATGTACATTAACTTTAGCAATTAACTGAGTCCATACTTGTGAGGTGAATGGACAATTAAAGAAAAGGTGGTCATGACTTTCACTACTGGAACAAAAACTGCATCTAGATTGAGACTTTGAGCCAAACAGAACAAGTCTGTCCTCAGTGTACAGTCTCTCCTGAACAGCCACCCAGGTGATGAAGCTACATTTGGGGATATGTCCAGGGAACCATACAATATGACTCCAAGGAACTTTAGGGTATGGAGTCCTAAGATTGTTCCACAAGGAGCTCACAGTAAAAGTACCACTAGTAGTAAGAGTCCACCTATGTCTGTCACTCTCAAAATCAATAGGATCAGGGAGGGAAATGAGACCAGCTCTTATCTCATTAATCTCCCATGTTTGGGTGATTGGGAATGCCCATTTGGAATTCCTTATAATTGAGGAAACCTTAGAGTCTTTAGTCATCCCTATATCATAAATAACTCTATCCCCAAATCTATCAGCAAGGGGACCCAAGGGGTGCCAGTTATCAAACCAAAGTGAAGTACTTTGCCCATCACCTATAATGACCTTGATATAGGGATGGACAGTAGGCCTGATATTGAGGAGTTTCCTCCAAGTCCAAGTGGGACTACTGGGCATCTTAACAAGCCAAAAATTCCTACCCCTAAGTAAATAAGATTTTAGCCACTGACACCACATTGACTGCTCACCGCCAGATATAATGAACCAAATGTGTTTGGACACAGCAGCCATGTTCCAGATCTGCATAGATTTGAGGCCAAGGCCCCCCTCCTCTTTGGGAGCACAGAGATGCTCCCAAGATACTTTAGCACCAGACTTCCTTAGATCAGGACCTGACCAAAGAAAGGCTCTCAACACAGACTCAACTTCCTTGATAACCTTCTTAGGAAGAATGAACAAGGAAGTCCAGTATGTTTGCATAGAAAACAGTACATTTTTTATCAATTGGAGTCTCCCTGCATAGGTCAAGTCTCTGTTAGTCCAAGACTTGGTTTTGGAGATAATTCTATCAACCATAGGTTTGCAATCCAAGTGTGTTAACTTGTTGGAGATAAGAGGAACTCCAAGGTATTTGACAGGTAAATATCCTTCTGAGAATCCTAGGATATCAATAATATCTCTCCTGGTGGCTGAATCAACACCAGAGAAAAAGACGTGACTTTTGTGAGGACTAGGTTTTAACCCGGACAAGGACTCAAATTCAGAAAGAGATGCCTGAATGTGTCTCACTGACCCAGTATCCCCATTGCAGAAGATCATGAGATCATCTGCAAAACAAAGATTAACGATTTTGTTCTTTTTGCATTTCCAGTGAAACTGGAAGTCTGAATACAAGGACTTCTCTCTAAGAATGCATGTAAGAGTCTCCATGACTATTACAAATAAATAGGAGGAGAGAGGATCACCTTGCCTTAGACCCCTCCTCCCCTCAATGTGGCCAGTATTCTCCCCATTAATGCTTAGCGTGTAGTTAGCAGTGGTCACACAAGCTTGTAACCATTTAATCATGGTGGGATGAAAGTTCATGCTTAATAGGACATCCCAAAGGAAATCCCATCTAACATTGTCATATGCTTTCATAATGTCGACCTTCATAGCACACTTCGGGGAAGAGGAGGACTTATGATAGCCGTGCATAAGTTCCTGAGTTAGAAAGATATTGTCTGCAATCCTCCTTCCCTTAACAAATCCAGACTGGACAGGATCTATAAGGAAAGGGAGGGCACACTGCAATCTCCTAGCCAGAATTTTTGCTATGCACTTGTAGATGGTGTTGCAGCAGGAGATGGGCCTAAAATCCCCAACCTTAGAGGGATTGGTGATTTTAGGAACAAGAGCCACCACTGTAGCATTTGCTTTCCTTAACATTTTACTAGATCTAAAGAAGTTCTTAACCGCAGCTGTGACCTCATGGCCCACCACAGGCCATGCTCTTTGGAAGAAACCAGCATTATAGCCATCAGGACCCGGTGCTTTTTTAGGATTCATACTCATAAAGGTTTCTTTAATTTCAACATCAGTAATAGTTTGAACCATTGCCAGACTTTGATCATCAGTTAGCACTCTCTGGATTAGACCTTTAACTCTTTCGGAGCCATCATATTGGGAGCTATGAGGAGCCCCCAAAAGATCACTATAAAACTTAACAAATGTGGACTTAATCAATGGCATATCCTGGGTAGTTGTAGAGTCACTAAGGGTCAGACTAGTAATCATGCTTCTATTTCTGTTATTGCTAACAGATTTGAAGAAGAATGAGGTGCATTGATCGCCTAATTTAAGCCATTGAATTCTTGATTTTTGCTTAGCCAGACTCTCTTCGGCCCTAGACAAAGTGAGATACTGTCTAAGAGCAAGTTTCTCTTCAGCTTGTTTAATGATATTGGAGGGATTGGATCCCAATTCTTTTTGTAATTTATCAAGCTGAAGCTTGGCACAATTTGCCCTATGTGTGATATCACTAAACTCTTTAGTGTTTAATTTCTTAAACTCAGACTGCAGTGATCTCAGCTTATCATTAACACAAAACATTGGATTACCAAGTACAATGGTTCGCCACACTCTCTGGACGGTGGAGAGAAACATAGGGTGGTCAGCCAAGAAGTCAAAAAATCTGAAAGGTTTAGAGCTGGACCTAGGAGGGGGGGTAAGGCTCACCACAGCAGGGGAGTGATCAGACACCCCAGGAGATGGGAAGAAAGCATTGGAATAAGGAAAGGATCTCATCCAGCTTTCATTTACCAATACCCTGTCAATCTTGGTGGATATACGAGAGGGAGCATCCTGCCTATTGCTCCACGTATAATAACACCCAAGAAACCTAAGATCATCCAACTCACAAGCATAGAGACTATTGTTAAAGTCATCCATGTAGGTTGGCCAGCTGATTGAACCACCAACTTTATCCCTAGGGGCTCTAATGGCATTGAAATCACCTAGAGCCACCCAAGGATAATTGGACTTAAGGTTTAACAAACTACTCCATAAGTCATGCCTGTCCAAATGATCATTAGCTCCATAGACAAAAGAAGCGGAGAATCTCAGCCCAATATGGATTGCAAAAACCTCACAGTGTATGTATTGACTGGATTTACTCAGTACATTAACATCAAATTTGTGAGGATCCCAGCACACAAGGATTCTACCAATGGGAGCATGGTCATAATTGTGTGTGAAGTGCCATTGAGGACAGACAAAACTCAAAATTCTCTTGACATTGACCTCCTTAACTTTATGCTCTAAAAGCCCAATCAAAGACAAATTATTATTAGCAATAAACTTTTTGGCCTCCTTTTGTTTAAGAGTGTCATTAAGACCGCGTAAATTCCAAAAACCAAAATTCAAGGCTGTATTCATTATAAACTTGTGAGCAGCTAGACTACATAGCAGAAGATGGGAAGTATTGAATGCTATCAAAATGGAGGGAAAAGAGTTACCGCCCTTTAGGAGTAGGAAGAACCTTCTGATTGCTTCTCCCTTTTTTCTTTTTCCTGTTTGAGACCACTTTGAAATCTTCCCCATAATCAGAGGTATGTTCCAGTTTCCCACTACTGCTAGATGGAGAAGAATTTGTGGCTAGTGTGGAGCCTTGATGATAGGAAGGCTTGTCAGGCCCTCCTTCCAGACTGCTTTAGCTGTGGCACACAATAAATTATATGGCATCTTCCCATCCAAGAAGTACCCTATCAAGCAATGATTCCACGAATTTGTATCAACGTCTGATTCATCCAACTCAGCGACTGCCTCCTTACCCGTTTGCAATTCTGGATAGTGCTCAAGCTTCATATTCTTGGACGGTGCCTGAGCCTTGAAAAGTGAAGACCAGTTTGCGGTTTTACCCTGAATCCGCGTGGGATTTGGTTTTGGGGCAACTTTGGGTATAGAAGGCTCTGTAGGATCTTCAACCTCATAAAAATCCCCTTCGAGAAAACGGTTTGGGGAAGTGGAAGGCCCCCCTTGCAGGTAAGCTAACTGGGTTGTGAGTTGGGTGAAGTCCACATCTAAACCCACTTTCTTCATCTCGGCTTCGATAGACTGAACCATAGAGGCGATTTTCTCTTCGCTTTCTAACCGCTCCCCTTCCTCTTGGAAAACCCCTTGAAGCAACCGTGAGGAATTAGGGCTAGATCTGGTAGGACTTAGAACTTTGGTAGGAGTGGAATACTGCACATCTTTGGTAACATCGAGTGAGGATGCTACTGAAGAGTTAGGGTTTTTTAGGGTTTGATTGCCAGAGGAATCACCGGCGGAAGAAGGGGTACCCGTAAAATCAGAAGCCTTAAGACCAAAGGGGAAGTGGTTCTGGGGTTGGAATGGGGTGAAGTTGGTAGGAACCGAGTATGTAGTACCTGATGCCATGGAAGCCATATTGAGTTCTTGTGCGACTTGACCCTCCATTTGAGAGCTAAAGTCAGCAGAAAGTGAGGGACCTAACTGTTTCCTCCTCACCAGGTTGGAGTCGACTGCTTTACCGCCGAGATCCGCCAAAGGAGAGGTAGGATTGCTCGACAAATTAGACCGAGCTTTGATGGGAAACACGTTGGATTGCTGAAGATCTGCCATTCTAGGGTTTACAATCGCCTCTGATCGCCTAATCGCCAGTGAAGGAAGCTGACGTCATCATCCTTAATTTACCGTAGGTCTTTTACCGAAGGACCTTCACGGGCCCTGACTTAAAGGTTGTCCACGATTCCCAAGTGGAAGGCATCCTCCGGGAACTCCACGAAGGAAGCAGCGAATGCCACTCTGGCGGACGGTCTCTTCATCTCCGAGCCCTTACTCAAGGGTACTGGTGGCCGAAAATGAAGAAGATCTCCGAAGAGTATGTCAAAAAATACGAGCAATGCCAAAAACACGCCACTCATTTGCTCCAGCCTGCCGAAGTCTTGCAACCAATCACCAGCCCGTGGCCATTTGCACAATGGGGGCTCGATTTAGTGGGAAAGCTACCGACAACTCTAGGCGGTTACAAACACTTAATAACATCGACTGATTACTACACCAAGTGGGTGGAAGCCGAGCCCTTTATCACTATAACTACAACCGACGTGGAACGATTTCTTTGGAGGAACATTATCTCTCGCTTCGGTGTCCCTTATGCGATTATTTCGGATAATGGGACCCAATTCGTGGCCGAAGCGATTGAAAAGCTTTGCAAAAAGTACAATGTCCGGATCTTCCACTCTTCGGTATCGTATCCACAAGGGAATGGTCAAGCCGAGGCGTCAAACAAAATCATATCGGCTGGAATCAAGAGACGCCTAACTCTGAAGAGGGGTAAATGGGCCGAAGAACTCCCAAAGGTTCTATGGGGCTACCGGACCACGCCCCGACGCTCAACAGGCCGAACGCCATTCTCAATGGCATATGGCATGGAAGCTGTTCTCCCTCTAGCCACCCTAATCCCAACAGCTCGGACAGAGAGCTTTGATGTTCCGACCAACGACGAGGCCATGGACAGGGAGCTTGACCTAGCTGAAGAGCTCAGGGAAGAAGCACACCTGAAACATGCCTCTTATCAGCAAGAAGTCGCTCGAGGATACAACAAAAATGTTCGAATGAGGCCCTTCAATATAGATGATCTTGTCCTTCGGGAAGTCGTCCAGAAGTCGAAGAAAGCTAAGTTCAAACCAAACTACGAGGGTCCCTTCCGTGTAACTGCAAAGGCCGGACATGGATCCTACAAGCTAGCAGAGATGGACGGTACACCTATCGGCAACCCCTGGAATGCCACAAAGCTTAGGAAATTCTATGCTTAGGAAAAATTTGTTAGAAGCAAATGTATTTGGGCTGCCTGTTTCGCCCTTTTTAATATTTCTGTTATGATGATTCGGTTGATCAATGAAGAAAGAAAAATTCACAATTGATTGGCTATCCAGATTACTCTGTTGGATTAACTTCCAAGGTTTGGTGTTCCTACTAACACCTCGGAAATAACTAGGGAATCTCATTCCATTTCGTCTTGCTTCGGTTCAAATCCGAGCAATTGCTTCTCTGATAGGTTCCGAGCAGGGGCTATCAGTGGGCAGGGGCTATCAGTGGAAAATTTTTCCAAGTGTTGGAAAAAATTTCATTCCATTTCATTTTGCTTCGGTTCTAATCCGAGCAATTATTTCTCTGATCAGTCCCGAGCAGGGGCGATCAGTGGAAATTTTTTCCAAGTGTTGAAAAAATTTCTTTTCATTTCGCTTCGGTTCAAATCCGAGCAATTGCTTCTCTGATAGGTACCGAGCAGGGGCTATCAGTGGAAAATTTCTCCAAGTGTTGGAAAATTTTCATTCCATTTCATTTTGCTTCAGTTCCAATCTGAGCAGCTATTTATCCAATTTGACCCGAAGCAGGGGCTATTGTAGGGGTCCAGATAAACCGAGCACCTTACTCACTTTTCAGAGACACCTCCTTGATTAATCTCCAAGAGATTAACATCGAGGGACTCTTCGGATGGCACGATTCGACTTGCTTGAGAGAAGCAGAGTGGGGCTTCGGACCACTATCTCGGTAAAGTGCCGAGAGCTATCATACATTTGACTTGTTAATGACTTTTCAGGGTTGATGTCGAAAAACCTCGGAGAATTTCCGAGGGATGACCTAGACCGACTCTATGATTCGAGAATGTTCCAAAAGGTTGAGTGCTGAGTCAGCAGAGCAGTTACTGCGGCCTGTGCCCGCAACAAACTGTGATCATGACAAGTGACGTCATCCGAACGGTTACGACACGTGTCTCATTTTTACTGGAAGCATGTGCCCGCAGAATATTCTTTCGGGCTCGTCACCGTCAACGTCAGCCGAACGGTTAAGTCACGTGACGAGCACAGCTGTGCTTGGAGACCAAGCCAAAGGCTCACCTATAAAAGGTAAACCTCATCACCTGAAGAAGGTACGCAATACTCTCCCTTCTAAACCCTAGATCTACTATGTCTTCTCCGTTCACTAACTTGACCGTCGGAGTACCGTTCTGGGCTCCAAGGTCCAGTTCGGTGCTAACGGTGCGCTAAACGTGCAGGCCTAGGTACTGTTCAAGAGCAAGGGAAACAATTCCGTCACTGATCACCGCCTGAAGGGATCATCGGAGAAAGAGGGCTCCACAGAAAGATTTGGGTCCTCTTCGGTAATTTCTTGGCATTGAAGTTGCTTCTTCTTTTTTTTTTTGGGTAAAAAAGCTTGAAATAAAAAGAAGGCAACAGAATATACAGCCTACAAGGGGCATACCCCAGGGAGGACAAAAGAAAAAGAAAAAAGAAAGGAAAAGGAAATGCAAGAAGATGGCCATAAGGCAGCGTACAACAATGCAAAAGGTACATAAAAGGTACAGAAAACCAAAACGACAGCTCATACTAGGGAAACTTGGGATTAGTATTAGAACATGGGTTTAGCAAAACCATGAAACTGAAGCTAGACCCTTGAACTTGACTCTTGATCTTGAGCCTTGGAATTACAAATATGGCATGGGACTGCTTGAACATAAACTTTTTTTTTTTGGGTAAATAAGCTTGAAAATAAAAGGGGCTAAGCGGATATACAGCCTACAAGGGGCATACCCCAGGGAGGACAAAGCAAAAGAAAGAAAAGAAAACAAAACAGAAACTTCTAAGGCAGGCTTGCCTAAGAAAGTGGGGAAGGCCAATTGGCTTGAACATAAACTTGCAGCTTGTAACTTGAGCCTTGCACATAAGACATGAGGCTTGGACATAATCTTGGGATAGGACCATGTAGGAGTTTGGTATTGAGCACTACTACTAATGCCAATTTGAAGTAACTTGAAGCCTGAAGTAGCACCACTAGAGCCACTTTGAAGTAGAACCACCAGTGCTGAATCTTAGAAATCTTAGAAATTTGAGCAGAGTTTCGTTTGTAACTTGAATAACCCACAGATAGAGGGTGCAGCAGCAGCATCAAATCTGCAGCAGCAGTATCAATCTGCAGCAGCAGTAAGCAGCAACAGAAGCATGCAACAGCACCAGTGGATGTATCACAGAAGTGCAACAAACAGAATTGGTGTATCAACAGAAGTGCAGCAAACAGAATTGGTGTAGCAACAACTGTATGTGCAGCAGCAGCAGTGATAGTAGCAAATGGGTGTAAACAGTAGCATATAAATGTAGCAATGAACAGTCAATGCATAAATGCATCAACAAACATCATCATGGCAGCTGATCAAACACACAGCAAGCCAGAAATGTAGTCAATCAAAACCAAACAAACAGCTCTGCCCAGATAATGGCAGTCCATATATCTAAGTAACAATATTGTTCAAGGGAGAGAAGGGACCCATTGGAATGATGCCTCACACACCAAACACCCTCGAGACCTCACACTCCCTCTCATCTTTTGTAGTTGTGATCACAATGGGACCCAGGAACCAGCCTAACTCCCTCCACTTACAAAATGCTCCAGCCATGATATTCACTCTGAAAAAAGGATGTAGCTCAAGCACTCATCTCACAGGGACTCACTTATGAGTAGATCACTCACACACTAGGTACCAAGAAGCAGGGGCAGTAGAACCCACTACAATAAGGATACAGGTAACTCCCTGTATAATAGAAGTAATAGCAGAGCTCAGCAACTAGAACTCTCCTCTCTCACAGGGACAGAACTCTCTTTTGAGTAGGATACACACGTTTAGTCTAGAATCCACTTGCTACCATAGCATAGAATCAATGTATAAAATAGCAAACCTGGTAATAGAAGTAGTGTAGCAAAGCCGTCCAAGATAGAATGCCTCTTTGACCCATTTAACCTGCAAGATAGAATGCCTCTTTGACCCATTTAGAACAGGGTCTATGAGGTAGGGGAGGGCAACTTGAATCCTTCTAGCAAGGATCTTTGCAATACACTTGTAAATAGTGTTGCAGCATGATATGGGTCTAAAATCCCCAACCTTGGACGGGTTAGGGACTTTGGGGACAAGGGCTATGCTTGTTGAATTGGCTTTAGTAAGGAGTTTCCCAGATCTAAAGAAATTCCTCACAGCAGATGTGACTTCGTTACCCACAACAGTCCAAGATTTCTGGAAGAATCCTGCATTATACCCATCAGGGCCAGGGGCTTTGTTGGGGTTGAGAGACATGAATGTTTCTTTAATCTCCTGGTTAGAGATCTCAGAAATCATAGCATCTCTCTGGGGGTCCAATAGTTTGGTTGCAATCAACTGATTAACTCTAGAGGATCCAGAGTAACCAAAAGAGTGAGCCGTACCCAAGAGGGAGGTATAAAAATCAACAAAAGAAGCCTTAATCTCCCTAGGATCCTGAGTGATAGAATCATCAGGGAGAGTTAAGCTTGTGATCTTATTCCTATTCTTGTTTTGGGTAATGGACTTGAAGAAGTAGGACGTGCATTGGTCACCCAGTTTAAGCCATTGAATTCTAGATTTTTGTTTAGCAAAACTTTCCTCAGCTCTGGCTAAGGTAAGATATTGCTTACACAGATTTCTTTCAAGATTTTGCTTATCTGGATCATTAGGATATTTGCCAAGATCACTTTGAATACGGTCGAGCTCTTGCCTGACCAGGCATGTTCTTTGGGAAATATCACTGAAATCCTTAGTGTTAAGTTCCTTTAACTCACTTTGGAGGATTTTAAGCTTCTCACAGACCACAAACATAGGATTACCTATGATGACCCTACTCCAAACCTTCCGGACAATAGTTATAAAATCAGGGTGATCAGCCAGAAAGTTAAAGAACTTAAATGGCCTCCGAGCAACCCTACTACCAGGATTTACAACCACAAAGCCGGGAGAATGATCAGAAATGCCCGGGGGAGGAAAATGGGCATTGGAACAAGGGAAGGACTTGATCCAGTGCTCATTTACCAAGACTCTATCAATTTTGGTGGCAACATACTGAGAAGGAGTCTGTTTATTGGCCCAAGTAAACTGGCACCCTGAATATCTGAGATCCTCTAGATCACAATTAACAATGCATTGATTAAATTCCTCCATGTGGGTAAGCCAATGTTGGTCACCACCCAACTTTTCATGCTGAAACCTAATGGCATTAAAATCCCCTAGAATGATCCAGGGATCAGAGGTTTGCCAAGAGATCATGTCATGCCAAAGCTCTCTTCTCTCCACATGGAGATTGGAGCCATAGGTAAATGTGGCTAAAAATTTGAGATTCCCAGCCAATGCCTGAATTTGACAATGTATAGCCTGACTTGATTGATTCAAAAAACTTAATTTAAGGACAGCTGGGTCCCAGACAACACATAGTCTTCCACTTGGAGCATTACCAAAGTTATGCACATAGGACCATAATGGAAACATATATTTAATGACCCTAGGGCAGTTAATTTCTTTTATTTTATGCTCAACAAGACCAAAAAGTGACAATTTATTTTTCCTAACAAAAGTAACAACCTCTTTTTGCTTGATAGGGTCATTAAGACCTCTAATGTTCCAGAACCCAAACTGTAGAGGTGTGTTAGTCATAAAAATGATGGCAGGAGGTAAAACTATAAAGCATACTGCCCAACAAAATGCTAGTAAGAGATTCGATTACCTCTTTGGGAGAGGGGATTGCTTACTCCCCCCCTGAATGTGCCCCTGGTTGTGCTTCTTTTTGTTCTTTTTCTTACTGCTGTAGGGGGTGTAATTCCACGTTAGCCTGTATCACGTGGAGGCTTGGCTCGACCCTAAATCTGCAAGACAAAGAATAGGTTAGAGCACCCTTGCCTCTATTGGCAAAGGCCCTCCGATGCTTAAGTTAGTACTGGATTACTAATTAAGCCAAGAACACAATGCATATAACTGGGTGTTACAGCGTACCTTTCGTCATGGTTATTGTCTTGTATTTATAGGTGTAGACATTCTTCATATTAGGCATCTCGTGCCCCTGTTTCCTATCCTCTTTAGGAATCCTTCTCCTAATAGGACTTTGCCTATTAAAAGATAACTTTCCATATCCTGCTAGATCTCGTCTAGCAGATGTCTTTCTTTCCATATAGGATTCTTTCCTATATGGGATATACTCCTAATCACATTAGGACTTCCCATATCAATCCCCTGCTATACGGGATGGCTCCTTATCTCATAAGCAACCGCTGTAGAATGTTCTGGAATGTCTCACCGCCTTATTCGTGGCGGTGCCGTGCTTCCACGTAGCTCGGAATAACTCGTACATAACTCACCTCTTTACGCCGAGCTGAATTATGTATTCCAGAATGCTGTTCAAGCTATACTCGTAGCATAACTAGCTCGGCCATATCGGGACACCCCTCTATGCTTCACGCCGAGCTGGGGCATCCTGATGTATTAACTTACTTAGTTTACTCAGACCCTATTCATGGTCAATAGAGCTCGGCAAAGGGTTTAAGGACCCCCCACGTGGTGCCGAGCTATCCACCCTCTCGTGGTGTCTGCCCTAGGCACGTGCCATGCCTAGTAGTAGGGTGATCAGGTTTTACCCACTCCAATTGCTCCCCAGCTCTGTCAGTACTGTTATTCATCAGTAGTGCACAGAGCTTCAACGGCTCTTGATGCACCCCTTGCACGCCTCCCCTCCACGTGGGTGGCAATGCTGTCATTGCATTAAATGCGAAATGACCCGTTGGTGGCTCGGATAAGCCCAAAGGACGATTTTGCTGACGTTTTTCTCACGTCACGTTCCACTTTCATGGGGTTTCGGGCGGGATAATCATTACTTTTCCCTCCCAAAACCTTCTAAACCCCAAAAACATCTCCCCTTCTCCATTACTTCATACTCATCAGAAGCAAAGAAGAGAGAGAAGAGGACCTTCGTTTGCCATTGTCGTCGCTCCAAGCTTCCTGCAACCCTACTCTTTTTCCGGTTTTCGTCGGAAAAACGTTCTCCGCTCTCATCGGAAAACATCACATTAGGTACATCTTCCTCTCATAAGTGATCTTTCCAGATTTCCATTTGTATTTCGTGTCTTCTTCGCCGTTTCCATTGTCTGTTCATCTTCTTGCTTCCCCTGGGTTTCAACCGTGAAACCCTAATCTTCGAATAGAAATGGGTAGGCATAGGGCTCTATTAAGTACCCCTGAGAAAAGAGCGGAATTTCGTCAAACCTATAGTATCCCCGCCGATGTTCAATTCCGTCTAGACAATAGAAATGACCTGAGAGAACACGGTCAAACTGAAAATAAGATTCACATCCCGTTGATTTTCATAGTTGAGGGAGGCCTTAGGCTCCCCTTGCACCCCTTTTTCAGAGAGGTCTGCAATAGATGCCAGCTGAACCCTGTGCAGCTGTGCCCCAATTTCGTTAGGGTAGTCATGGGCACTCTCGCCCTAAACAGGCTGCTCGACCTTCATCTAGACTTGTGGGATCTACACTACCTCTATAGTGTAGTTCCTACGGAGCACAAAAATTATTATTTCAAAGCCAGGGACCCTAAGCAGAGGCTCATCACCGATCTTCCAAATTCCTCGAAGGGAGAGGCAGATGACTATCTCGTAGTCACTGGCAACTGGCAGGCTAGGGACGCCGAGGGGAGGATCATTGGCCTTCCCTGCCCCACTACCACAGGCGGACTACGTTAGTATTTCCGTTCCCGAGCTGGTTTGTTCTTTATCTTTCCTTAAACTGTAACTGACCACCTTTACGATTTGTTGTTTTGCAGCGGATAATCTCAACCACGGTGGCCGCCTTATACACGGCAAACTCCACCGCGAGGATATCGCCAAGGCTCTTTGGTTTGACGGTTTCGAGCCGACTCCCTGTGGGGCTCGGCCGTTCAGCTCACCGGTTGCTGGGGTATACCCCGTTTTACTGGGGCAACATCAGAAGAGAGGGAGAGCACAGAACCAGACACGCCTGGCCGCCACCTCATTCTGTGATCGCCACAAGTCGCCCAGCAGACCGAGAAAGGACCCGTGCCCGCAGAGGCCGAGCTAGAGGTAGACCATCCAGGTCCCAAGCCCCTGAGGTCCTTCAGCGGCAAGTCACTTTTGCCTATATCCCCGAGATCCCAACTGCCATCCCCCTCCAGGAAGCCAGTACATCCGGGAGGACGATAGCAGAGGAAGAAGAGGAGGAAGAAGAGAGAGTATTTGACCACCGTGCAGCCGTTCGATCCTTGACCGAGCAAAGCACCCTTCTTGCTGACTCCGACGATTCTCCGGGCTATTCCCCTTCCCCAGAGCGAGAAGTCATGCCTCGCGAGCCGATCAACCTCCTTGACGAGCTGACTATTGGCGGAGCTTCTCGTGCCCCACCAGTCCCTCGTACCGTCATTTCTTCCCAAACAATGCCCCCTCCTCCCTCTGACACTTCGAGGGACAAGAGGCCGAGAGAGAGTCCAGAGCATGCCCAGCCTTCCCCTACCAGAAGAAGGACTGGAAGTTCCAGCTCCAACCAGACGCCCTGCGATGATCTGCCCTTGGTTCAGCCTTGGGAGCCCGTTCTGGCCCGTCCCAGTGGTGTACCCCTTAACAGGGTTGACAAGATCTCCTCCACTGACGTGGCGTTCGGCGTATCCAGGGCTGCCCTTCTTCCTCTTGACATGGAGAGAGAGAAAGGTAGCTCTTACGATACCCTTATGAAGACCGTCTTCCAGTCGTGTATTAAGGTAACAAATCTCCTCCCTCTAATTTCATTCTTTTTGAACCTCTGCTTTGCCTTTACCAGTTATTCTTTGTCTTGCAGGTTATGCAGAAGGCTGCCGTCGGTTTCGACCGAGCTAAAGAAGACGCGAAGGAGCTGGAAGAAGAGCGGAAAAGGGCTGTGATCGCGGAGAGGGAGAGCGTTCAACATGCTGAGTCTTTGAAAGACGCTCAGGGGGAGGTGGAGGCCTTGAGAAGAGAGAATGCCGAGCTAAAGGGGAAGGCTGAGGAGGTCGAGCGGGAGCTGCGTCAATAGCTCACCACTGCAGAGGCTAAGGCCGAGGCCGAATATGATCGTGCTATGCTTGAGGTGACGGATAACTACAGAGCTCAAATGCCAAAGGTGCAAGATGCTGTCTGGAGCATGGCTTGGCAGAGATGCCTCACCAAGCTCGGGGTTGATCCGTCCTCTCCTCACTGGATCGACATGGAACTTCCCAGCGAGGTAGCTGCTTCTCAAGGTAATTCCGATGCAGGAGCTCAGCCAATCCCTGAAGCGCAACCTGAGCCCCATTCCGAGCAGATCCTGAGAGATGAAACCGTTGATACTTCTCTTCCTCTAGGGAGCGAGTCCACAGAAGGCCTTGGAGATGTCAATCCCAATCCCAATCCTGCCACTGATGCTGGTCAGCACAGTGAAGAGGCTTGATGCCTGTCATTATCCGATTTCTGCTTTTTGACCCTGCGTGGTCCCATTTGGCCGTGTGTGGCCTGATACTCTGTGAACCTTCTGTTTCGTTGATACTTCCTTCTAAGTATTCTCGTACTTGTTATGCTATGCATTTTTACTTCTGCAGGTGTTTTTATACTTTAGGTATCTAAGTTTCCTCATACTTAGGAACCACTTGCAATATTCGTTGCATACTTGAGTTTGTTCATACTCAGTGCTTTGGTGTAAAGTTGCACGTCTAAGTTTCTTCATACTTAGCATTCTGGGTAAAGTGTCCATTGCATAACTAAGTTTCTTCATACTTAACAATTTGGTGCAGTGTTCGTTGCATATCTAAGTTTTCTCATACTTAGAAATTTGGTGCAGTGTTCGTTGCACATCTAAGTTTCCTCATACTTAGAAATTTGAGCAATGTTCGTTGCTCACCTAAGTCTTTTCGTACTTAGGATTTTGGTGCAGTGTTCGTTGCACATCTAAGTTTCCTCATACTTAGAAATTTGGTGCAGTGTTCGTTGCACATCTAAGTTTCTTCATACTTAGAAATTTGGTGCAGTGTTCGTTGCACATCTAAGTTTCTTCATACTTAGAATTTGGTGCAGTGTTCGTTGCACATCTAAGTCTTTTCGTACTCAAGATTTTTTACCCGATAACTTAGAGTTATTGAAGTACTCATATGCTCTGCTCCCCAATAGGAATTTAAATTTGAGACAATTTTGGTTCGTATTTAAGCGATATCATAATAAGAGGAAAAAAATGAACTTCCATTCATGTGTGGAATAAAGATAAAGGATCTAAATAACTTATGCTGGTGATTTCATTCGTAATCCCAAAAAGGTTCTAAAAAAGAACGTGAATTTACTGGAAAACAGATGTGACTGTATTCGTAGTCACATAAATAAACTACTGGTAGAACTTCCTCAGATTCTGGACGTTCCATGGCCGTGGTACTGGGTCTCCGTCCAGGTCGGCCAAGCGATAAGCCCCAATTCCAGCGATCCCCACAATCTTGTATGGCCCCTCCCAGTTCGGCCCGAGCTTCCCATCAGCGGATATTTTGGTGTTGGCCAAAACCTTCCTAAGGACTAGATCCCCGATTTTGAATTCTCTTGGCTGCACTTTCTTATTGTAGCTTCTTCGTAGCTGCTCCTGGTATGCTGCCAGTGTAATAAGGGCACGTTCCCTTTTCTCCTCGGCGAGATCGAGCTGCTCGGCCAGGGCATTGTCATTGCCGCCTGACTCCACAAGAGTGGTGCGGAGTGTCGGCAGGCCGACCTCTAATGGTATCACTGCCTCTGTCCCATAAGCGAGGGAGTACGGCGTCTCTCCCGTAGATCGCCGTGGGGTGGTCCTGTACGCCTAGAGCACGGCTGGTAGTTCGTCCGGCCATTTTCCTTTCTTCTTCTCCAACCTTTTTTTGAGGCTTTTCAGGATAGTTTTGTTTGAGGCCTCTGCTTGCCCATTGCTTTGTGGGTAAGCCGGAGTTGAGTAATAGTTCCTGACGCCGTACTGGGCACAGAAAGCTTTGAACTTCTTGCCGAACTGGGACCCATTGTCTGAGATGATGGAGTATGGTACTCCAAATCGTGTGATGATTTTGTTCCAGACAAATCGCTCCACCATGGCTTCTGTGATCTTGGCCAAAGCTTCCCCCTCTATCCACTTAGTGAAGTAGTCAGTGCCAACGAGCAGGAATTTTCGTTTCCCTGTTGCCATGGGAAGAGGACCCACGATGTCCAACCCCCACTGGGCAAATGGCCATGGGCTAGTCAGAGGTAGCAGATCCTCCGCCGGAGCTCGGATGAGAGGGGAATACCTTTGACACTTCTCACATTTTTTTACGAAAGCTTTTGCATCTTCTTGCATATAAGGCCACCAATATCCCTGTGATATTGCTCGGTGGGCTATGGACCTTCCTCCAGTGTGTCCTCCACAAGTTCCAGCATGGATCTCGTGGAGGAACTTCTGAACAAGAGCTGGATGTACACATAATAAATACGGTCCAAGAAAAGACTTTTTATAAAGCTTACCTTCTGGGGAGAGCCAGAATCGTGCTGATTTGGTCTTGATTTTGTGAGCCTCCCTTTTGTCCTCTGGCAAGGTCCCATCTCGTAGGTATGCCATTATTGGGTCCATCCAGCTTGGCCCAAACTCTGTCTCCATTACCATCTCAACTGCTCGGCCAATGCTTGGTTCGTTCAGATATTCCACAGCTACTGTTCGTCGGTATTCTGTGTTTACTGCTGATCCCAAGCATGCCAGTGAATCTGCATGTGCATTCTGCCCTGAGCTGATTTGCTGGATGTAGATGTTGTCAAATTTGTCGAGCAAGTCTTTGGCTACTTCCGAGTATGCAGCCATCTTCTCGCTTCTCGCGGCGTATTCCCCTGAGAGCTGATTAACAACTAATTGTGAGTCACAGAATACCCTCAATTTTCTGACCTTGAGTTCCATGGCGCTCCTGAGTCCTGCGAGCAAGGCTTCGTATTCTGCCACATTGTTGGTGGCACCGAATCCCAGCCGTAGTGCTTGCTCCAGTACCAATCCTTCTGGCGAGAATAACACCACTCCTGCTCCTGACCCTTTGTTGCAGGCTGATCCGTCGACATAGAGCCTCCATTCTTCTGGATACAGTTCGGCCATTCTTTTTGGCGGCTCGGTGGGACTGATCTGCTCCTTCTCGTGGAGAGTTGGTGGTGGTGGAGCCACTGTAGGGGTGAACTCAGCTATAAAATCAGCTAAGACTTGCCCTTTAATTGCTGTTCTGGGTTGATAATCAAGGTCGAACTGGCTGAGCTCGATGGACCACTTGGATATTCGTCCAGAGAAGTCTGCCTTCCTGAGTAAGGCTTTCAGTGGGTATTCAGTGAACACAGTGATGGGATGCTGCAAAAAGTAGTGTGGCAGTTTTCTTGCAGCTATGATGAGAGCGTACACCGGTTTTTCCAGTGGTAGATAACGTGTCTCGGCATCTAACAGTGTTTTGCTTACAAAGTAGACGGGAGACTGCTCTGTCCCCTTTATTCGTAGGAGGACCGAACTGACAGCGTGATCAGACACTGCTAGATATAATATCAACCGCTCCCCAGCTTCTGGAGTAGAGAGTAAGGGTGGTGATGATAAGTAGGCTTTCAGCTCCTGGAATGCCTGTTCCTGGTTGGCTCCCCACTCATATCCCTCTCTCTTCTTCAGAAGTTGAAAGAATGGTCTGCAACGATCTGAGGACTTACTGATGAAGCGGTTAAGAGCCGCTGCCATCCCCGTAAGCCTTTGAACCTCCTTCGTGGTCTTTGGGCTTTGAAGACCTTGCAGAGCTGTGATCTGATCTGGGTTGGCCTCAATCCCCCTCTTAGTTACCAAATGCCCTAGGAACTTACCCGAGCTGACACCAAAGGCACACTTGGAGGCGTTCAATTTTAACTTGTATTCTCTAAGAATGTTGAAAGTTTCCTTTAGGTCGGCAAGGTGATCAGGTTTTGATTTGCTTTTCACCACCATGTCGTCGATGTAGACCTCCATGGTTTTGCCGAGCTGTCCTTTGAACATCTTTGTAACCAACCTCTGGTAGGTTGCTCCGGCATTCCTTAGCCCAAAAGGCATAACCTTGTAACAGTAGAGCCCTCTTGGTGAGATGAAAGAAGTTTTCTCTTGATCTGGCTCATGCATAGCTATTTGATGATATCCTCGATATGCGTCAAGGAAACTCATCCTCTCATAGCCTGAGGTGGCGTCCACTAGTTGATCAATCCTGGGAAGCGGAAAGCTGTCCTTGGGGCATGCCTTATTAAGGCTAGTGAAGTCAACACAGACCCTCCACTTCCCGTTTTTCTTCTTGACAACCACAGTGTTAGCCAGCCACTCTGGATAGCTCACTTCTCGTATGGCATCCGCTTCGAGCAGCCGATCTACTTCTTCAATCACGGCGTCTGCGTGCTGTGGTGCCGACCTTCGTGCCTTCTGTACAACTGGTTTATGCTGAGGGTCCACATTTAAATGGTGGCAGATTGTCTTGGGGTCTATCCCAGGCATTTCTTGAGGAGTCCATGCGAAGACATCGATGTGGTCCTTTAGAAAGGCAACCAAATCTTCTTCCTCCTGTTCGGCAAGTGCTTCGCCGACCAAAAAGTATCTTTCTTCGTTATCTCCCTGAAGCTGAATCTTTTTTAACCCTTCTACCATCTTCTTGGTGGGGTCACCTCCGACGTCCTCCAACGTCGGTTGATCTGGAACTTCAATTGTCTGCACCAGCTCGGCCTTGGGCGTTTTCTTTATTACCATGTTGAAGCATAGGTCGGCTACCTTCTGGCTTCCTCTGATGCACTCAATGCCATCTGCTCCAGGATACTTGATCTTTTGGTGGTAAGTTGAGGAGACAGCCCTCATTTTGTGCATCCAGGTTCTTCCTATAATCACGTTATAGGAGGAAGGGATGTCTACCACAAGGAAATCGGTTTTTAGGACCACTGATCCAGCTCGGACGGGCAATGTGACCTTTCCCATAGGCCATACTGTCTGCGCACTGAAACCGACCAGTGGGACTAAACACTTTTGTAATGAGCTCGGCGAGAGTTCCATCTTCTTGAAGGTATGGTAGTACATGATTTCCGTGCTAGCTCCCTGATCAACAAGAATCCTCTCAACGTCATACTCCCCTATTCGTAGGGTGATTACCAAAGCATCGTTATGGGGCACCACTACCCCGTCTAGATCGTCTTCGGTGAAGGTGATTGGGATCTCCATTACTCCCTCAGTCCTTGGTCTCTTCATGCCGAGCTTCATGACTTGCTTTGCTTGTCCGTTGACTCTTTGAATGTGTCTGATCTCGTTGTTTGTGTATGGGGCCACCAGTCCATGTATCATATGGATGGTCCCCTTTGGACCTTTCTCGTAGTCCATCTCTTCGATCACCTCGGCATCATGTTTGCTGTCAGCCAAAAATTCTTTGAGGTGACCCTCCGCCACCTTCTCGTCCAAGAACTTCTTGTATTCCACACAATCTTCAGTCATGTGTCCCCAGTCTCTGTGATAGCTGCAGTGCTGATTGGTAGCCCTCCTCTTTTCTGGATTGCCTGTCATTTTTGAAGGCCTCTTGAACCATGGTTCATTCTTAATCCTGTAAAGCATTTTGTAGGTCGGGATGTTAAAGGTTGCCATGACACTGAAGTATGACTTTGGATCCGGATCAACTCTATCCTTTCTTTGCTGTGTAAAATCCTTTCGTCCTGTTGCGTACTCCTTCCTGTACACCTTTGACTCCAACGCTTTCTTTTCTGGAAGCTGGGATTGTCCCGCCACAATCTTCCCTCCAGCTTGCAGGATGTCATCTTCTACTCGTGCATGCTCCTGGATCCTTTCCATAAGCTCGGCCACTGTTTTTACTGGACGCATGGTAAGCGATTCTCGTAGCTTACTGTGTATGGGCAAACTTGTCTTAAACGTTGCCAGAGCATACTCTTCACTGCAGTTTTCAATCTCGTTGAAAGTTTCCCAGTAACGTTTGGAATACTGCCGCAGAGTCTCCTCGCCCCTCTGTCTCATAGAGGTCAGTGTATCAAAGGTCTTTGGAGCCGCTCGGCTAGTGAGGAACCGAGCAGTAAATTCCTCAGCCAGTTGTGCCCAACATATGATAGACCCTTCTGGGAGCTTGTGGTACCAACTCAGGGCCACCTTCCCCAAGCTGGAGGGGAACATCTTGCATAGCAGGGCATCATCCTGCTCATGCATGAACATGGCCTGTTGATAGTGCTGAATGTGGGCCACCGGATCCGTACTGGTTTCGTAAGAGATAAAGGCTGAATGCTTCACCCTGCTCGGTGTCTTTTCTGCTCGGATCCAGTGGGCTAGTGGTGACTTTGAGATTTGGCCTAGGGCTTCTTTAGCTGCTTCTCGTGCAGTTCTAGGGCCTCCATCAGCTCGGTGGGCTTCCCTTCTTCTTTCGTGCTGTTCGGGGTGATGCTCATTGGAACCAGATCTCTCGTATCTGTCCCTGGCATGCTTTCTTCTTTCTTTCTTCTCAACGGAAACGCTTCTTTCTCTCCTTTTTCGTGGAGAGACTGCTCGGTCAGAGGAGATATCGTTACAGCGATAACTCCTATCCTTTTCGTACTGCACGGATCTCGTCCGTGAGCGTAGGTCCTCCTCTTTTTCTTGGAGTTGCTTTTTTAGGTCCTGAATCTCTCGCTCTCGTCGAGTGACTTCACGGGCCAGTTCTTCTGCCTCCTGCTCTTTTCTATCGAGGCTATCCTCTCTTTCACGGTCCTTCGTGTGTCTACGTCCCTCCTTCCTTGGGGGGCTCCTCCTCCGCTCACGTCGGTTGGAGGCTTCCCCGTCTCTGGGTGGAGTCTTTGAGTGCTTTCGCCCTTCCCTGGTTCTTGGGGACTCATAAATTTCCAGGCGTGTATCCCTGAATTTTGGAATCTCAGGGATATGTCCTATGTTGAACCTCCTGGTAGCGGGTTTCTTCTGCGGAGCTCTAAGAATTGCAGGAGCCTTGTCCACCCTTGTATTCTTTCTCGTAGTGTACACAAGGGTGGTTCCGCCATTGTCTTCCGCGTCTTCCCTCCTTGGGGTGCACAGGAGAGGTTCTGAAATCACCATTGTTGAGTTTCTTTTTAAAGGAATAAAGCTTTTCGTAAGCGTTTCCCACAGACGGCGCCAATTGTAGGGGGTGTAATTCCACGTTAGCCTGTATCACGTGGAGGCTTGGCTCGACCCTAAATCTGCAAGACAAAGAATAGGTTAGAGCACCCTTGCCTCTATTGGCAAAGGCCCTCCGATGCTTAAGTTAGTACTGGATTACTAATTAAGCCAAGAACACAATGCATATAACTGGGTGTTACAGCGTACCTTTCGTCATGGTTATTGTCTTGTATTTATAGGTGTAGACATTCTTCATATTAGGCATCTCGTGCCCCTGTTTCCTATCCTCTTTAGGAATCCTTCTCCTAATAGGACTTTGCCTATTAAAAGATAACTTTCCATATCCTGCTAGATCTCGTCTAGCAGATGTCTTTCTTTCCATATAGGATTCTTTCCTATATGGGATATACTCCTAATCACATTAGGACTTCCCATATCAATCCCTTGCTATACGGGATGGCTCCTTATCTCATAAGGAACCGCTGTAGAATGTTCTGGAATGTCTCACCGCCTTATTCGTGGCGGTGCCGTGCTTCCACGTAGCTCGGAATAACTCGTACATAACTCACCTCTTTACGCCGAGCTGAATTATGTATTCCAGAATGCTGTTCAAGCTATACTCGTAGCATAACTAGCTCGGCCATATCGGGACACCCCTCTATGCTTCACGCCGAGCTGGGGCATCCTGATGTATTAACTTACTTAGTTTACTCTGACCCTATTCATGGTCAATACAGCTCGGCAAAGGGTTTAAGGACCCCCCACGTGGTGCCGAGCTATCCACCCTCTCGTGGTGTCTGCCCTAGGCACGTGCCATGCCTAGTAGTAGGGTGATCAGGTTTTACCCACTCCAACTGCTAGAAGTCCAGCCTTGATTATCATCAGGAAGGTCAGGAGGCTTGGAGTCTAGGATGTCCTTGCCTTTAACCTTAGCTCCAGGATCTTCAGAAGTTTTAATTTCAGGGTCCGGCATGGGCACGTCTGAACTCTGACCTGAAATTATAGAATTCTGCCCAACAAGATTGCTTTTGGGACTAGCATCCTCATCAGATTGATGCTTTTCCATAGGCTTACCGATGAAAGTATCCCCAGTAGCAATGGAGTCAGGTTTGGGAGTATCATCCAAACCATTGGGGCTTAGTGTAGTAGGTTTAGCATTGCATGTATGGCCAAACACTTTGCACTTAGAGCACCTTTGTGGGAGCCATTGATACTCCACACTAACAACCACTGAACCTAGTTCAGTTTTAATGTGGATGCAGGAGGGGAGATCTTCATTAGCTTCTACCTCTATGCAAATCCTGGCATAATCAAATCTCTGTTGTTTGGCAGTGGCTAAATCAACATGTAAAGGCTTACCTATGGTACTTGCAATGCGACTTAGGCCTTCCTTTGTCCAGCATTCAAGCGGGAGCTTGTGTATTTTAACCCAAGCAGGGATTGTGGAGGGAGGAGCAGCAGATGGTGTTAACATTCTTTCCCACTCTTTGAGAACTAAATAACGCCTTGAGAAGAAATAAGGACCTCCCTCTAGCACTTTGTTTTTAGCCTCCTCATCCTGAAATTCAAAGAAATAGCAGGGTCCTACTTGTTTGATTTTGATAGTACCATGGTCAGACCAAACTCTCCTAGCTGTAGCACTCAAAAGGGGAAAAGCCATTTTCCCATCTAAAAAGTACCCAATCAGACAGTGTCCCCAACTTTTTCCATCTAGTTGATGTTCCTGCAACTCAACTGATGCTTCCCCATGTTGCTTTAGATCCGGAAAATGAGAAAGGCTCATACCTTTAGAAGGGCCTTGGGCTCTGAAGAGAGACCCCCAATCCTTTGCCTTAGGCTTTGGAGGGATGATAGGCTGATTGACCAGTTGAACAGGTGCTTCATTTGGTACAGTAGGATCAAAGAAGTCCCCGCTAACATCAACCTTCACTGGTACATCAGAGGTGGATTGCAGTTCCTGGACCGAGTGTAGCTGATTCCTCAACTCTGATAGCTGCACGAAGACTCCAGTTTTTTGCATTTCTTCTTCGAGAGACTGAATTAACGAAGAGACGCGATCCATGCCAATCGCGCACACCTTCGCCTTATGGAAAGCCTCCTCTCCTTTACGACTTGGGCTAGTTTTTGTAGGGCTGCGTGGTTCAGAGGATGAGGATGATCTGGGGTATCCTTCTAATCCAAGTGTTGATGGATTGATTCGCGAAGGGTAGACATTAGATTGGACAGAGATAGGTTTGAAGGTGGAGAGAAGAGGGGCTGCGCTAAGAGGAGTATCACGGACCTCTGGACACAGATCTGAGAAACGTTGAGAGGTAGTGACGGGAGACGGCGTCGAGCTTCCCGACTGAGTGGTATGAGCAGGGCTTAGGTTAAATCGGAGGTTAGAGACACTCCTTTGCTCTTTGCGAACTTCGTGCGAGTCTAGGGCTGGAAACCCCAGGCCGTCAGCCATGGGTATCGACCCATCTGCCATTTCTAGGGTTTCGATCTCAATCCGCGCGAATCGCCAGAGGGGTGATGACGTCATGCGATGCGATTAGTGCCCTACTGATTCAAGTTGCTTCTTCTCCTGATGGCTATCTCTTAACTCAGACTAAGTATGTCACTGATATTCTTCATCGTGCTCCTCACTGATGACAAAGTTGTTGAAACTCCTATTGAGTTACATGCTAAGTTCTCTGCTTCTGATGGGGGGCTTCTTGCTGATCCTACTTAGTATC
This sequence comes from Vaccinium myrtillus, assembly GCA_016920895.1. NCBI lineage: Eukaryota > Viridiplantae > Streptophyta > Magnoliopsida > Ericales > Ericaceae > Vaccinium > Vaccinium myrtillus. The sequence continues at coordinate 15,091,683 of CM029279.1, forward strand.
GTGAGCTGGTTGGTTGTTTGGTTTATCTTACTATTACTCGGCCCGATATTTCCTATGTTGTACATGTCATCAGTCAGTTTGTCTGTGCTCCTTGGTCTACGCATTGGGCTGCTTTACTTCGTATCCTGCGTTATGTTCGTGGCACCATATATCAGTGTTTACATCTTTCTTCTTCTTCGGACTTGACCCTTCGGGCTTATGCTGATTGGGTTGATGATCCCTCAGACCGCAAGTCTACTTCGGGCTATTGTGTCTTTTTGGGAGATTCTCTTATCTCTTGGAAAAGCAAGAAGCAATCCGTCATTGCTCGTTCCACTGTCGAGGCTGAGTATCGTGCTATGGCCCATGCTACTTCTGAAGTTGTTTGGCTCCACTGGCTTCTTTCTGATATGGGTGTCTCTGTTTCTTCTCCTACGCCTCTTTATTGTGACAATACCAGTGCTATTCAGATCGCACATAACTCGGTCTTCCATGAACGCACGAAGCATATCGAAATTGATTGCCACTCTGCTACTGCTGCAGTCTTTAGTTCATTCTGTTTGCAGCAGCAGTTTGCAGATTTCCCCTGATGCAAAGCATGTTCAAGTAACTATCCCAAGTTCTGCAAGGTCAAGCCATATCTGGATCAAGAAGCCCAAGGTTCAAAGCCTCATCCAGCAGCAGTTCCTTGCAGCAGTCCATTGCTGCAGTTCTATACTGCAGCAGCTCCTCCCCTTTCTCTATTTTCTTTTCTTTTTCAGCTCCTGCTGTTGTATGCAGGGGCTGGCACCTTGAGGGTGCTCCAATTACGAACGGGTCATGGCGAAATTTTCAATGTTTTCGGCCTCGGACAAGCATCCTTTTGTTACAACTCTTGTTGAGTTATCTCGCTACTTTATTAGCTCTATTGTATTAGCATCCTTTATGGGGTTTGTCCCCTTCTGTATCCCCAATGGGTTGTTTCTCCTTCATCTTACAGATGAAAGGGAAACACTCTTTCCCTCCCTTAATGTAGCCATTTGGCCTTCCCCATTTCCTTTTTGTTTTTCTTTTCTTTCTTTCCTTGTTTTGCTTTGTCCTCCTGGGGTATGCCCCTTGTAGGCTGTATATTCGGTTAGCCTCTTTTTATTTCACGCTTATTTACCCAAAAAAAAAATTGATTGCCACTTCGTTCATCATCATCTTCAGACCGGCACTATTTCTCTCCCGTTTGTCCTTTCCTCCCTTCAGTTGGCCGATTTCTTCACCAAGACGCACACCACGGCTCGATTTCGCTTTCTCCTTGCCAAACTCTCGATGCTCTCCGGGCTCGCATCCTGAGTTTGAGGGGGGCTGTGAATATATAATGGCGGCCAGCCTTATGGTTATTTACTATTATTTTAAGGGTAGTTTAGACTTTATGTTAATTAGGGCTTCATTATGCTTATTAGGGTTTAGTGTGCTATCTTCTATTTAAGCTTTCTCTTATTCATTGTAAAGATAACTTTTCTAATGGAATAATATAGCAGTAGTGTTTCCGTCTCTCACCTTATTGCAATTCTATCAATCATATAGTTCCCTTTTAAGACAAACTCTCAACAGATCCTCCGCGCGCTGGGCATACCTTTTCCATGCGTCTTTCTCGTGGCGGGAACAGAACAACAGCAACGGCCCAGAACCTGACCTTGAAGTGGGCCCAAAAGCCTTTTGTGAAAAAGAAAGTGTGGAGTTGGAGCTCAAGAGGCCGCACAATTTACGTGGGCCCCCAAGGGTTCTCTTCACAATCAAAGAAGGAACAAAGGAAGATTTGGAATCTGATGATGTGAAATCAAGAAAAGGGTCAAGAACCAATAAAAGTCTCAGTCAACTTGTTTTTGCTATTGACACACGGTCTCACCCAATTGGCCTCACCGAAGGGTAATTACCGAATGTAGTCTAATTATGGGTTGGATCCTCTGTTTGAGTCACTTTTAGAGGTGGAGATTGGTGATCATAGGGTGAGAGCTCCGAAAATGAAGTTCTTGAGAGATGCTGAAGAGAAACTGATGATCCTGGTGTGGACGCACCCCTCCGGAGGGATCCCTCGCCGGGATCGATTTCGGAGTTGCCACCCGGGTTTTAGCGGATTGTCCCCGAGGAACCGAACATCGATTGACTCGTGCCTCATTCAATGGATAAGGATTACTGGCTCGTCATCACCATACTATCTTAGGTTCGGGAGCTCAGTTACGAGAGGGGAAGGGTTTTACGGCACCCCCCTCGCCCGGTTCAAAGAACCGGTCTCTACTTGACTTTTGTGGGATTGTGGGAAATGTTTGTGAATCAACCTTGAGCAAATACGGGGAATGGGGAGTGGGAAGCCACATAACGGTAATAACAAATACAACAATGGATTACGGTGTATGCTTGTGCGGTATGGACTACATGAGTGACAATGACGTGCAAATATGAACAAATAAGAACATCCAACAACCAGCAACAACATCAAGATATACGGAATGACAACATAAAGAAAAGAACAGCACCACAAGCTGACACAAACTAAACCAATCTGATCCCTCTGCCAAGGGCTTGAGCGCTCAGGGAGGGGGCCTTGAGCGCTCAAGCTCTCTCCAACTCATACATGCTTCTGATGCTCCTGGTGATTCTGGTTTGATGAAAACATGTTTTGACCACCACTGCTTATTCAAAAACATCATTTAGCTCACTGGACAGAATGACATGATCACATGATCATGGATTTGAAACTAATTCATGGACCAAAATGGGGGAGGCTGTGCAGGGAGAATGGAGGATCAATGCTTTAAAACCTTTCAGAACACTCATGATGTCAAAACAAGCTGAAATAAGAGAACAATTTGATTGATTTAGAAGACAGTTTGAGCGCTCAAGGGGGTACCTTGAGCGCTCAAGCCATCTTCTGGATTTGAGTGTTTCTGCAACATTCAGCCCCCATGGGGACCACAAACTAGTTCAACCATGATATATGATGATGCATAATGTATTTAAATTCCTCAAACATGTATAAAATAAACTTGAGGTGTTCATGAGAATGGATGATGAGCCTCGAGCCACACGTAAGCATGATTAGAATGAGAGAGAGATAAGAGATCAGGTTGGCTTAGCCAAACATCACTACACACACACACATACCCACACACACACGCACTCCGATATTAGGTTTTTTTTTTGGGTAAATTAGCTTGAAAATAAAAGAGGTTAAACGAATGTACAGCCTACAAGGGGCATACCCCAGGAAGGACAAAATGGAAAAAAGAAAGAAAGAAAAGTGCGTGGTCCCCGACACAACCCGCCGGGGTGGGAAAATAAGAAATACCGACACATCCCGCTGGCATAGGTGTAAGTAAGCAAAATGCAATTGGATAACATGTTGTGGGTCCAAGAAGAGGCCCCACTGTATGAGATGTGAGTTGGCCAATGCTCGCGTCCTACTTGCCTAGCTATCCCAAAGGAAAGAGCGGCCTCAAGGACATGAGCACGGGCGTGCATAATAGCTATATCTAAGTGGTGATATATGGGACAACCAACCCTCAACATGAGGAAACAACATGGACCAAAATGAGCAACTGGACCAAATGAGATAAGCCTCTAAAACCTTTGGAACAAATAAACCAAGGGAACCCTCCCATAGAACCCTTTGACACAACGAACACATGCCTAGTTTGCTGCTCGCTCCAAACATCATAGTCTAGGCTCCCAAGACATCTTCCTCTATTTCCGAGTGACTCTCCATATAGGTTGTAGATGAGGTCCAATCCAAAGTAAGAATACCTCAAACATGTATATCAAATAGACAAGGATAGGACTAATGGATGATGAGCCTGGAATCCCTAGTCAAGCTAAAGAACGTGATAGAGATAAGAGAGTCAGGTTGATACCTCCACTACACAGAACCAAGGCCACCACTATGAAACATCCATCGGTGATCTCCGCCCTCGGGGTAAATTGGGCCTGAGCCTAAAAGAGGGGATGTCCCTTGGCATGTATGTTCCCCTTGGGGAAAAAAAGGGGTTCTCCCGCACCTAGCCTTGGGGTTGTCCCTTGGCACAATGCATTGTTAGGTTCACGGCATGATGGCATAATGCATTGGATAACATGCCTTGTCACTAGGATTCATGGTACAATATTTGTCATGGAGTCATCCATTCCATTCTTCTCAATCCCAAAGGAAAGAGCGGCCTCAAGGACATGGACCCATCCATTCCATTCTACTATCCTAAGTGGTGATATCCATGGGCAATCCAACATAGTTGATGCAGAAACTATGTGTTGGTGCAGCCGTTTGAGGAAACAAATGTGGTTCTCATGTTCAAATGGCCCAAGCCTCAAGCATCAAGTTTATGTCAAGCAAATAAACCCAAGTCACATATGATGTTTCAAGTCTCATGTTCATCCTTCAAACATCATAGTTCAAGCTTCTAGCATCAAGTTTTAATTCCAACAGTTCCAAGTCTTTTTGGTTGTTGCAATCAATATGCTACCCCTGTTTCTTAATCATCTTTCTAGAAGGTTAGGGAAACAATTCCCTAGTCATTTAAAGATTCTAGATAATTGTTGCCTCCCGTTGGCGTAGGGCCTTCACTTGTTATTTTTTTGATTTTGTTCTTTGTTTTTTGTCCTCACACAATCAACCACAAGGGCTGCAACTATCTAGCCTTTTTTTTATTTCCACATCATTTACCCAAAAAAAAAAAACAATGGAGACAACAAATGTAGAGCAGCTCAGACCAAATGAGATGAGCCTCTGGCAGTTCGGCAAGCAATAAAACCACGGGTACCCTCCCATAGAACCCGTACACTGAACACATGCCTAGTCCGCCACCCGCTCCAAACAGCATAGTCCAAACTCCAAACTCCAAACTCATCGTCTCTCCATAGTTTCCAACAGGAGAAAATAGATCCATAAATGTGTAAGCTAACCCACTGGACGAACAAACTGACCCTCACCTGTGGAAACAATAATAACAGAGAACCCCGAAACAAGTGTGATAAGCCTCTGGCTGTTCGGCAAGCAATAAAACCCAAGGGAACTGTCCCCATAGAACCCTGTACTGAACACATGCCTACTACACCACTCGCTCCTAACACCGTGATCCAAGATCCAAGGTCAACATACATCCACAAATATTGGGTCGACAGTCCACCTAATGAGTCACCTAAGAGAGAGCCATAGCCTTCTCTTTAATTTTGTCAAACCAGGGAACAAAAGAAAGTCCCCAACATATAAATCGGCCGCGGCCGGTAGCAACTTAAGCTTGCTCCAAACAGAATCATAATAGGACTTCGAATACTTCAACAATGGCACACTAGCAGAACCAGAACCAATACGGAATGACCCCTTATGCCGTGACAATAATGACACCTAACAAAGAGAACTAGAACGCAGATGCACAATCGGAAGCTATAACGTAAATCCCAAAATGAAACTGTAAGGATCTTGAGAACCATGGTAGAATAGAACACTGATTCTGCAACCTGCAAACTGCAACAACCAGTTTGCTCCCAGATTCTAAGATTCTAAGAACTAATTCAGCAACCAGTTTCCGTGGTGCAACCACCAGCAGGTAACACAATCAGTACTGCCCAGAGAAATGGCAGCCCACAATTGAATAAAAAACTCACTACTAGATGCAAATTGACTAATCTGACAGTATATCAACATACAGGATGCAACAGCCCTTGCATCCATATAACAATGCTGAATAGAGCAGTTACCTCAATATCAGAGTGTAGATGGAGTACAATCGCCCTTCATCTTCTTCATTATTCTGTAACCCGAACTCGGTCTATGGTAACCCAGATCCGGACTACAGTACAATCCCCCTTTCAATCGGACTACAGTACCTCGAGATGGTTGAATGGTGTGGCTCCGAGACCCATTTCCCTCTGACACGAACCTAGATGTAAACCCAGTTTCACTTCCAGATCTGATGGGTACGAAGCTATGAGCTCCATAACTGTTGACCTTTAAAACTCAGATCCCCAATTCGCTATGCTGTGATGATGGCTGAGTCGAGACTCCATCTCCACATACGGATTCTGGAGTTGGAACGAACCCCCAAACCAGCTGGACCTTCGAACCCCGATGATGTTGATGTTCTCCTCTGGATTAGGTCTGTACTGAACGATCTTCAGGAGAACACCATGGACGAGCGAACTGTACGGAGCTCGCTTTGTCTCGACCCAGATCCCCATTTGTTGGTAGCTCTCCGAACTTGGCTTGTATTTTGATGTTGTTGCTCGAGATATGAAAGGGTTGGACCCAAATGGACCCTCTTTGGCTGGACTTCAGACCCTCTTGTTGGTATGGACTTGAGTTGATGTTCGTCTGAGCAAGTAAGGGTTTCTGAGTTTTTGATTTCTCAAATCCCCTTTTTGAAACACTGAGTATTGTGGGTGTATCTCGAAATAGAGATTACCATCCCCTACAGATCTCGCATGGTGTTGACCTGTCTGGGTATTACTCCGATTGACTTGCAAAGAGCTTCCCGCTGGGATTGAAGGCCGAATTGGAACCCCAGAACCCATACATACGGTAAGAACTCCAACGGCAGTTGAGTGGAGATGGGAACTTGATAGACTTTCAATCAGAAAGGTTGAAGCCAGATCTAAACGTGGTAGGTGATGGGTATTGGATCAATCAGAGATCTGAATCAGACCCATTTTGTAGAGGAACCGAACAGTGTTCAGTTGATTTGGTAAAAATTTGGCCGAAAATTAAGGGGAGTGCATTCTCTCTCTATTTCTAGAGAGAGAAGCTCTCAACCCTTTTTTTGGGGGGTACCGCCTTGTTCCCTAGAGAGAGGACATGTTGGCTCTTCTCCGATATTAGGTTGGCTTAGCCAAACATCAACACACACACCAACATACACACACACTCTGATATTAGGTTGGCTTAGCCAAACATCAATGCACACACCTCAGCAAACTGAAAACAGAATAGTAGAACCCAAGATAAACAAGATTCAAAATCCAAAAGTGAGCAAGGTTTGAGCGCTCATAGTGAGGACCTTGAGCGCTCAAGCCCCATTCAAGGGCTGTGGGTTTCTGTGATTTGTGATCATTCTTGGATGCTAGTATAAACTTAAAACCTTCTGATCATGATTTAAGAGAATGAGATACACTGTTTTCTTTATGAAATGGGGTCATCCAAGACTTAATGAAGATAATGTACTATCTTTATGGTTGTTGAGTTCGTTGATCAATGATCAAAGATGAGATGAACTGATTTAAAAGTTTTTGAACCAACAAACAACCATAAGGATGATACCAACAAGATGAAAGATGATCAAAAGCCACAAAAACACTAAGAGTGTTCAAATGGCTTGAGCGCTCAAGGTACTGACCTCGAGCGCTCAAGCTACTTGAAGCTGGAGTTTTCAAAGTTTGTTTTCATGCATATTTGGGACCTTGTGAATCCATTAGAGGTATAGGGGACCTCCATGAACCCACTGGTCTCCCTCAGGAGTACCAACCCGTAACTTTCACATGGATTTCTACCTTTTGGTTTTGATCAAAGCTTGAACTTGAGGTTTTTGATGGATGATTGACTTGTGGATGGGTTTATAGGGGCAATGTGGGTTGTTTTGGACAGAATGTGGTAAGTGTGGAGTGGCTTGAGTTGATTCGAGGTAGATGATAGTGTATTTTAGTGAGATGGTTGAATGATCAAGGATGGATTTGATGGATGAAAAGGATTGAGCTTGAAATGGTATGTGAAAGGAGTTGAAAGTTTCTGGAAATGTGGCTTGGGTTGTGTGAGAGTGATAGCTCTGATGATGAGAGTGTCTAACCCCCTTCCAATGGTGTAGAGGAAGCTCTTTTATAGAGTGAAATGGGGGGTGAAGTGTGTTGATTTGAAGTGGGGGGTCTAAGAGAGTAATATAGGCTCACCTGGGGGTCTATCAGTTGCATGCGAGCAACAGAAAAACGGCTGGGTGGCAGTGGTTCAGTTGGAATCTCATCATTAGATACTCTGCCACCGACAGCCTGGAAAGGGCTTGAGCGCTCGAGGGGGGACCTTGAGCGCTCAACCTTCCCCTGAGCTTTGTGGCTGGTTCTGGTTTAAAAAGGGTATTTTGGTCATTTGGATTGGTATAGGTTATTTGTGAATGGTTTGGAATGGTTTGAGGTTGTTTGGAACAAGTTCAAGCTTTTTCTCTTAACTTTAAGGTTTTCACGGGTGGTTTTTCTCATCATCGGGAATGCTTGATAATTTTCTTAGGTCAAAATCGGGGTGTCTACAGTTGCCCCTCTTGGATGAAACTCCATACCACTTCTTGGTATGAGTTGCATCTAAGACAGAGACGACCCGATTCGTTCCCAAGCCTTTCTCAAGCTGCAAAGGAAAACATTAAAATCATGGTCGCGCCACTCGGGCTACCTACGTACCCTTTTGTAGGGATCAGACCAGCGTAGTTCTTGGGGCATGCAAACAAACTTGATGGGTTTTCCTGGTTTGAACAAATGATTTCACGCGAGTCGACGGCTTCCCAAGTCGAAACGCTAAGGCAGACAAATGATTTCACGCGAGTCGACGGCTTCCCAAGTCGAGACGCTAAAGCAAACAAATGATTTCACGCGAGTCGACGGCTTCCCAAGTCGAGACGCTAAAGCCGACAAATGATTTCACGCTTCCCAGTCGACAAACAAATGATTTCACGCTTCCCAAGTCGAAACGCTAAGGCAAACAAATGATTTCACGCGAGTCGGCTTCCCAAGCTTCCCAAGTCGATTTCATGCGAGTCGCTTCCCAAGTCGAGACGCTAAAGCATAAAATGATTTCACGCGAGTCGACGGCTTCCCAAGTCGAAACGCTAAGGCAAACAAATGATTTCATGCGAGTCGACGGCTTCCCAAGTCGAGACGCTAAGACGCTAAAGCACAAATGATTTCACGCGAGTCGACGGCTTCCCAAGTCGAGACGCTAAGGCAAACAAATGATTTCACGCGAGTCGACGGCTTCCCAAGTCGAGACGCTAAGGCAGACAAATGATTTCACGCGAGTCGACGGCTTCCCAAGTCGAGACGCTAAGGCAAACAAATGATTTCACGCGAGTCGACGGCTTCCCAAGTCGAAACGCTAAGGCAAACAAATGATTTCACGCGAGTCGACGGCTTCCCAAGTCGAAACGCTAAGGCAAACAAATGATTTCACGCGAGTCGACGGCTTCCCAAGTCGAGACGCTAAATGATTATGAGCATGATTGGATGATTTGATTGATTGGATGCGCCAGCTAGGCGGCTAAAGAGATTAAGCGTGACTACCCTCTGGACAACGGGGAGGCTAAATCTGATGGGGCTATCCCTTGAACAACAAGATGGCCTAATGATTAGGTGATTGTCCCTTGAACAACAAGACAATCGAGAAAAGGTGATCACTTACTGAACAACAAAGCGATCCAAATGCCACTAATCCAAACACACTTACGTGGTGGATTTTTCGGCTACGCGATGATTGATTGATTTATCATGATAAACTGATTGGGCATGAAGCGGCTCCCTCCGGGGAAAAACGCGCGATGATTTATCAAATGGGGGCTCTGTACCCAATCGCGATATTTTGTAACTTTTGGAAATGTTAAGCTGGCTTTTATGCCCATTGTTCCTATCCTGGCGGGTTGTGCCAGGACCACAAATTTTCCCACCCCGGCGGGTTGTGCCGGGGAACACGCATTTTCTCGCATTTTTCTTTTTTTCTTCTCTATTTTCGTTTTGTCCTCCCTGGGGTATGCCCCTTGTAGGCTGTACATTCGCTTAACCCCTTTTAATTTCAAGCTGAATTACCCAAAAAAAAAAAACTCCGCAGGGCTCACCCTGAGAGGCCAATCACTGAGAATCAGGTTCTTAAGCCTAATCCTAGCGTGCTAGTAGAGGAAAATATTTCGAATTACGCGATTCTATTTCCAATGGGTCAAAGGCCATCGTGGCACTGCTCCACACAGGTTGAAACAATTTAGAAGGGTCAGAATATGATCAAGTCCTCCCCGAGGGGCTCGAAAATCAAAACACAGCATGGGGGTCGAGCGCTCGGTGTAGGGGCCTTGAGCGCTCAAAGGGGGCTTGAGCGCTCGGCCTCCTGGCTTGAGCGCTTGACCCTTTTGGCCTGCGAAGAGTCAAGACGGTTCAGTTGCTTAAAAACAGTCCGTTCACGTCCGTTGAACTCCCATAACTTCCGATCGGTTTCAAAACTCTCTCTTTACTCTCTTTCTCTCCAAACCGAACCTCTCTCTCTCGATTACTCTCGATTTCGTGCACGAATTCCAAAGTTCCAACACCAATTTTGATCTAGGGTTTCGGTTTTCAACAACGGGGCAATCATTCTCTCTTCCGACGGTATTCATGGCCGATTCCGACGAGGATCGATCTCCTACGCCCTCATCGAGGGCCAACGACGACGGTGGGGCCACGACGGTGGTCCCACCACGGGCTGAGCCGAGCGCTCAAGCCCCTGCAGTGGCTAGTGGTGGTGCTACGGTGGTTTTGGGTGCTAGGGCTGTTGAAGGCACTACGGGGGTGGCCCGTGGTGATGATTCCGGCGCCGTGGAGGGTGGAGAGGAGGCCGTGGGTGATGATGGGGTAGTTGGTAACGGCGGTAGTGGTGTTTTGGTGGCGGAGGGTGGCGGTGATGGTGGTTTGGGGGCTTCTGGGGTTCCGATCAGTGGTGGGGCTGATAGTGGTGGGGTTTTGGGTGGTGCTGGTGGAGAGAGGGTGGCGGTCCGCGGTGGTAGCGCCGCTTCGAGTAGTGGTAGAGGGGACGGTGGTGCTAGAAGTTGGGATGAGAGTCAGAGGTTTGATATGGCGACCATGGGGCGATGGGCTTTCACTCTAGCGGAGGTTAGGTACCGGGTGAAGGTGCCTTTCAGTGTTAGGAGCGTGACGGAGGATATACGGCGGAGTAGGAGGAGTAGTTGGCCGCTCAGAGGTATGACGAGTAGTAGCGCGCCCAGCGGGAGTCGGGGGACGGCGGCGAGTGATACTCCTAGTAGCAGTCGAGGGGCTACGGGCTTTGTGAGGAGGAGTGCCAGGGTGGCGGCTAGTGGTAGGAGGATGGCTCCTCCGAGAGGGGTGACGGCTAGTACTCCGGGGGCTAGTTCGTCGATTCCTTGGGTGATAGATGAGCCCGATGAGGCTCCAGCGACAGTGCCTCCACCGGTAGCGCACAGGCCGGTGACTCGTAGTCGTTCTGGGGCAGACGAGTCTCGGGGCAAGGGGGTTGCGGTTGAGGAGGTCTCGGAGGTGGAGCAGGGCCCAGTGGGTATCTCCCGGGGGGATTACGCAGAGTTTGCTTCTCCTGACGATGTTATGGCAGCTGCGACGGAGAACCCACAGGTGTTGGAGGAGGTGAGGGAGGCTATACGGGAGAGACGGGAGGTTGAGGCGAGGGCTAGGGCTAGTGCTGAGGAGCAGGAGGGGTTGGCTAGTGAGACCTATGCCACGGAGTTAGAGGAGGAGCTTAGGGAGGAGGAGGAGGCTGAGGCCCATGCTACTGCGGAGAGGGAGGCGGCAGCACGGCCCAGGGTTACTGTGGTTGACGAGGCTCGTGCGTGGTTGGCGGCGAGACCGGCTTTTGACCCTGCCACCTACGGCCCACCGACACACTTGTTCATCCCTTCGGGGGTGAACACTTACGTTTCGCGGCGGGAGGAGTACTTTGGAGAGGAGGTGTTGCTAGACCCTGATGTGCACTTGTCACGGAGAAACCTGAGGGTATGTACTTTCATTGATTTCCATTTAATGTACTTTCAATTACTTATGCATGATTGCTTTATTGGAACGAACCGCTTGCATGAATGATGATGATTGATTTGAATAGCCTTTACTGACATGTTGCACTTCGTTGTTTTGAACAGGAGAACCTGAGGATAGCGACTCATGGTAGTTCAGCTCGCAGTTTGGAGCTTTACCATGAGCTGCACAGGGATGTGAGGAGGCTGGTGGATATGACGGGGTTCAGGCCGTTCATCTTCACTCTTACGAGTACTTGGCACGATCACAATGTGCTGACGGCTCTAGCGGAGAGGTGGAGGGATTCTACGAATACCTTCCACCTGACGTTCGGGGAGGCTACTATGACCCCGCTAGACTTCTCGGCGCTGACAGGTTTGAGGGTGGGCGGCGAGCCGATACCGTACGACTGCGGGCTGGGGTACGATGAGGCTGGTTTGACTTGGTTCTTGGGGTTCGTACCTCACAGGGAGAGAGAGATGGCCCATTATGGCCAGTTCGGACGGGTGTGCACAGGGGTACCGACTTCGCAGACGGAGGCTGAGCAAAAGGCCCGGTGCTATTTGTTGTACGTCTTCGGGGCCTCCTTGTACGCCAATCGGCGTTGCAAGGTACACTTCTCTCTCTTGCCTGGACTGAGGGACTTTGAGAAGGCTTCTCAGTATGACTGGGGAGGCCCTGCGCTCGTCGCATGCTATTCTTTTATGGGGGCTGTCTCGAGGAGGAGAGGAACGAGCTTGGCTGGCATGTGGAGTTTATGGGAGGTATGAGATTCGCGCCTTTTTCTTTCTTTCGCTGTACTTCCAATTCCAACTGCTTTGCACTTGTTTTACCTGTCATACTTGTACTGACATACATTTGATGGTTTTTTGTCTTGCAGCTTTGGGCCTATGAGGTGTTGGGGTTACATCCCCCAGAGACGACTCACCCTCAGGCGAACGAGGTGATTCCTCGTGCTTTGTGCTGGGGGGATGACTTCCGTCAGCACTCATATCCTCGCGTGACCCTCGACACACTGCGTGCTTCTCTTGACCGACTTTCCGGAGGCGGGGTAAGTCTTACGCTTTTTTGCACTTATATGGAAGTTGTTTGTGCACTTTTACTCTCGCTGATGACACTTGGTTTATTGGGTGCAGGTCCGCTGGGTTTTATGGGATGGCTACGATGATGATTTCCTTGCTTCGAGTCGGGAGATCACTGCTGGGAGGATACTTCTTGAGTCTCCGTACGGTTGGCAGTGGTACCTTGGCGACAGGGTCACTCACCAGTCGACGCGGACTGCCTTTCCTCGGGTGCCTGGTTTACTTCCTTCTCGCGTACTGAGGACCGGTAGCTACACACTTGAGGAGATACGGAGGTACACAGTGCCAGAGGGGAACTTGGGTCAGTTCTTGCGCCCAGAGATGGACTATGACGCTTACAGAGAGCGATACCTGGCGCCCCCCTTGGGGATAGTCAGGGAGAGGAGGGAGCAGGTGACCTCTGAGCTGGACAGGGCTATCAGAGCTGCTGCCAGTGGAGCTGCAGGGGAGGGGACTTCTCAGAGAGATCGACCGGAGAGGGTGGAGGTTCCCGCGAGGGAGACGGTTGGGGTGACCGAGGCACCGGGGTGGTCTGTGTGGGTGAGTACTCCCAATGGGGAGGAAGGTGCGTTAGAGATACCGCGTCCACCCACTGGACTGAGACCGCTTCAGAGACCGGTATGATTTGCTCATTCATGTTTCCTTTGATTATTGATGCTTTAAATTTCCCGATTGCCGATATTCATCTCTTGTTTACAGGTTGCTTACGAGATGCGCAGACGCTATACGAGCAAAACCGAGGAATGCGCATCCTGTTGCGCCAGTTGATAGTGGGGACACGGGTGCCTTTACGTCGGGCAGACGACCTCACACCACCGGCTGCCCCTGTTCTTACTCCTTCGACAGTTGCCCCGGTATGCCAAGTTTTCATTAGCCTTTTACTCGTGAAAATTTCCTCTTTCTTTGCTAATTCCCAACTCTTGTGACTTTCTTACTTCGTGCAGGGACCTGTTACCCGGAAGAGGGGTCGTGATGAGGCTAGTGGCTCAGGGATCCCTTTCGTCCGCCTCGGTCGCTCGAAGAATGCACAGTTTGGTTTAGACGAGGAGGTGACATTTGCGGAGACCGTGACTCCCGAGGCAGGAGGTCTGAGGCGGTCGACTCGGAGGAGGACAGGGGTTGCACCGGCCGCTACGGTTGAGGAGACACCTGCTGCGGTTGAGGGGTCGGGGTCAGGCTCGGGCGATGATGATTCCATATCGGACCCCAACTTCCGAGACGTACCTCAGGGGTCTGATGATGACGACGACGACGACGACGGAGGCCAGTCTTAGTTAGCACAGAGTAGTGAGTAGGGGTAGAGTACTTTTCATTTTGCACATGATTGGGCCTGCGTGCCCCAGTAGTTAGATTTGCACAGTTGGGCCTGTGCGCCTTGTTTTTGCCTTGGGCGTCTGTTTGCCCCGTGCTCGACGACTTATGTACATGCCTTAGTTCATGGATTATGCCAGAGATATATCAGATTTGCACTTTCTTTTCATTTATGCATTGCATTCTTTGTTTTTGGTGTTTCAAACACTTGTTGTACAATTCGCAAAGCAATTCACGTGACACTGAATCCGAAATTATGAATCTTAAAATCTGTGCTCAGTATTTGAAAGAAGGGATGTATGCCCGTGAATTTATACAAGGCATTCCTTTTGCTTATTATGACTGAACCATGAACAAACTGGGTCCCAAAATTTGAACAATCCTAATTGCTTATTGATTTATGCACAAGGGGACACGACGCGGTTGTTGACACGAAACGACCTTAGAACGGGATTTAGAGTTCGTAAGGCATATTGGAAAAATGAAGTTTTGCGAGCGAAACTTGAAACTTTGTTGAATATGGTCGTTGGCGCGCCGATCATGTATACGCTCGTTGTTCTGCCCTACTGGCTGTCCCATCAAGTCATGAACACTTGTTGACACTTGCTCTAATAGTTGGACAGGGCTCGGGAGGCTTGGAATGAGTTTCGGGGTGACAAGGTGCAGACTTGCAGGTTCAGGTTGCAGCAGGGCTTGAGCGCTCTAGGTGGGGCTTGAGCGCTCAGGGTGATGTCGAGCGCTCAAGGTGGGGGCTTGAGCGCTCAGTGTCTGCTCCAGAGGGCAGGTTCTGCTTGTTCCCAATGTGATTTCTTGCACTCCCAAGGGTGTTTTCTGTTCCAGCAGTGCGTGGGGACTTCCAGTTTCTCTTTCCAACCACAGATTACTCTTTTTCAAAGCTTCTTTCTCCTATTTTCAACAAATGCCATACATTTTCAAAGTTTTTCAAACCTTCCCCATGCAAGTCTTATGGAAAACACGCACTTGACCACCTTGAAAATGAAGCCTCTTATTTCCCATGTTGCCTGGGAATCTTGCATGTCTCTTCTTCTTCCCCTATAAATAGCTTGCCTCAGATTACCATTCTTTTTACCAACTCATATTCTACCTTCTGCTCTTGCCATTCTCTTTTACCTCCCGTCTCTTATCTTTTTGAAACATGGCAGCCCTTATTCCAGCCATCCTTGGTTCTTGGATTGAGAGTCTTGAGAACATTGATTGGCTCAACTTCCGAAGTCTTGGCCTCAATGCTTTGCGCTTTATTCATACCATCCCTATCCGTCCCGAGATCTTGCATGCGGCCGCTCGCTTTTGGGATCCGGAACTTCATGTCTTTCGCTTTGGCATTCAAGAGCTTTGCCCTACTGTTGAAGAATTTCAAATCTACCTCGGGAGTCGTGCATGCACAGAACCCGTGGTCCCTCCTTTTCGTGACAGCTTGACCAAGATTCTCAAGAACAAACTTGGCGTGAATGAAAGTACTGCCAAGTACTTGCTCCGTGGTAATGCTCTTGACATCTTGCGCCTCTTTGCGGATTTCCGCCCTTGTGGAGATTTGACAGACTTCACTCTCCAGAACCGACGCATGTTCGCGCTCTGCATGTGCCTCTTGGCTTCTTATCTGTTGGTTCCTTCTAACAGGAATGCAAGCCCTTTTATTGTTTCAGTTGCCTGGCAGATCGAGCAGCGTAGAGACGTGGTCCCAATGGTTTTGGCTGAGACTCTCATGGGTTTGGACGCGATTTGTTCTGGGCGGACAAACGTCTTTGGAGGCAGCCCGCTTTTGCTTCAGGTTTGGTTTTTGGTCTTGGTGTTATTGGTTTTGGCTCTTTGGTTTAGTGGTGCTTGGTTTTGACGCGTGGTTTTTGGTTCATTGCTTTGGTTACAGATGTGGCTTTGTGACAAGGTGAAGCTGAAGGCTGATCCGGAGAATCATTGGGTCTACGATCCCCGGACTTGGAATAATAGGCCATTTGTGGAGGAGCATGGTGATAGGGATGGATGGACTGACTTCCTTATGATTTTGGGGGAGGAGCATGTCATTTGGAGGTGCCATTGACTGGTTTTGCCGGACATGACGGCGGCTCACATGGGTTCATCATGGGTGGTGGTTGCAGGTCTAACGGGGTTTGCTTTTTACTTTCCACAGCGCATCCTTCGCCAATTCGGGATCCGTCAAGAGGTGCAGTTTTCTGTTCCGGCTTCCTTCCATCTTCCGGAATTCAAACATTCAGTCATGGAGAATTATCGCAGTTCTTGGAAGAACAGAGTGACTTGGGTTCATGACGACTATCCTACCATACATCTAGAAGCACTTTACAGAAAATGGATAAGAGCAGAAGTGTCGGCAAGATTTGGAACTGCTTAATCAACAAAAGACTCCACTCAACTAGACTGTTCCCGAAATAAACCACGGACCCACGTTGTAGTTTTTCTTTGTTGTTGTTGTGTCTTTGTTGTTTTTAGGCATTTTGCTCAGCTTTGTAACTTAAGAGATTATTGAAATAAAATTGAATTACGAGGGTTTCCCCCTCTTGGTTCATATCTTTGTCTGTTTCTCCTTTTTCATTTCTGCTTGACATACGATGGGCACCTGGATCAACTCAATGGATTATGACTGAATCTCTGAGTGAGACTGCCTACGTATCCCTTTTCAAGGAATCAGGTCGCAACGTAGTTCGGGTTAAGGTTCACTCGGGTATTGACACTCTCCTTTTGCGCTCTAGGTTTTGCCTAGTACCGCCCTTTCGGGTTTTCGGTCTAGCGAGCTCTTTTGATTTTCCATGCCTTGTATTTTGCCTAGGTCGCCCAATGTGGGTTTTCGATCTAGCAGGCTTGCTCTTATTTTTGCTTGGGTCGGCCCGCCCTTGCGGTTTTTCGCCCAACGAGCATCTCTCATGGGTAATATCGTTTGAGCCATTTGCGGTCCAATCAACAGCTGCAGTCGCTAATGTGGTTGCATGCCCTTCACCACAGTTTGTAGAAGTTACACCAACCCCAAGTTATGGGACCTTTCATCGGAAGGAAGCCATAATCTGGTGTTAGCTTCTCAAAGGGGTACTTTATGACATGCCTAAAGCAAGTTCCAAGTTTCTGTTGGAAGTTCTACCTCTATCTCTTCCTCTCTTTTTTTCTTTTTCAGCTGCTGCTGGTATATTCGCAGTGGCTGGCACCTTGAGGGTGCTCCACATACGAACGGGTCATGGCGAAAATTCAAAAATTTCCAAAATCTGGGGTTACATGTTGTTACTGCTGCTCGGTCACACCTGCAAGCCATATCACAAACCATATCACAAGTCAAGGGCCTGAGTTACAAGTCAATCAGTAGTAACTACTTTTATACCACCTTAGTCTCCCTATGTTGCCAACTTGGCCTTCCCATTTCCCTTTTCTTTCTTTGTTTTTTGTCTTTGTCCTCCCTGGGGTATGCCCCTTGTAGGCTGTATATTCTTTTGCCTCTTTTTTAATTTCAAGCTTGGTTTACCGAAAAAAAAAAAAAATATCGTTTGAGCTGATCCAAGTTTACAAGATTGGTAAATTCGCTCCCATCGAGATCAATGAGTACCGTTGCTCCTCCGCTGAGAATGGTTTTGATAATGTAGGGCCCTGCCCACTTCGGTCTGAACTTTCCTCTCGGGTCAAATATTGGTGCGCGGATTTCCTTTACAACCATGTCTCCTTCAATCAAGTCTCGTGACTTTACCTTCTTATTGAATGCCCTAGCAATCCTCCTTTGGTATCCTTGAATGTGATATAGGGCGCGCAATCTTCTTTCGTCAAACAACATTAGTTTAGCGAATCTTTCACTCAGCCAATCAGCTTCGCTGATTCCACTTTCCATTACTATCCTCAGTGATGGTACTTCGAGTTCAATGAATAGGGTGTTGCCCCTGTCGGAGTACGGATGGAGGTGCGATACCCCCAAAGTGCTAATGGTAACTTTTCATGCCAATCCCTTGAGGATTCGATGGTTTTCTCCAAGATGTTCTTGATGGTCTTGTTTGCTGCCTCAACAGCTCCGTTGGTTTGTGGTCGATACACCGTGGATTTGTGCACTTGGATATTGAAGTCTTCGAGTACCTCAGCAGCTCTCCCCTTGAAGTGTACCCCATTGTCGGAGACGAATGCTTGGGGGACTCCATATCGGTAGATGACATTTTGCTTGATGAAATGTGCCACTTGAACCGCCGTCAGAGTGGCATAGGAGGCTGCCTCTACCCATTTTGTGAAGTAATCAACTGCCACTAAGATAAACTTGTGACCATTCGAGGCTGGCGGAGTGATTCTTCCAATCACGTCTATGCCCCATACCGAGAAGGGCCAAGGCGAAGACATCGAGTGTAATTCAGTTGGTGATACATGCTTCAAATTGGCGTGGACTTGACACTTGTGGCATCTTCGCACATATTTGATACAATCTGTTTCCATGGTAGACCAAAAGTATCCTTGCCTCAATATCTTCTTTGCTAGCATGATCCCGCTCATATGAGGACCGCACACTCCTTCGTGGATTTCTTCGATTACCCTTTTCACTTCCTCACCGTGAATGCACAATTTATGCATACCACAGTATGACCTCTTATACAATCTTCCTCCACAGATGAAGTATTGCGACGCAAGCCGTCGGAGTGTGGTGCAGTCCTTTTTGCTTGCTCCTTCCGGGTATTCCCCTTTCTCGACTAAGTTCCATATGTCATGGTACCATGGCAGGCCGTTGTCAGCTTCCTCAATGGGCATCACATGTTCGTAAGCGGGCCGGTCCCTTTGCTCGATCATGACGGGCCGCAATCTTATCCCCTCGGGCAATTCGACCATTGATGCTAGGGTAGCGAGAGCGTCGGCAAACCGATTTTTCATCCTTGGTACGTGCGTGAAGGTGACTTGTTCGAATTGCCGAATTATTCCCTCTAGATCCTTGTGATACGGCTTCAGCTTTTCCTCCTTTACCCTCCAATCGCCATTGGCTTGGGATACCACCAAGTTCGAGTCTCCTATTACTTCCAACTTCTTAACTTCGATTTCCAAAGCGGCCTCCATCCCGACAATGCATGCTTCATATTCCGCCTGGTTGTTAGTGACTTCGAAGTTTAACTTGAAGGCTAGAGGGATGTGCAGCCCCTCTGGTGACACCAACAGTACTCCAATCCCAAATCCTTTCTGATTCGAAGCTCCGTCAAAGTATAGTTTCCATGTATCGCTGTTCATTGTCATGACGCTTTCGTCGGGGAACTGAAATTCAGCGTCCTCGGGTCCTTCAACTGGGTGATTGGCTAGAAATTCCGCCACTGCTCTTCCCTTCACTGATTTTCTTGTGATGTACTTGAGCTCGAATTCGGCCAGTAAGAGCAACCAACGTGCTAGCTTACCGGTAAGCGCCGGCTTCTCGAACAGGTATTTGAGAGGGTCCATTCGAGAAATCAACTTCACCGAGTAAGCTAGCATGTAGTGTCTCAATTTCTTGGAAGCCCAAACAAGAGCCCAACATGTCTTCTCCAACGGCGTGTACCTTTCTTCGGTCTCGACCATCTTCTTGCTGAGATAATAAACCGCCCTTTCAATTCCATCGTCACTTTCTTGTGCCAACATGCACCCCATCGCTGATTGAGTGACCGACAAATACATTATCAATGGCTTCCCGGGTACTGGAGGTGTGAGCACTGGTGGGCTTTGGAGGTACCTTTTGACAGTCTCAAAGGCTCTTTGGCATTTTTCATCCCACTTGAAGGACACTCCCTTCTTCAATAGTCGAAACATCGGCTCGCAAGTTGAAGTCAACTTGGCGATGAATCTGCTAATGAATTGAATCTTTCCTAGAAAACTGCGCACTTCTTTTTCGGTTCGCGTTGGCTCCATTTCTAGTATGGCCTTGATTTTGGAGGGGTCGACTTCGATTCCTCTGGTGGTGATCATAAATCCTAGCATTTTGCCAGCGGTGACTCCGAACGTACATTTTTGCGGGTTGAGGCGCATGCGGTACTTGCGAATTCTCTCGAAGAACTTACGAAGTGCTGGCAGATGCCCCTCTCGCTCTTTAGCCTTCACGATCATATCGTCTACATATACTTCCACTTCTTTATGCATCATGTCATGCAACAAGGCAGTCGCGGCTCTTTGGTAGGTTGATCCCGCATTTTTCAATCCGAATGGCATTACTCGATAGCAGAAGGTTCCCCATTCGGTTGTAAAAGTGGTCTTCTCCCGGTCTTCTGGTGCCATCAAGATCTGATTGTATCCCGAGAATCCGTCCATGAAAGACAACAATGCGTGCCCCGCCGTATTGTCCACGAGTACATCGATGTGTGGCAACGGGAAATCGTCCTTCGGACTTGCCTTGTTCAGATCCCTGAAGTCGATGCAGACCCTGATTTTCCCGTCCTTCTTGGGTACCGGTACGATGTTGGCGACCCATTGGGGGTACTCGGTCACCATTAGGAATCCGGCGTTGAATTGCTTAGTGACTTCTTCCTTG
This sequence comes from Vaccinium myrtillus, assembly GCA_016920895.1. Lineage (NCBI taxonomy): Eukaryota > Viridiplantae > Streptophyta > Magnoliopsida > Ericales > Ericaceae > Vaccinium > Vaccinium myrtillus. The sequence continues at coordinate 15,112,248 of CM029279.1, forward strand.
ATCTTTTCTACCCAATCAGGCCTTATCTTCCTCAATTTTTGCTTAACCGGCTTAGCATTAGGGTACAGGGGGATCCGATGTTGCACGATGTCGGGATCAATTCCGGGCATATCCGCATGAGACCAAGCGAAAACATCTTCGAATTCCTTGAGCAAGTCAATGTGCGACTTACGTTCTACCTCGGACAGCCCGGAACCGATCTGAACCATGCGGGGGTCCTCTCCGTTTTTCAAGTTTATTAAAACAATTTCTTCTTTTATTGGCTGAGCATGCCTTTCATCTTCCCTTTCGATTAGGGACCTGAGTTCCTTGGGTATTTCTCCCTCGAACTCGGTCTCTTCATCATCGGGGTCGACACAATTTATCTCGGGAACAGCGAAGTAAGCGAAATCATAGTTCATTTCATTCATAAGCCCCTCGGGGGCGCAATACATGGCAGTGGACTCAAACTCGAAAGAAAAGTGACGACGTGGAGGGCCATGAAGCGCAATCTCCGACTCACAACCGATTACAGACTCGGACTCAGACTCGGACTCAAATGCAGTGGAAGTGCTAATGAATTTTACAACAGGTGTGAAAGTGCAATTCTTATACTCTCCAATAGCATCCACAATCAGCAGGCTTGGATCTTCGAGGGCCTCCTGCCCGAGCATCATCACTTCAGCTGTTTCCTTACCCATACCCGCTGGACCGACCTCGTCAAACATAGACATCAAAATCCCGCCATCCAAAAACTCTATCCAATCAGCTTTAAGGTCTTTCACCAATTGTTCGACCTTTTCTTTCTCATCTTCGCTATCCCACACATCATTGGCGAAGATCTCAAATCCGGGGTAAAGTTCTCCGTCTGTTGTGTTCACAAACGGCTCTGGCTGGCCATGATACGATTTGTCCGCCCTTTCCTTTACAAAACGGACCACGTAGTTCTTACTGTAGACAAAGCTGCGAACATCCTTCTCCTTATCGGTGGGCTTATAACCCAGTCCGAAACGTCCCTTGTGAACAGGGAAATCTGGCAGCTCGGCCACACCTTGCTGGCTACGGCCCAAACCTGTGCCTGGCAGGTAGGCCATTTTTCTCATCATTTCCAAGGCAGTGGAGGTGACAGCAAATTCATCATCAACTTGGATAACGCACACTCGGCCGGCCGTGTCAAAGGCGAATCCACCCATTTCCACATCATTCTCATCGTGCATGATTTCCAAAAGTGGGGCATTATCCTGAGATTGAGGACGAATGCCCGAGTCTCCATAAAGCACAACCGTTCCACCTTCCAAACCTAGCAAGACCTTCTGGTGCAAGGTTGATGGTACCGCCATGATGTCGAACCTATGCATCCATGGGCGACCCAAGAGGAGGTTGAAGGAGGCCGGTATCTCTAGCACATAAAATTCCACAGTTGACTGAAACCCTTCGGCTGCTACTTCCATTTTTACGGTCCCTAACACTTCTCGGCGGGTATTATCATAAGCACGCACGGTTAGGTTGGACGGGGTGAAGTCCTTCGGCTTAAGTCCCAAGCAATGAGCAGTGCGGAGGGGACAAACATTGAGTGCCGAACCATTATCTACTAGCACCACAGGGATCCATTTTCCCATGCACTTCAGAGTTATGTGTAGCGGCTTGTTGTGATTGGTTCCTTCGAGAGGGAGGTCAGCTTCGGTGAATGTTACGGTATGCTTTGCGAGAGGGTTCTTAATGGCAGCCATCATGGTTTCGGGGGTTGTGTCGGGAGTTATCTCCATGCAAGATAGCTCTTGAGCGAGCTTTTGACGGTGCTCGCTAGAACTCATGAGTAATCCCCATATGGAGATGGCTGCGGGGGTTTTCTCTAGCTGTTTCTTGATGGGATCCTCTTCGGTTGTGTTGTTTGGGTTTTGATTTGGGCGAGGGGTACGATTGTTTGTAGCTGGAGGGACGCGGGTTTGGTTAACTGGGGGATTAGGGAAGTTTTGGAAGCTGTTTGGGTCGGGAGTTTGGTTAGTTGGGCCAGCTGAGAAAGGGTCGCTTTGGGGAGTAGGGGTGATGTTTGGTTGATTGGTGGGATTAGGTGGAGGGTTCGGAATAGGGTTACGATGTGGGTCAGAAGTTTCGCCGGGGTAAACAGGCGGTTGATAGTATCTGCCGCTCCGAAGAAGGTGCATGATGGATTCCAAATCATCTCCCCATAATTCAGTTTCATCAAAGTAGAAGTCGACCAAGTCTCCTTTTTTTTGGGTAATAAAGCTTGAAATTAAAAAAGGCTAAGTGAATATACAGCCTACAAGGGGCATACCCCAGGGAGGACAAAAAAGAAAAGAAAAGAAACGAAAAAATTGCATGAAAAAAAATCTTCTAAGGCAAACTTGCCTAAGAAAGTGGGGAGGGCCAAATGGCTACATGGGATGAAAAGTATAGTGTTTCTCCCTCATCTAACAGATGAGAGAGAAACACACATTGGGAACCAAGAACTTGAATCAAGGAGAAACACTTCCATATACTGATGGCGAGAAATTTTCTAAAAATTCGCCATGACCCATTCGTAATTGGAGCACCCTCAAGGTGCCAGCCACTGCGTATCAACAGCAGCAGCTGAAAAGGGGAAAAGAAAGTGGGAGAGATGAAGCAGCAATATCAGAGCTGCTGAAGCAGCATAACACATTACAGAACCTACTTGGATTGGCACTTGAGCTGGCTGGGCAGCAAGAGCTTGAAGGTGAACCATGGATTTGAAGGCAGCAAGGACTTGAATAGTCACCTACTACTGCAACTGCTGGGGTTGTAATGAGCATTTAGCAGCAGACTGTTGGGAACTGCTGCTGCTGTTGCAGCAGACCACTGGCCGGATTTTTAGAGTCGAAGAGCTAGCCAACACGGGAGGTAACGTTTGGAGAAAAAATAGGGACCTCCTTCCAAAGTTTTCAACTTAGAGGCTTCATCTTTAAATTCGAAGAAAAACAAGCACCTACCTGTTTGATGGAAACAGGGGCGTTCTCCTTCCAAACTGCTCTCGCAGTGGCACATAAGAGGTTGTATGGCATCTTCCCATCTAGGAAGTACCCAATCAGACAATGGTCCCAAGTGTCAGTGTCAACATCAGAGTCATCTAACTCAGCTATAGCATCTGACCCATTCTGTAAATCAGGAAAGTGCTCGAGCTTCATAGTTTTTGAGGGGGCCTGGGCAGTGAATAAAGAGGACCAGTTTTTAGGTTTCTCTGAATTACGGGCAGCACCAGGGCCTTGTGGATCTTTGATCTGTTCCTTAGCATCAGAACTAGCGGGTTCAGTGGGACTACGAACCTGATGAGGGGAATTACACTCCACCTCCACAAACTCCCCACCATTGATTATGGAGGAGATCATACCAGAGGAAGAGTTTCCCTTCCGTAAACTAAGAAGTTGGGTTTTTAGCTGAGAGAAACTTACATTAACTCCAGAGTTGTGCAGTTCTTCCTCAATCGACTGGACCAGAGAACAAAGACGATCTTCTTGATCCTCTTCCTTTTGAAAAACCTCATGTAACTTGCGTGCTGGACTGGATCCCGTCCGAATAGGACTAAGTGAGCTAGCGATTGGATCTTGCTGGGTGGATGGGGAGTGGTTATCGATAGAGGTAGGTGGCTCTGTCCGAGAATAGGGAGTGGTAGAGTTAGGGTTTTTCGTAGATTTAGGGGTAATATCAGAGGATCCCGAAGTGGCTGTTGGAGTGGATATGCTAGGGTTTTCCGAAAAATCTGAGGTTTTGAGACCAAATGGATAAAGATCCATAGGTTTGAACGGACTGAATTTGGTAGGTACTGTGTAAGTGGTACCTGGCTTCATTAGGTTACTGTGGATCGGTTTTCCCTCTACTTCGCCTCCAGAGATTAGCTTAGACTTGTTTCCCAACGATGAGAAGTTGTTGTTGATGTTTGAACTCACTTGCTTCCGTCTAAGTACATGGGAGTCAACAGCTGTGGATCCCAGATTACCGATAACAGTGGAGGTACCATCCTCTTCCGAAACAGTGGTGGTAGCATCCTCAGCCGTGGCCTTGATTCTGTCCCCCATAGCCGAAAGAGGATCAGGAGTGGCCGCCATTGCTAGAGTTTAGAGATGGTGGGTGAATCGCGAGAATCGCCAGAAAGAGTAGATGACGTCATGAATCTCTATAAATCTTATTTTTGTCGACCAAGTCTCCTTCCGCCTTTCTCTTTCCCTTAGCGATGCTAGCTTCTTTCATCCCTTGAGTAATGTCTTCAACAGTGGTTGCACCCCATAGGTCAATTTCTTCGTTATCCTCGGAATTGTCATGCCAGAGGTTAGCCATGGTGTCCCCTTCTAATGGTGGTCCCCAAATGTCAATCATGTCTTCATTCAATGTCATTACCCCATTGTCCTCGGGTATCCGAACCACTGGTGCTGGCAAACTCTCATCTATGATGAACTCATAAGGAGCGAACTCCAATCCTTCGACCATCCTATCGATTGCCGCCTCACTCATCATGGAAAAATCTGGGCGTCCTTCCCACAATGGTGATTGTGGTGCCAAATAAGTTTCATCAAAGAATAACGGCAAGGTGCAACCATCCAAAGGGTCTTCTGGGTCCATAAGTTGCCATTCAGTCGGCGTAGGGTCCCATTCAGGTTCGTCCCAATTTTTTTTTTTTCGGTAAACCAAGCGTGAAAATAAAAGGGGAAAAGGAATGTACAGCCTACAAGGGGCATACCCCAGGGAGGACAAAACAAAAGGAAAATAAAAAAGAAAAAGAAAAAAAGAAAGAAAGACTAAAATTGAAGGGATGGCCAAAAGGCTACATTAGGTAGGGAAATGATGTGACAAAATGACAAAAAGTAACTTGACATTTGAAGATTATATAAGCAAGGACGATGAAGATAGCTTGCTAGATGCAGGGGTTGAGAGCTTCTCTCTCTAGAATCTAGAGAGAGAATGCACTCCCCTCATCTCTTATCATAATTTTTACAACAAATCCAACAATCTGTTGTTGATTTAAGTCTCATCCAGTGGATTTATTCCACCTTTATCCCAGTCCGACCAAACATACAGTTTGGCTTCCAATATCAACCAGTTTATGAAGCTTCTTCAAGGGACAGCTTCAAATCTACACAAACAGGGGGATCTTTGTTCCCCATGGAGGTCATTTTCTACAGATGGGGGTTATCCCAATCCCAAATGGGCGTTGTCATTTACCCAAAAAAAATGGGCGTTGTCCATGGAGTTTCACAAAGCATGGGTTCCTTCCTAATCGTACAACACCCATCAAATGATGGTAACTTACGAACCTTTAGACATGGAGCTTCAGTCCACGCCAGCATGGGTTCCTTCCGGGTGAGTTCACGCATTACAGATTTGGAACTCTAGTTTTAACACAGCCGTTTTCTTCCTTGCGTATCAGTTCTCTTCCTCTATGTGTCGTTGGTGTCACGGTGGAGGGGGTAATTCCATTGTGGTTCCTGGCGCTATAGGTAAGTCTGTGGCAGTATTAGATCTGGTTCATCTCTTTTGCGTCGAATTTCTTTTTCTCGGAATCAATGAGCTCCATTTTTTGGGGCCGTTATATATTAATTTGGGCATGTAATCAGTAATTTCAGTTGATGTCTGGAAAATTTGTGCAAATCTGGGTTCATTTCTGAGGAAGAAGAGTACTTGTTCTACACGCCCCTTCTTGGGGAAGAAGACGGTGGGGCCCACGGCCCAACTTCTCAAACCAACAACTCGAGTATTTTGCAGCAAACTTACTCGGTCAAAACAAATGTGTACAGCCACAGCTATACTACACGCAAACGGTGGTAAAGGTCAAGGGGCCCACAACTATTCGGTAGTAATTTTCCAACAGCAACTTGGTGAATTTTTGTCCAATTGTTGCCAGCTGTGCGTGATGTGCAATCAGTAATGTGAGCTGATTTACACTCGGTGGGATTTTTGAAGGTGTGGGTACCACAGCTGTACTCCCCACAATTGAGAGCTTTGCATTTACACGCAAAACACTCCTATTAATCAAGAAAAGGTGAAGAGTAGGTGAGCAAATTTGGAAGGGAATGGGGTCCACTGTACCGAATGGGGTCCATTGTACCGCATTGGCAGATCGGTGATTTTACACCCAAAAGCAATTTTTACATGCAAAAGCAAATGGGGCAGAACGTGGATGTCCTTGTTCACATGATGGCAGCTAGGCATGTGCTAGTTGTCCTTTACCTGCTATTGAGGGGCTCTATGCACTAGTTTTCCTAGTTGCACGTTAAAGGCAAAAATGAAATACAGCTGTACTTTCATATTGCAAGAAGTGAGCCTTTGTGGGCCCTTTGCACACCATGTGGATCGTTTTTCGGTTCACTTATTTCATATTTTGTGGGCTACTATGTTGGAACACAGTATAATAGATCTTTTCTAGTGCTTTATGCATATTTTACCTACCCAGCGGGTTGTGCTGGACCCCTAATTTTCCCACCCCGGCGGGTTGTGCCGGGGAATACGCAATTTTTTCTTTTCTTTATTTTGTTTTGTCCTCCCTGGGGTATGCCCCTTGTAGGTTGTACATTCGCTTAACCCCTTTTAATTTCAAGCTGAATTATCCAAAAAAAAAGATAGCTTGCTTGAGATAAGAACCATAGCCTGCTTGTGCTTGAGCATGCGCATGAAGCGTGAGAATGTGATGAATGTAATATCCATAGCCCACTAGAACTTAGAACCAAAGAACCGTAGACTTCTAACTTGTGCATGTGCATGACCACAGCTAGCTTGAGTTAATAACCATAGAACCGTAGCCTGCTAAAGATTACAAGGCCATAACCATAAGCTCCAAGGGACAGCCCCCCCAAGGATAGGCAAAACCTGGAGAAAATTGGACAAAGATTTCAAATTGTTTTTTGACTAACCCAGCAATAATGCCCCCGCCTGATTAGAACCAGGCACTAATACAACACCAAAACCAAGGTACAAGCATGTAAACCGGCACTAATACAACACTAAATGAGTAGAGATATCGCCTAAACAATGACCCAAGAATGTCAGCCAAGAAAAGCAACAAAAGCCGAGAGCAACATCAAAATCAAGGCCGTGAGCACGCCCCGAATTTGACTGCGAATGGATAATAGTAGGTACAGAAACTGCCCAGCTCGGTGGGAATTAAATCAGATTCATGAAGTAGGGAGAAACAGATTGCAATCAATAAGAATCAAGTCTAGAATGTATGGAGGCTCACACTACAACTCCCTTGAAACCTCACACTTCAATCTCTCTCTACAAGGACCAAACCCCTCGCCTTAACCTCACTATACTCCCCGCAACATGTTACCTCCTCTCTCAATAAGTCTCTGAGGCTCAAACACACATCTCACAAGGTTCTCATGTATAGTGGTACTCACAACTCATCTAATCTACTCTTCGAATTCACCATACACACCGCATATTGATAGAGAACCATACACAGATAGACAGTATGTCCATCACTCAAAGTCATGC
>CM029279.1:15120690-15276799 GCA_016920895.1 Vaccinium myrtillus
ACATCATCTTCCTCGTGGTGGAAACCCAAAATCCACAACAGAGCAATTAATCGAAGAAATTAACAAGATTGCAGAAGGTACAGCAGAATGAACCGGATAGCTTGAAAATTACCTCTATACTGGTGTTAATCCGGTATTAAAGCATTTATAATCCGCAGAGCTTCGAGCATATACCCATACCCTTCATCATGTCGGCTTGATTTAGTGGCTCTGGAAAACACTTACCAGACCCCTTATGGACAAACACCCCGATGGCGAGATCCGATTATGAACGCACATCAGTTGTTGTTGCTCACCATTCTTGATCGAATCAAGACAGAAACGCCTTGCATATGTGGTAGTTGAGAAGTTGATTGAGCCTTGAACCACTCCCAGATCCCCTATTTGAACCTCTTCCAGATCCCCTTTCCGATTGGGTCTCAATCGGTTCATCCAGACCTGTGCTCCCATCTTTGTGAAAACCGACCGCCCACACCATGGCCTGTGAACGCAGAGATGTAGAGGTGGCTCGGTCCAGATCCCCATCTGTTGCTGCTGTAGAAGTGGCTCGATCACAGATCCCCTTTGTTGTTGTTGAATGTGCGAATCTCGTGAGAGATTATAATAGTGATGCCTTTAATGGTACCGCTTGTGAACGAACGACCAGGGGTTTCCTCAGATCCCCTTGTTAGGTTGCTGAGTGCTTGAATAGATCTCGAAATGGAGATTTGTAGGTCTTCAAACAGAACGATTGGGCCAGATAATCAAAAATATTGGCAGAGTTTTGGGTGAGGGGAGTGCATTCTCTAGAGAGAGAAGCTCTCAACCCTCACCCAGGACTCTTGGTATAAGCATCTTTTCCTTTTTGAAGTTAATCTTGATCATTCATGGCCCATTCTTCACTTTCGGTGATATATGCCCATCTAGATTTTTGTTCTGATTTAATGCTTTTGAGGGAGCAGATTCCAAGATCCTCTGGCACAGGGACCACTGGCTTTGGTTCGGTGGCTGGTACGATGTATAGGCTTGGGTTAAATTTAGTGGAGGTTGGGTTATTTGGAGTGGAGTTGAAGTAGACTTGGTTGACTTGAGCATTAGGCTTGTGTTCTGGCATGGGGTTCGAGACAGTGTTTGGCTTTTTGAGGGGGAGTGGGAGCGTTCCGTCTTCAATGAGGTCTTGGACTTTGTGCTTGAGATGGATACAATTGTTGGTATGATGACCGGGCATTTGGTGGTAGGAACAAAAGGCATTTGGATTATGGCTTGGAGGGAGTACCTTGGGTGGCTCACGGGGCTCAAGTGGCTTGATGGCATCCTTTTCGAGGAGCTTTTTGTAGACTGTGGTCAAGGGAAATGGGAATTGGTAGAAATTTCTTGCTTGCTGGGCTGGCTGGGCTGCTATCTCGTTAATAGGCTCGGTTTTGACGGGCTTGGAATTTGAGGAGCTGGCCTGGGCGTGGCTGTATTGGTTGGTTCCAAACAGGGTATTGCTGTTGCCAGAGTAAACTCGTTTGGGCTTGGCAGATTCTCCCTTCTCAAATATACCGGTTCTGAGTGCATCTTCAACTACAAGGCCGGCTTCGTAAAAACTCCTGAAGTCGGCGGTGGTTTGATAAACTACCAGGTGTTTTGCAAAATCGGGTGCCAAATTCTTTGTGATGATTCTCATTTGTTCTTTCTCTGAGGGTCGATCTACCATCTGAGAAGCTTTTTTTTTTTTTTTCGGTAAACCAAGCTTGAAATTAAAAAAGAGGCAAAAGAATATACAGCCTACAAGGGGCATACCCCAGGGAGGACAAAGACAAAAAACAAAGAAAGAAAAGGGAAATGGGAAGGCCAAGTTGGCAACATAGGGAGACTAAGGTGGTATAAAAGTAGTTACTACTGATTGACTTGTAACTCAGGCCCTTGACTTGTGATATGGTTTGTGATATGGCTTGCAGGTGTGACCGAGCAGCAGTAACAACATGTAACCCCAGATTTTGGAAATTTTTGAATTTTCGCCATGACCCGTTCGTATGTGGAGCACCCTCAAGGTGCCAGCCATCGCGAATATACCAACAGAAGAATGAAAAAGAAAAAAAGAGAGGAAGAGATAGAGGTAGAACTTCCAACAGAAACTTGGAACTTGCTTTAGGCATGTCATAAAGTACCCCTTTGAGAAGCTAACACCAGATTATGGCTTCCTTCCGATGAAAGGTCCCATAACTTGGGGTTGGTGTAACTTCTACAAACTGTGGTGAAGGGCATGCAACCACATTAGCGACTGCAGCTGTTGATTGGACCGCAAATGTACACGGTTGAGAGCTGCTGCTGCAGCAAGGTGCAACTGGATCTGCAGCATCATGACCTTCAAACAAGACCTACACTGAACTTTATCAACATCTCCAAGGGACAACCCCCCAAGGATAGGTCAAAATCTGGTGAAATTTGGGCAGCACAACGGCTGTTTTTTCACTCCCAGAAAATCTGAGAAGCTTTCCCCCTCCATCTTCTGATAAAGTCGGCAAAGGACTCGTTTGCCCCCATCTTGGTTGCGTCCAACTCTCGAATAGTCATCTAGAGCTGAATGTTGTAATTGTATTGAGCCACGAAAGCTGCCTCGATATCCTCCCAACTTCCTTTCCTTGAAATGTCAAGATTCAGAAACCAACGTAGTGCTAGCCCTGTTAGAGTCTGTTGAAACATCTGTCCCATGGCATTCTTCTCAATGTTATACATGGACAGAGTGCCCACATATGTCTGTAGATGAGCCTTTGGATCTCCACTTCCATCAAACTTCTCCCATGCTATAGGTTTGAATCCTTCCGGGAGTTTGGCGCCGGGAAATTGACACAACTTGTCCATATCAACACCCGTGGCGGCTACCTTTTCTTGTTTCTGGACTGATTCCTCGAGTTCGGCGGAGGCTGCTCCCCTGGACCTCCTGGTGGCTTGTTTTGAAGGGTTAATCCTTGTATTAGGAGCAGTAGTTCATCCATCTGACTATCACTGTGTTCCCGCTGTTCTTCCAAGGCTAGCTTGAGAGCCTCGATCTCGTTCTTGTTTGACATATCTGCAGGGCCTGCTGAATCTGACTGTACCGTTTTTGACTCAGTTCGGATCAATCGTTGTTTAGGAGTTCTAGTCCAACTAGGTACAGTGTTCTTCTCGCTTTTACCAATGATTGAAACTGATAGTAAAAATAAAGTGAATTTAGTGACTGGTGTGAAAAAGAATGCTATGTGCAAGAAGAGTTTATATACGGATGAAAGAATGATGCATGACATGCAATGCAACCACAGTTTTGGAAAGGATTGCCCCAATTTTCAGTGCTCTGTTGAATATATTTGATTTTCTAAAAGGCTTTTGCAAAACAAAGGCCGAACTCCTAGGGGTTGCCTATGTATCCTCATTTCGGAGGAATCAGGCCGTGATGTAGTTCGGGACTACTATTGGCTTTCTCCCTTAAACAACGAGAAAATTCACCATTGAGGAAAGTACAAACTGACTCAAATGACATAAAGAAAAGTACAAACTGACTCAATAAAGCAAAGTACAGACTCGATAAAGCTCAAATTGACTTGGGCTACAAAAGGTAGACTTGACAGTCTCAAAAGGGCCTTGTAGGCTAGATCTGCTGACAACTAGTTTGCTGTTGATTCTTGATCTGACTCAATCGCTGGATTTGTTGGGGGAGCATTCCTGACTTGGCTCTTTTTGCTTTGCTTCCTTGCTTGGCTCTGGCTGCTTTGGTGGGTTTTCCAGAGCATACTTCTTTTTGAGCTGTTGGGGAGACAAACCATCATTCAGAAGGATACAATCTTCAATACAAGCCTCACAATCACACTCGTCCTAGTATTTATGTCCTGTCACTGGGTCTTGAAAGTAGTAGACCGGTGTGCCATATGGCTGAAGGTATTTGACTGGCGGCATGATGCTTACATCTTCGCCATCACTTTCTTGCTCTACCTTGACAGTGATTTTGTCGGGGATGTTCTTGGATTCATTCTTTTCGGGAAGGTGGAATTCCCAACCTTGACCATCCTTGCTTTCAGAGTCATGCCATTGGAGGGTTAAGCCTGGTTGATCAGATGTGGCCAGCTGATGAAGCAACTCTTCAAGCTTGTCTTTGTCTGGAGTTTCATTTCCAATCTCTTCATTTCCCACTTCCTCAAGTATCCACACTGGTGCGCCATGATGGATGGCAAAGGTGGATTTGAGCTTCTTGCTTCCGGAGTGGTTATTCATCTTCGGTTACAGACTCTGGTAAAAGAAATACAACATTCTAATTACTGGGAGGGAAAGAGCCAATTGCAGCATTTTTATTTGAAAAAGGAGTTTGTTTACTCAACAGAGCATTCGATTATTGGGATAATCCTTCTTACCACTGTGGAAGAATGGTGAAAATCTAGGGTACAAGCTATCATGTATGTGCATGCAAGGCAAGCAAACAATAAGCATTTAAACAGTTAATAGGATATATCACATAATCCTAACCTGCGGGTCCCTGTCCTAGGTTGGAAGGTTCTAGGTTATCTATGTGCAAAGGCCGGTTTTGGTTAAAGGGGTTCCCCAGACTAGAGCCAATATTTGCCTCCCAGTGCCAAGTGTACAGCATGGCAAAGGTCGAGCGGCAGGCTGACTCATCACGGTCAAAGGTTGCTGAGCATCCGGGGATGTGTGCATTGTCGTGCGGCACACTGGGTGTACCGTGCGGCCCTGTTCTTCAACCCGACGGTCAAATTTTCAAAGGAGCGCCGTACGGCATTCCAGGTGTACCGTGCGGTACAGAGGGAGTACCGTGCGGCACTGTTGGCTGCACGACAGTTTAAAACTTTGGTTTTTCGACATGGTTAAATATAAGCACATACAAGACATGGAATGTGATTAAAAATGAACTACTTTGAAGGAGAAAACAGTATGCTTGAATAAGGGATGTTCCTCCTCGTTGAATCGCTCCGTACGAGGCGATGTTTTCACCGTACGCCGCGACCGGGAGGTATGAAATCAAATTGGTTTTAATATGACATGGGCATACCAAGCATGGAGATGATATTGGAGATCATTCCATACTTGGTACCCCTCCCCTTAGGGTACCAAAGTTATGAAATTTGGCGAAACGGGATTTTTTTTTTTTTTTTTTTGGATAAATAAGCTTGAAATAAAAAGAAGGCAAAAGAATATACAGCCTACAAGGGGCATACCCCAGGGAGGACAAAGAAAAGAAAAGAAAAGAAAAAGAGTGCGTTAAATAAGGGGAGGCCGCAAGGCTACATGAGGATAGTTAGGGAAAATACAAGGCACTACGGGACATAGGATAAACATTTGTTCCCCACAATAGCCTAAAGAGCTTGATCCTGATGTGAACTTGCATGATCTCAACTAGCACAAGCAAGGAACTTGGAATATGACTTTGCACTTGGAGTAACTTGGTATAACTTGAGATTTGGCTTGACTATAGCCCATATGATGACCGGACGAGGGTCACGGCTATAACACTCTGCACTAAGGCAGGTAGTAGCATTAACATGCTTGAGTTGGGAGGAAAAGCCCCCTCCCAGAAGGGACTTATACAATGCCATGGGACAGCCCCCCATGGCTAGGCTAGAAATCAAATCAGAACATCCATCAAGATGGTTGTTTGCTCTTTGTGGATGGATGAAAGCATTCGACACTCCACTTGAGATTTTTAGAAAATTTTGCCATGACCCGTTCGTAATTGGAGCACCCTCAAGGTGCCAACTGCAAAACAAAGAAATTTAAAAGGAAAAGAAAAGAAGGAGGAAGAGATGGAGCGAGATCAAAGCAACATAGTTGCTTTGCATTAGGAACAAAGACAATGCTCATCAAGAAGTTGTTTGCACATCGGATCAGCTGCTGCAGCTGCAGTTGAATGATACTCGAATGGGCATGACCCGCTCCAAATGTAACATCGAAAAGATCGAGGCAGCTTAAGCAACATAAATGAAGTACCTAGCAAAGTATGTAAAAGCAAGCCTAGAGTACAAATGTAACAAAGCAGAGAAGTAACTCATTTCTAAACTCATCACCCGCCCAAACATGGCAAAATTATTATACAAGAGTCCATAGCAAGACATAACACAGTATCAATTTTGATGATGTAATCCAGCAACCATCTATGGGAATGCAGTATACCTGAATTCAGATCAACCAATACCATACACAATGCCAGAAATAAGAAGAAAAAGCATGCATTAAACACCTTCTATAGCGACAGTCATCATCAACCAGGAACAATATTCCACTGAGCCAGTAGGTCATTAGGTTGAGGCCCCATGGAAAATTTATCCAGAGACATTAACCTATACCGAATGACAGAGTGAATCTTGTTCACAACCACAAGAATAGGATTTGCACAGTTTTGAAATTTACGAACATTCCTCTCAATCCAAATATGGTACAAGGTTGTAGTGAAAATTAAATTGATTAGGATTGATTTAGGAGATTTGCCTTTGTTTGTTGCTAGAAGAGCAATCCAATTCTTCCAAGGTCTAGGAGGCCAATGAACATTGATTCTACCAAGCATTTGCTCCCAGACTTGAGATGTGTATGGACAATTGAAGAACAGATGATCGTGACTCTCCTGACTAGGGCAGAAACTGCAGATAGAGACAGATTTAGTACCAAAAAATACAAGTCTGTCATCAGTATAAAGTCTCTCCTGAATAGCCACCCAGGTAATAAAGCTACATTTAGGTATGTGGCCAGGGAACCACACACTATAGCTCCAAGGAACTTTAGGAAATGGGGTCCTAAGTTTATTCCACAGGGAGCCCACAGAAAATACACCATTTGTATTGAGGGTCCATCTAATTCTGTCACCAACAGTGGCAGAAGGAACAGGGAGAGAAATGAGACCATCTCTGATCTCATTAATCTCCCAAGTTTGGGTGATAGGCAAAGCCCAATTGGAATTCCTAATGATTGTGGACACCTTACTGTCCTTAGGCATCCCCAAGTCATATATAATCCTATCCCCAAATCTCTCAGCCAATGGACCCAAAGGGTGCCAATTATCAAACCAAAGGGAAGAGCTTTGACCATCACCTATAATGACCTTAATAAAGGGGTGGACAACATATCTAAGGTTGAGGAGTTTCCTCCAAGTCCACGTGGGACTACAGGGCATTTTAAGCTGCCAAAAACTCTTCCCTTTGAGTAAATAAGACTTTACCCATTGACACCACATTGACTGTTCACCACCAGAGATAATGAACCAAATGTGCTTAGATACAGCAGCCTTGTTCCAAATCTGCAATGACTTAAGGCCAAGGCCACCCTCATCCTTGGGAGCACAGAGATGCTCCCAAGATACTTTAGCACCAGACTTCTTTAGGTCAGGCCCAGACCAAAGGAAGGCTCTCAGAACAGATTCAACTTCCTTAATAACCTTTTTAGGCAGTATAAACAATGAGGACCAGTATGACTGCATAGAGAACAAGACATTTTTTATCAACTGGAGTCTGCCAGCATAGGTCAAGTCTCTGTTAGTCCATGACTTAGTTTTGGAAGTAATCCTATCAACCATAGGCTTGCAATTCAAATGTGTTAACTTGGTGGAAAGAAGTGGTACACCAAGATACTTGACAGGTAGATGACCCTCAGAGAACCCAAGTACATCAAGAATGTCTCTTCTAGTGGTAGCATCAACTCCAGAGAAGAAGATGTGACTCTTGTGAGGACTGGGCTTCAACCCAGATAAAGACTCAAACTCAAAAAGTGAAGAGTGAATGTGTCCAACAGACGCAATATCCCCTTTGCAGAAGATCATGAGATCATCCGCAAAACAAAGATTAATGATTTTGTTCTGTTTGCACTTCCAATGAAACTGGAAGTCAGATTTCAAAGATTTCTCTCTAAGTATGCAGGTAAGAATCTCCATGACTATTACAAATAGATAAGATGAGAGAGGATCTCCTTGCCTAAGACCTCTCCGCCCCTCAAAGTAACCAGTATTCTCACCATTGATACTTAAAGTGTAGTTAGCAGTAGTCACACAAGCTTGTAACCACTTGACCATGGTAGGATGGACATTCATTCCAAGTAGAACATCCCAAAGGAAATCCCATCTAACATTGTCATAAGCTTTCATAATGTCCACCTTCATAGCACATTTAGGTGTAGAAGAGGACTTATGATAGCCATGCATAAGCTCCTGGTTAGAAAGATGTTGTCAGCTATTCTCCTCCCTTTCACAAAACCTGACTGGACAGGATCGATAAGGAAGGGAAGAGCACTCTGGAGTCTGCTAGCAAGAATTTTTGCAATACACTTGTAGATGGTGTTACAGCAGGAGATGGGCCTAAAATCCCCAACTCTGGAGGGGTTGGGAATTTTAGGGACAAGGGCCACTACAGTTGCATTGGCTTTCTTGAGTAATTTACCAGATCTAAAGAAATTCTTGACTGCAGCAGTGACTTCATGGCCAACAATAGACCAAGCTTTTTGGAAGAAGCCAGCATTATAACCATCTGGTCCAGGTGCTTTTTTAGGATTCAAACTCATAAATGTTTCTTTAATTTCAGCATCCGTAATATTGTGAACCATTGCAAGACTTTGTTCATCCGTTAACACCCTCTGAATTAATTCTTTGACCCTATTTGCACCATCATAATGAGAACTATGAGGAGTTCCCAAGAAGTCTCTATAAAAGTTGATAAAGGTGGATTTAATCACTGGTATTTCCCGGGTAGTTGAGGAATCACTAAGAGTAAGGCTAGTGATCATGCTCCTATTTCTGTTATTGCTAACAGATTTGAAGAAAAAGGATGTGCACTGATCACCCAACTTAAGCCATTGGATTCTGGATTTTTGTTTGGCCAGGCTCTCTTCAGCTCTAGACAATAAGAGGTATTGTCTGAGAGCAGCTTTTTTCCTCATTTTGCTTTAAAGAGTTAGAGGGATTAGCACCCAAATCTTTTTGTAAGACATCAAGCTGAAGTTTGGCATTCTTTACCCTATCCGAGATGGCAGCAAATTCATTAGTGTTTAGTTTTTTGAACTCAACTTGAAGAGATTTTAACTTTTCACTTATGCAAAACATTGGATTGCCAATGACTATGGTTCTCCACACCCTCTGAACAGTGGGAAGAAACAGAGGGTGGTCAGCCAGGAAATCAAAGAATTTGAATGGCTTTTTGGCAGGCTTAGGGGCAGGAGTGAGATATACCACAGCAGGAGAGTGATCTGACAATCCAGGGGTAGGAAAGAAAGCACTAGAGTAAGGATAAGACCTCAACCAGCTTTCATTCACCAAGACCCTATCAAGTTTAGTGGAGATGTGATTAGAGGTAGCTTGCCTATTGCTCCATGTGTAGAAACAGCCCAAGTACCTGAGATCATCAAGTTCACAAGCATATAGACTGTTGTTAAAGTCATCCATATGAGGAGGCCAACAAGTTGAGCCACCAGCTTTATCCTTAGGGGATCATCAAGTTCTCGGATTGAACTTGTTTTTTGAACTTCTGAATATGGCTTGGGCTCCTCTGAACTTCCGACTTCACTCTGGTGTAGTGGCAAGGAAGATTGAAGGCTTGGATTTGAGCAAGCTTGGAGTGACTATGTTACGGTTTTGGAACCGAAAACAGGGGGGTGGGTTTATTTGATTGGAATTTGCTTTGGGGAAGATTGAGTTGATTCTCTGGAGATTAAAGGTTGTAATGAGGATGATTGATAGTAGAGAGGATGTTTTTTTTGACAAATGGTTTAGAGATATAGTTTCAGAGAGTTCTTCACCATTTTTTTTTTATTCTTTATCCGTTGAATTTCGATCGGGATTTATAGATTGAGAGGAGGGCTTGGCCATCAAGTTTACTTCTTCTCCACACCAAGGAATGATGGCTCTAGGGTAGGTTTTCGTTCTTGCACGAAATCATCATGAGCAGAGGAACGAATTCGTCAACATTTTGAGCTGCTGGGAACTCTGCAAAAGCTGTGTGACAAGTGACAGTGCCGTACGACACACAAACTGTGCCGTGCGGCACACTAGCTGTGCCGTGCGGCACACCTGACCGCCAAAATTCAAAAAGCTGCTTGGACTGTGCCGTGCGTGAGAGATGAGCACCGTACGGTACTGTTGACTTTGTTGACTTGGAAAATTTCAATCCGAGAGTCCTTCCGGGTGTTTCCTTTCATCATCGGGGATTAAAAATATACGTGAACGTCTCATTTTGGGGTGTCTACACCCCTCCGAAGGTTTTCTCATCGATTCGGAGTCGCCACCCGAGTTTTAGCGGATTGTCCCCGAGGAACCGAACTCGATTGACTCGTGCCTCATTCATTGGATAAGGATTACTGGCCCGTCATCACCATACTATCTTAGGTTCGGGAGCTCAGTTACGAAGTGGGGAAGGGTTTTACGGCACCCCCCTCGCCCGGTTTGAAAACCGGTCTCTTCTTGGCTTTCGTGGGATCATATGAAATGCATGCAATTCAACCATGAGCAAGTACGGGGAATGAGGGATGGGAACGGCGTAACAGTAGTAACAAACACAACGATGGACTACGTAATATGCTTGTGCTCCGTGAATCTATATGAATGATGACGATAAGGAATGAACATGAACTAAAATGACGATAAACAGCAGGGGAACAACATCAGTACATATTGAACAGAGTGTGGAAGTTGGAAATAGTATGAACAATACACAAAATAGGCTAAACCAATCTGATCCACTGCCAAGGGTTTGAGCGCTCAACCCAGGGGTTTGAGCGCTCAAACTTCTGCTCACTCATACATGCTGGTAATGTTTCTGATGATTCTGGTTTGATGAAAACTTGACTTGATCACCATCATTTATTCAAAAATAGCATTTGAATCACTGGACACAATAGCATAACCAAAATGAGGCAAACAATATAGAAGGAATGAAGGCTCAATGTTTTAAAACCTTGCTGAATGCTCAACATGTCAAGAACCTGCTAAAATGAGAAGAAGTTTTGATTGGCCCAGAAGAAAGTTTGAGCGCTCAAAGAGGTACATTGAGCGCTCTAACCATGTGCTGGATTTGAGTGATTCTGTGCCATTCTGCCCTCATTTGGGTCATAAACAAGCTAGAAATGATGCATGATGATGCACAAGAGATTAGAACTTTATGAGCATGAGTAAAATAAACTTGAGGTGTTGTGAACACCCCGCGGGCGCGAAGTCCACGAAAACGGCTTTGATTTGGAAAATGATTTGATTGGTTGAATGGAGTCGCCACCCGGATTTAAGGACCATACCCGAGAAACCGTTTGAAAAATGACTCTTTTGCCCTTGAAATGGAAAATGCTTTACTGGCCTCTCAAAATAAGGTTTCTCGGGTCCGGGAGCTAGGTTACGTGAGGGGAAGGAATTTAAAGCACCCCTCACGCCCGGTATGATTACCGGTCTCTACTCAATACTCAAAGGTTTTTGGGAAAGGTTGTTTAAATGGACTTTTATTACAAATTCATGTGAGATCACGACAAATGCGTCAACAAAATTAATGAGATATAAGTGAATGCTTGTGCAAAGTGTTATGAGTGGATGATTCATGTACAAAAGATGTTAAATAGCCCCCAAACTGCCTTAAGATGCCCCAGAAATTGGCCACATACATTCAAAACATCACACCTGGATTGCAATCTAGGCGCCTGGATTAGACAGATCCAGGCGCTTGGATTCAGTCCAGGCGCCTGGAAAGGGTCCATCCAGGCGCCTGGATGGCCTTCTAGACAGGAACTCTAAAATCTCATTTCTCACAACAGAAATCAAATGCAATGTTCTGATTAACTCACATGCATTAATTACCCAAAAAAAAAAACTCACATGCATTCTGGGTGATATATAGCAACACAGTAGCAGGCATGAAACTTAAAATGCAACTCAAATACAATGAAACGATTCTAAAATACAACAATAATTCTCATTTTCGACATCTACAATAGGGTATGCTTGAGTAACATGGAAAATCTCATCTTGACACCTTATAAATTGAATAATCAGGACTAAAAAATGACAGATAAACTCCTATGACCACTTCTCTCTTATGAAATCCCTTTTTAAAGCATGATTGCAATTCCAAAACACTTTAAATGATCATCTAAATAGGGATCAGAACATGAAATATAAGGAGTCATAGATCAAGGCATGCAAATGGTGTACCACAAATTGATCAAAATGCAAAAGGAAAGCAGAAAATATGATAAGGAAAAAGAGGATCCAGGCGCCTAGACTCAATGCAGGCGCCTGGAATGTGATGATCCAGGCGCCTGGATTGAGCTCTGATACACAAACTGATTTTTTTCTTGATGATCTTTCTAACCTCTCTCAAACCCTCTACTGGTATAGAAGACCAGTAAGGACTTGATTGAGTCCCCCTCAGGGCCTACTTAGGCATTTTGGTAGAAGGACTACCTTTTTGGCTTGATCAAAGAACTTGAAATGGTTTTTTGAGTAGGTTTTGTAAGAATGTAGCTTCTGGTATATGAGTTTTCAGAGCTACAAAGGGGAGTTTGTAGGTACTTTGATGGAATTTGGTTGATGGAGATGAGTGGATGATGGATTAATGAAGAAAGAGATGATTTTTGGGGTTGAAATGGGTTTGGTTTGAGGAGTGATGGAAGGAGCTGAAATTTCTGGAACTGTTTTGGCAGAGTAACAGCAAGGAATTGATCAGATTTTCTAACCCCTGAAAATGGAGGAGAGGGGTGGCTTTTATAGAAAATCAAGGGCTCAAAGTGAGTTGATAGGCGTGCAATGTCATAGATATAAGCGCCTAAGTAGGGCGAATTATTGCTTCGGTAACTTTCTGTTTTATTCACATTAATCTCAGTTCACGGGAGTTTGTCCGTGATCTGATCTTGAATCCTTGTTTTAATTCATATTTAAGTATATTAACATGTGTTATTTCAGAATTTTCTTATTCGTTCAAGTTGATATGAGTGAGTAATCCCATAGGTATGGTCGCGGGGTGATTAACACGCCGTGGCCAGGGCTGGATTTGTTCTTGCTCCTATTTTCGAGATCAACAACGGAAAAGGAAATTTTAGGTTACTAAAGAACTTCCGTTGGACGAATCCGAGCTTTGTCGGAGCCCATGTAACGCGGGGAACGGGGGACCAAAACTTGTTCTTCGCTGCACATGGGTAATGGCGACCGCGAGGATTCGCATACTTCGGGGTATCTTTTTCTCTCTAAAATCAAATGTTTTCTTTGGAACACCGAATGGAGTAGGAAATATCCAGACCTGGTCACTGGTGTTATGAACCTTACGGCCGTACTTTCTTTTAAATAGTTTAAGCAAAACCAAATTCTCTTAGTTTAGTTAATTTTCCCATCAAATCACAAGGGGTGGCTACCTAAGAGCCGTGTTAGATCCTACAACCCGAGTTTTTAGTAAGCACTCTCCACCTTCTTTGTGGATTCGATTCCGGTCTTACCAGGTATTGTGCTACACCGGTCTCAACCCTACGCTTAGGGCAACCCATTAATTTAGGTCTAGGATTTTGGTCAAGCATGAGCCTCTTGAACCTTTTGGAAGGGTGAGGGATCACCTAGGGGGTGAGATATAGGGCTAATCATCTCTCTCACACCCCTCTCCAACTGAACTCTGCAAGAAAATCCCCCAAGATATCGTTCCCGCCCACTAACAAACTTAAACTACACTAAACCTGGACTGATATCCAGGCGCCTGGACTGTGCAATTCCAGGCGCCTGGACTGTGCAATTCCAGGCGCCTGGACCATGGAATCCAGGCGCCTGAACCCCTACAGGCGCCTGGATTTGGCCAATCCAGGTGCTTGAAAGGGTAATCCATGTGCATGTGTTTAAAGGTTTTGGGCTGTTCCAGGGTTCCAAGGGATGTTTTGGTAATTTTTTGGGAAATTATTGGTGGGGTCCTCAAGTCTTTGATCAAACCTTGTATGCTCTCACATAGGCATTTTCATCCTCGGGGAAGTTCCGAAATTCCGAGGGTCCGGATTGGGGTGTCTACAGTTGCCCCTCTTCGACGCGACTTGATATCATTGATTTGATGCAAGTATCGTCGAAGACAAAGACGTCCCCAATCCATTGCCCCAGTATTTCCAAAACACACAAAAATATTGAAAATTCTGTCGTGCTCAACGAGCTGCCTACGTACCTTGTATGAAAGGATCAGACCGGCGTAGTTCTTGGGAGACATTTGAAATCGAATACAGCTTTAAATGGGCATATTACCCTCAAGGGAGATTTTAAACGAACGGAATGCATCGAAGATGGTTTAATCGGATTAAAAATCCTCGAAAAATGATTTAAACGGATCAAAAATCCTCAAAAATGATTTAAACGGATTAAAAATCCTCGAAAATGATTTAGACGGATTAAAAATCCTCGAAAAAAGATTTAGACGGATTAAAAATCCTCGAAAATTATTTAGACGGATTAAAAATCCTCGAAAATGATTTAAACGGATTAAAAATCCTCAAAAAAATGATTTAGTAAAATCCATTGGCCTGTCGCCACGAATCAAATTCATGTGAAATAATAATCTGCTTGGTCGCACACTACACACGTGCTAATCATGATTCAAATTTAACCTGCACTAGAAATGTTCCAAAAATGTTTAGGAGGCCTCAGAATGTGATTCGAAACATCAAATAATTACAATTGGATAATGCTGTGTGGCACCTGGATCAGCTTGGGGGCACCCATACCAGCCCAATCCAGGAGCCTGGATTAACTTCGGGCGCCTGGAATCACACAATCAAGGCGCCTGGATCGACTTCGGGCGCCTGGATTCCCAAAAATTGTGAACAGTCGTAACCGTTCGGGTATCAATAACTCAGTCCAGGCGTGCCCTAAAACGATCACTTCTCTTCTTCTTCTCCGAAAAATCGATCACCCCTTTTTCCTTTATCTTTCTCAAACTCTTAAAAACCGATTGGTCCACAACAAAACCCCTTTCAAACTCGATTTCACAAACCGAAACCCAAGATCTAGAAGTTCATACTTGATTTCGGTACAAAACCCACACTTTTACTTAAATCCATGGCAGAACCGAGTACTCACGAGCCACTCGTGGCCTCCTCCGGTTCCGATAGCGACGGGGAGAGGCGTGAGGAAGCCCCTCCGGCGACGGGGACCGCCGTGGGTGGTGGTGCGGCGGCAGCAGAGGCCGTGGGGGAGGCCCATGGCCCTGAGGAGGCCATGGCCGGAATAGATGAAACCCAAGGGGCCTCCACGGTGACCGGCGACGCGAGGGCGGAGACGGCAGACCCCGTGCCGGCTCAAAATCCCACAGGAACCTCAGATCCGGACCGGGTAAGTGAAATTGCAACCGTTCACAGTACTACGAGTGGTTCAGATATTCCTGTTGATATTCCTATTAGTAGTAGTACTTTATCTGTTGTTGATGATGCTGTTCTGGCGGCTGTGGGTGGTTTGGGTAGTGGTGATGCCGGTGGTAGTGGCATTGGTGGTGGTGGTGATTTGGTTCACAGTAGTAGTACTGCCGAGGGTAGTTTGGCGGGCGAAGATGCCGCCGGTAGGGATTTGGGTGTCGGTAGGGGTTTGGGCGGTACAGAGCATGGTGGTGGGCCTATTGGTGATGTTGATAGAGGCATCAGCGGTGTAGGTGAGCGGGTTCTGAGTTTAGGTGGCCTTGACGTGCTTGTGGGAGATGATGTTACGATGGAGGACCTTGGTACAGGTGAGATGGATGGTGGCGGCGATGGTTTGGTGAGTGGTGTTGGTGGCGGTGCTGGGGGTGGCAGCGGCGATGGTTCTGCACCTGATATACCTACGGGTGACTCAGGTGAGGGGACGAGTAGGACAGATAAGGGGAAGGGGATTGCTATGGAGACAGCGGACGATGCTCCAGCGACTGAGGAGACTGCTACTGAGGTGTTGAGGGAGGTTGAGGTTGAGGAGAGAGAGAGGGCGGCGGGCCCGAGAGTGTCGGTGGTGGAGATGGCTCGACGAGAACTGTTGGTGAGGCCGGTCTTTCACGCGGACACCTACGGCGCACCAGTGCACCATATAGTTCCGTTAGCGATAGACAGATACACTTCTCTGCATGAGAGATACGAAGGAGAGGAGGTCCTGCTGGACCCCGGGAGGCACCTTTCCCGCGACTGCTTGGAGGTACAGGCTTGGTTTACCGCACTTTTCATTTGTCAAATTCATTATAGATTATGCACTGTGAATTTATGAATTCCATGAACCTCTGGTACTGATGAAATGACTCTTTGTCTCAACAGGTGAACAGGTGTTTGAGCGTTAATGGCTCATCTGGGAGGACTCTGTCTTTGTTTATAGATCTCCACCATGACGTGAGAGAGTTGGTGGCGCTCGCAGGTTTTGAGCCGTTCATAGAGACACAGACGAAGACGATGCGCGATCACTTCGTGGTGACGGCTCTGGCAGAGAGGTGGAGGGATTCTACAAATACCCTTCACCTGTTGTTTGGAGAGGCGACGATGACGCCACTGGACTTTTCAGCGATCACCGGTCTGCGAGTCGGAGGAGAGTCGCTACCTTTTGACTCAGGGATAGCCCAGGATGACGATGCTCTTCGACACTATTTGGGCTGGAAGCCCAATCACGGGTCGGACTCTGCTGGTTACGGTCAGTTCGCTGACCATTGTCTCGGGAGACCCACGTCTCGGCTTGCTGCGGAGCAAAAGGCCCGGTGTTACTTGCTTTACATGTTCGGCGCGACTCTGTTCGCGAACCGACGTCACCACGTGCACCTGGGTTACTTAGCGGCACTGAGAGACTTCGAGCAGGTTGCCAGGTACGACTGGGGAGGTTGGGCTCTAGCCTCGTGCTATGCTTTCATGGGATCCGTATCCCGAGGCGTGGCGACGAGCATAGGAGGACTGTGGTCGGTTTGGGAGGTAAAGCACTCAACTTCGCATTTTTGAACCAAGCTTGGTTGAACTGCTGTTTACTTGTACATTGCATATTTACTAACCATTCCAAAAATGTTTTGCAGATGTGGGCTTACGAGGTGCTGAGATTGACGTCTCCGGAGTCCTTTTACCGGGACCCACGCGTGATCCCTTGAGCTCTTCGTTGGGGGCATGGATACAGGGGAAAGAGTGCCGCACGTGGCTAGTTGGACTTCTTCCGCGGAGAGCTCGACCGCCTTACTTTTGCAGAGGCATATGCATGCTTCAGATCTCATTTCAATGTTTTGTTGTACCCCTATTGCTTTTTATCTTATGAATTTCTTGCTTTCTGTGCAGGTATACTGGCAGATATGGGATGGGATTCACGATGAGCACCTTGCGCCGAGCAGAGAGCTGACACGAGGGAGGGTGCTACTGGAGTGCGCATATGGCTGGCAGTGGTATCTTGGAGATAGGGTATTGCGCCAGTCGACACGTGCTCCTACACAGGTGGTACCAGGACCTCTTCCGCCACTGGTTCTGAGGACTAAGAGCTACACTTTGGCAGCGATCGAGCGATACACCATCCTCGATACAGCTTTGGACCAGTACCTCCGACCGACAGAGGACTACGAAGCGTACAGGCGGCGGTACCTGGCTGGCCCACTAGACGTGGAGGGGTTCAGAGAGAGAGCTAGGGCTGCACGAGAGGCTGCCGCGTTGGAGGCTGCGGAGGCCCTGGCTGCTGAGCAGGCGGAGAGGGCCAGAGCTGGGGAGCCGGTTGGTGGTGGTGCTGGAGTGAGAGAGGGAGCTGGCCCTTCTATTGTGAGGGAGAGAGGAGGATCTTCTACTGAGGGTGAGAGAGAGAGAGAGAGAGGGTGAGCGAGGACGTCCCGATGGAGGACGTTCCTTTTGAGGGGACTGGTGCTCAGGAGGAGGAGAGAGTGGCGGTACCCGGAGGGAGTGGGCTCGTGCCTATTCTCAGAGAGAGGTGGGGTGATGCCACAGTGGGGGAGCCTGAGTCTTCTGAGAGTTCAGAGTACGAGGTTATGAGGTTGTGGCAGGTCTCTGTGCAGACACCTGAGGGAGAGAGGGGATATGTTGATATTCCTCGACCGACCGCTGACCTTGCGCTTCCTACTGGCCCGGTATGCAAAGTTTCATGATTCCATTAGCTTTTCATGATTTTGAAACCTTTTTGCTAAATCTGTTGTCTCTTGTTGCAGTTTTAGTAGGACACCGCGCGCTTTTACTTTGAGCAGACCCACAGTTTGCGAATCCTATTCGCCAGCTGGTTGCTGGAGCAGACGTGGTGCTTCGACGGCCGGGCGACCCTGCTCCTCCAGTTGCTCCCAGTCCTCCTCTTTCCAGGAGTATCCCGATATTTCTCTTAGCTTTTTGGATTCAATTCTGACACATGTTTTATCACAAAATACTGAAATGCTCTATGTCTTGACTTTACTTGCAGGTGCCCAGGAGGCGTTTGAGAGGCGGTGTTGCGGGCCCTGGATCAACGACTATCTGTCTATCCCGCTCGAAGGAAGTAGACTATGTGGCGATGAGAGGGACTGAGGAGGGGAATGCAGACGGGAGGTCTGTCCGCCAGAGAGTCGGTGAGCCTTCGACTGCAGTTGAGGAGCCTAGCACAGAGACTATTGCTGATGAGCCTCTTCCACAGGAGCCTGCCTCAGAGGACACACCGGAGAGCGAGGATGACCAAGAGTTAGGCGACCCGTAGTTAGTACTTGACTGTTTTGAGGCATTGAGTCCCGCTTTTCCTTTTTAGATTAGCCTTTTTCTTTTACCATTCCGGGCCTACGTGCCCAAGTAGTCTTTTAGATTGGGCCTGCGTGCCTGTTTTTCTCTTTTGGGCGCATGTTTGCCCTAGCACTTTCATGGATTATGACTTGATATTTGACTTGCGTTGACTTTTTTTATGGATACCATGTTTCGGTATATGAGATTTGCACTTTTCATGTTGTTTATGCGTTTCATTATCAGAATTATAACAAAACACCAGTTGTAAAACTCACGAATAACAAGAAAAAGATCTCCATTAACTGTAATGAACAAAAGTATATACAAGTAAAACAGAATGACGCGATTATCGACACGAGTGTTCGTGAATTTATTCGAAACACTTTTTAATGAACAGATATCGGCATAAGCGACTCAAATATACATGGACACAATGACAAATGTTACTGACACTTGTTGTGATGCACTCCTTGCTGCTACTGTATTTGCTGCTGCTGTATGGCTCCTGCTGTATTAGCAGCTAGCCTCTTTGCACTAGTACAATGCACAAACACTTGTTTCTATATACAAGATACTTGCAACCATAAGCATGGTACTTGATACATGCCACCATACTTGATTCTCATTACATCATTTCTGGATTATATGAACCTGTGGGCTGCCACTGTGTTGGGCAGAGACATGGTTTTGCTATACTTTCATATGCTAGCTTCAGGATACCTCGTTTCTGGGCTGCTCATTTTCAAACGAAACTCTGCCCAATTTTTTCAAGAAATGATTGTCTTTCAGTTTAGGCCTAGCCTTGGGGGGCTGTCCCTAGGCTTGATTGATCCCCCTTTGGGAGGGGGGCGTCCTCCCGTTAACAAGTTGTTGGGAATCATTTGCCTGCTTACCTTGGGCAAGATCCAATGATCCCCTTGAATGACCGTAATGCTTCCAGATTCAAATGTTTAAGATCAAATGTTCAAGCTCAAATATACAAGTGCCCAGCCAACTGGTTGTTCATGTCCACTGGCTATTCAGGATCCTAGCCAAATCAAGTGCCACTCCAAGCAGGTCCTGTAATTTGATCTTCTGCTTCAGCAGCTCTGATTTTGTTGCTTCATCTTCTTCCTCTTTCTTTTCTTTTTCAGTTACTGCTGTTGTATACGCAGTGGCTGGCACCTTGAGGGTGCTCCATCTACGAATGGGTCATGGCGAAATTTTCAAAATTTATTGCCATCAGTGTATGGAGAGTGTTTCTCCTTAGACTCAAGTTCTTTTTCCCTTTAGAGTGTTTTCCCACCTAGCCTCATGTAGCCCTTGTGGCCATCCCTATTTATGTCATGCAATTTTTTCCTTTCTTTTCTTTTCTTTTCTTTTCTTTTGTCCTCCCTGGGGTATGCCCCTTGTAGGCTGTATATTCGGTTAGCCTTTTTTATTTCAAGCTTATTTACCCAAAAAAAAAAAAAAGGGCTTGTTTGAAAAAGACAGTCCTCCAATGCCATGCACTTTTCTCCAAGAACAATCATCCCTACTGCTTTCACGAAGTCATATTCGTCCAAACCAATCATTTAAGCTTGGTAGAATCAGCTTGCAACCTTTAACTATGATTCGGAGATGCCAAACCGAGCTTGCTTTGCGGAGAAACCGGTCTAAACACCTCGTTTTCTGAATTTTTCACAAATGGACCTTTCCCGCAAGTCATAAATGTTCGTTAGATCATGTTGGAATCAACAAAACTTGCCAAAAACGCATGAAAATGAGTTTGGAGGTCAAAACTTGGTTGCTGCTATCTGGTTTCCAGGCGCCTGCATCAGGCTAATCCAGGCGCCTGGATTGAGTCTGGGCGCCTGGAAAGAGCAAATCCAAGCGCCTGGACCTACTTCCTGGCAAAATTTTTGTTCTTCTCAAGGCATTTTCTTGCCCATTGCATGGCGTTCTTCTGCCCCAAGCTGCATGTAAACACTTCAAACATCCTTCCCAAGCCACCCATACATATTTCCAACTTTTCCTTCATTTTCCAACAAATGCCATCTTTTTCCAAGATTTTCTTATGATTTCCCATGCAAATTTCTTTTCTTGAAAATCAACTTTGAATTCATTGAAAGTTGAAATTCCTTCTACCAATCTTGCATGTAAAATTGTCATTATTCCTCACTCTCCTCCTATAAATACCATGCCTTGCCAAACATTTCTTTTACACCCATTTTCCTCATTCCACCCTTTTTTTGTTACAACTTTGTTTTCCATCCTTTTCACATTCAACTCTACACTATGGCCATGCTCGCCTCTGCCGTGCTTCAATCTTGGATTGCGAGTTTTGAAAACATCTCAATTTTCGGGGCCACCATCTCAATTCTTTACGTCATATCCACTCAATCCCTCTCCGTCCCGAACTTTTGCATGCTGCCGCTCAATTTTGGGACCCGGAGCTTCATGTGTTCCGTTTTGGTCTTCAAGAGCTTTGCCCTACTGTGGAGGAGTTTCATGCATATCTCGAAACTCGTCCCAATACCGAGCCAGTGATCCCTTCAATCCGCGTCAATTTGGTTAAGATCCTTTGAGACAAACTTGGCGTGAGTGATGGTTTTGCAAAGCGTTTGATTCACGGAGGTTCACTCGATATCCTTCGTCTCTTTGTAGATTTTAGTCCGCGCGGCAATCCATTGGACTATACTGTTCAGAACCGCCGCATGTTTGCTCTTTGCATGTGCCTTCTTGCCACCTATTTGTTGGTTCCAAACGAAGGTAATCCCAGTCCCTCAATTGTTTCGGTTGCTGCGCAGATTGAGCAACGAAGAGACGTTGTTCCTATGGTTTTGGCAGAGACTCTCATGGGCTTGGATGCAGCGAGGTCAGGAAGAACCAATGTGTTTTTCGGGAGTCCCCTTTTACTTCAGGTTCGGATTTTGGCTTTGGTATTTTTTGGTCTGTGTATTTGGGTTTCGGTTTGGGCTTATGGTTTTTGGTTTTGGTTTATGGTTTATGGTTCATGTATTTTGGACTTGATTTTGGATTTTGGCTTTGGTATTTGGTTAGGCAGATGTGGTTGTGTGACAAAATGAAGTTGGTCGCGGATCCGGCCAATAACTGGATTTATCAGGCTAGGGATTGGCGAAACAGAGGTTTTGTGGAGATTCGACACAATGTGGAGGACTGGTTGGATTTCTTCATTGCGGTGGAAGAGGAACACGTCATTTGGAGGTGCCACTGGTTGCCTCTGCCAGACATGACGACCAAACACATGGGACATTCATGGGTGGTTTTGGCCGGGCTGACAGGCTTCACTTTCTATTTTCCTCAGCGCATCCTTCGCCAGTTCGGAATTCGTCAAGAGGTGGAGTTCTCATATCCCACTGACTTTCATCTCCCCGAGTTCAAACATTCCGTCGTTGAGGCATACCGTCGTGATTGGGGAAGTAGAGTGACTTGGGTTCGCGACCAATATCCGAGTATTCACCTGCGAGGAAGGTACCGCGAATGGCTTAGAGGGGAATCAGAAGCAAGATTTGGCAAAATCGTGGACTGACCTTCTCAACTTAACTAAGCTGTTTCCAAAAATAAATGGTGTTTTATTTATTTTTATTTTTTATTTTAAGGCTTTTATGCTCAGCTTATGTAATCGAAGAAATGATTTGAATAAAATTGAACGATGAAGGGTTTCCCCCTCTTGGTTCATTCGATTCCATATGCTTCCTCCTTTAGATATTGCGAGAAATGTGAACCAACTCAGCGGATTTAGACCGAACCCCAGGATGAGGTTGCCTACGTATCCCTTTACAAGGAATCAGGTCATGGCGTAGTTCAGGGAAGGGTTCAGTCGGGTATTAACACTCTCCTTTTTGTGCTCTAAATTTTGCCTGACACCGCCTTTTCAGGTTTTCGGTCCAGCAAGCTCTTTTGAATTTTAGCCTTAAATTTTGCCTAGGCCGTCCAATGTGGATTTTCAGCCTAGCAGGCTTGCTCTGAATTTTGCTTGGATTGGCCCGCCCTTGCGGTTTTCCGCCCAACGAGCATCTCTCAGGGGTAATATCGCTTGAGTTAGTCCAAATTGACAAGATTGTTGAATTCATTGCCATCCAAATCAATAATCACCGCTGCCCCATCGTCGAGTATAGTCTTGATGATGTATGGCCCTGCCCATTTCGGCCTGAATTTCCCCCGTGGGTCAAATATCGGTGCTCGGATCTCCTTAACGACCATATCCCCTTCAATTAAATCCCTGGATTTCACCTTTTTGCTGAATGCACGAGCAATCCTCCTTTGATACCCTTGAATATGATACAACGTCCGCAGTCGCCTTTCATCGAACAACATCAGCTCTGCGAACCTGTCGCTCAACCAATCGGCCTCGTCAATCTCATTTTCAATCATCACCCTTAAAGATGGCACTTCGAGCTCAATGGGAAGTACTGCTTCCATACCATATACCAATGAATAGGGTGTTGCCCCTGTCGGAGTACGAATAGAAGTACGATACCCCCACAGTGCTAATGGTAGCTTTTCATGCTAATCCCTGGATGATTCAATGGTTTTCTCCAAAATGTTCTTGATTGACTTGTTTTCTGCTTCCACAGCTCCATTAGTTTGTGGTCTGTACACTGTTGACTTGTGTACCTGAACATTGAACTCTTCGAGCACCTCTGCTGCCCTTCCTTTGAAATGTACACCATTGTCTGACACGAACGCATTCGGAACCCCATATCGGTAAATGATGTTCTGCTTAATGAAATGAGCCACCTGTACTGCAGTTAAGGTAGCGTAAGAAGCTGATTCCACCCATTTCGTGAAATAATCAATCGCCACCAAGATAAATTTGTGTCCATTTGATGTCGGCGGCGTGATTTTCCCGATCACATCTATGCCCCATACTAAGAAAGGCCAAGGCGTTGCCATTGTATGAAGCTCAGTTGGCGGGACATGCATGAGATTAGCGTGGACCTGACATTTGTGACATCTCCGCACATACTGGATGCAATCTGTCTCCATGGTTAACCAAAGGTACCCTTGCCTCAGAATTTTCTTTGCCATCATCACTCCACTCATGTGGGGACCACAAATTCCTTCATGAATCTCCTTCATCACCCTTTTTATGTCGTCACTATAGATGCATAGCTTATGCATACCACAGTATGACCTTTTGTACAACCTTCCACCACAGATGATGTATTCCGACGCCAACCTCTGTAATGCTATCCGATCTTTCTTGTTCGCTCCTTCTGGATACACTCTCTTTTCAACCAGATTCCAAATATCGTGATACCAAGGCAGACCGTCACCAACTTCTTCAACATTCATCACATATTCATAGGCTGGCCTGTTTCTTTGTTCAATCATGATCGGCCTCATTCTTACTCCTACGGGTAATTCTACCATGGATGCCAGAGTAGCAAGTGCATCGGCAAATTGATTCTTCATTCTTGGGATGTGAGTAAAAGTGACTTGCTCAAATTGATGAATTAGGTCGTCGAGGTCTTTATGGTATGGCTTCAACTTCTCTTCCCGCACTTTCCAATCACCGTTGGCTTGAGAAACCACCAAATTCGAATCTCCTATCACTTCCAATTTCTTTACCCCGATTTCAAAAGCAGCTTCCATTCCCACAATGCACGCCTCATAGTCTGCTTGATTATTGGTAACTTCGAAATTTAACTTGAAAGAGAGAGGAATATGCGGTCCTTCTGGTGACACTGGTAGTATACCGACTCCAAATCCTCTCTGATTGACAGCTCCATCAAAGTACAGCTTCCAAGTATCTTCCAATACTGTCATAACATGTTCATCGGGAAACTGAAATTCCGTATCTTCCGGCCCTTCGATTGGGCGATCTACTAAGAACTCCGCCACAGCCCTTCCTTTTACTGATTTCCGTGTTACGTACTTGAGTTCGAATTCGGCCAACAAGAGCAACCATCGTGCCAGTTTTCCGGTGAGTGCCGGTTTCTCGAATAGATATTTGAGAGGGTCCATCCGAGAGATCAACAACACCGAATAAGCCAGCATGTAGTGTCTTAACTTTTTGGAGGCCCAAACAAGAGCCCAACATGTCTTTTCCAACGGGGTATACCTCTCTTCAGCTCCTACCATCTTCTTGCTTAAATAATAAACAGCCTTTTCCACCCCGGTTTATCCTTCTTGTGCCAGCATACATCCCATCGCCGATTGCGTCACTGATAAGTATAGAATCAAGGGCTTTCCTGGTATTGGTGGCATCAATACCGGAGGATTTTAGAGATATTTCTATATTGATTCAAACGCTTTCTGACACCTGTCGTCCCATTGGAAAGGCACTCCCTTCTTGAGAAGACGAAACATCGACTCGCAAGTTGAAGTTAACTTGGCGATGAATCTACTGATGAACTGGATTTTTCCTAGGAAACTCCGGACTTCCTTCTCCGTCTTTGGTGGCTCCATCTCTAATATCGCCTTGATTTTTGATGGATCGACTTCAATCCCCCTGGTGGTAATCATGAATCCCAACATCTTCCCAACGGTGACTCCGAACGTGCACTTTTGTGGATTGAGGCGCATCCTGTACTTCCGTATTCTTTCAAAGAACTTGCGCAGTGCCGGGAGATGCTCTTCCCTTTCCTTTGCTTTCACAATCATATCATCAACATACACTTCAACTTCTTTATGCATCATGTCATGTAATAAGGTCGTTGCAGCTCGTTGGTAAGTTGACCCTGCGTTCTTCAATCTGAACGACATGACCTGATAACAAAACGTGCCCCATTCAGTAGTGAAGGTTGTTTTCTCTCGATCTTCTGGAGCCATCAAAATCTGGTTGTACCCTGAGAAGCCATCCATGAATGATAATAGTGCATGCCCTATCGTGTGATCCACCAGTACATCAATGTGTGGCAAGGGAAAGTCGTCTTTTGGGCTGGCTTTGTTCAAATCCCTGAAATCCACGCATACCCTGACTTTTCCATCCTTCTTGGGCACTGGCACAATGTTAGCAACCCATTGTGGATACTCTGTCACCATTAAGAATCCGGCATTGAACTGCTTGGTAACTTCCTCCTTAACTTTTTCAACCCAATCTGGCCTGATTTTTCTCAATTTCTGCTTTACTGGTTTTGCATCGGGATATAAGGGGATTCTGTGCTGCACGATTTCAAGATCGATTCCAGGCATATCTGCGTGGGACCAAGCAAAAACATCTTCGAATTCTTTGAGTAAATCAGTGAGCAATTTTTGTTCCTCCGAAGATAGCCTGGAACCGATTTGAACCATGCGAGGATTTTCCTCATTTCTCAAGTTTATTGAAATAACTTCTTCTTTTATTGGCTGAGCATGCCTTTCATTTTCCCTTTCGATTAGAGACCTAAGTCCTTTGGGTATTTCTCCCTCAAACTCGGTCTCATTATCGTCAGGATCAACACAATTTATTTCGGGAACAGCAAAGTAAGCGAAATCATAATCCATTTCATTCATGAAACCCTCAGGGGTGCGGTACATTGCAGTGGACTCGAACTTAAAAGAAAAGTGATGACGTGGAGTGGCACGAGGCGCGATCTCCGACTCAAAACTAGGTACAGACTCGGACTCAAAATTAGACTCAGACTCGGTGAAAGTGCCAGCGAATTTTACAACAGGTGTAAAAGTGCAATTCTTATATCCTCCTACGGCATCCACAATCAGCACGCTGGGGTCTTCAAAGGCCTCCTGCTCGAGCATCATCACTGCTGGCTCCTCTTTATCCTTACCTGTTAGACTGACCTCGTCGAACATTGACATCAGGATCCCATCGTCCAGAGCCTCCGTCCAATCTGCTTTGAGTTCTTTCACCAGTTTTTCCACCTTTTCATGTTCATCTTCACTGTCCCAAGCATCATTAGCAAAGATTTCAAATCCGGGATACACCTCTCCATTTATTTCATTTACAAACGGCTCCAGCTGACCGTGATAAGGTGCATTAGACCCTTCTTTGACAAAACGAATCTGACAGTCTGCACTGTTGCTAGCCCCGTTAGTCTTTCCTCTTTGCATTTCCTTTGGTGTAAGCTCATATCCCAACCCAAAACGGCCTAGCTGTGAAGGGAATTCTGGAAACTGAACCACCCCTTGTTGAGTCCGGCCTAAACCGGTGCCTGGCAGATAAGACATCCTTCTCATCATTTCGAGAATAGTGGTGTTGATTGTGAAGTCATCATCAATGCGAAGCCTGCATACACCGCCAGAGGTATCAAAAGCAAAACCCCCAATTTGGATGTCATTCTCATCATGCATAATTTCCAACAAGGGAGCATTGTCTTCGGCATGAGGACGAATGCCTGAGTCTCCATAGAGGGCAATCGTTCCGCTTTCTAATCCAAGCAAGACTTTTTGGTGCAGAGTGGATGGAACTGCCATTATGTCGGATCGATGCATCCAAGGGCCGGAATCTCAAGGACATGGAATTCCACCAACGATTTAAACCCCTCAGCTGCAATTTCCATTTCCACAGTCCCAAGTACATTGCGACGAGTGTTATCGTAAGCCCAAACAGTGAGATTGGATGGCGTAAAGTCCTTTGGTTTGAGTCCCAAACACTGAGTTGTTCGGAGTGGACAGACATTGAGCGCAGACCCGTTATCTATCAGTACAACCGGGATCCATTTCCCCATGCATTTCATGGTAACATGCAAAGGTTTGTTGTGGTCGGTTCCTTCGAGTGGTAAATCGGCTTCGGTGAAGGTTACGGTGTGCTTGGTAGGTTTGGTAGCAATGGCGGCAATCATGGCTTCAGGGGTTGTGTCGGGAGCAATCTCCATACAAGATAGCGCTTGAGCAAGCTTTTGGCGATGCTCGCTGGAACTCATGAGTAGCCCCCAAATGGTTAATGCGGCTGGGGTTTTCTCAAGCTGTTTTTGGATGGGGTTTTCTTCGGCTGTTGGTGGAGGTTTTGGATGAAACGCACGGCTATTGGCTGCAGAAGAGGTGTGGGTTTGGTTGGTTGGTGGGTTAAAAAGGTTTTGGAAATCGGTTGGGTTGGCGATTGGGTCATTGGGATTGTTTGGAATCGGGTTATTTTGTGAAGTTGGGTCGTTTTGTGTAGCTGGGTTGTTTTGTGGGGCTAGGTTAACTGGAGGCTGGTTCATGGTGTTAGGAGGCGGGTTAGAGGTATTTCCAGTGAACATTTGAGGAGGCTGATAAAACCGACCACTTCGAAGAAGATGGAGGACTGAATCAAGGTCATCTCCCCACAAATCAGTATAATCTGTGTAAAAGTCAACAAGATCCCCCTCCGCCTTTCTTTTTCCCTTTGCAATACTGGCTTCTTTTAAACCCTTAGTGATTCCCTCCACGGTTGCTTCACTCCACACATCTCCATTCTCCATTGCTGCTTGGTTAACGGCCCAAACTTCATTATCTCCGACCCATAATGGTGATAATGCTATACCCTCACTTGGATTAGCCCAAACATTGGCTAAAACATTCTCTTCCATTTGCTGATCCCATATATCGGCCACGCCGTTGTTCAACACCATGATGTTACAATTCTTCGGAATTTGTACTTGAGGTGCTGGGAGATTCTCATCAATTATGTAGTCATATGGTGTGAACTTTATCCCTTCCGTCATTCGATTTATTGCATGTTCACTCATCATGGAAAAATCAGGGCGACCTTCCCACAATTGTGTCATTGGAAAATACTTCATCAAAGAACATGGGGAGTGTGGACCCATCCAGAGGATTATTGATGTCCATGAGTTGCCATTCATTTGGTGCGGGGTCCCATTCATCTCCCTGTGCCTCATTGGGTGCTTCAATCTCTTCTTGCCAATTCTGTCCCTGTCCTTCTTCCACAGGCTGTTGGTTTTGCATCATGGGTAGCGGTTCTCCAAATAAATTAAGAAGTGCAAACCCATCGAGTGGATCTGCAAGCACTGGATCCCAAAATTGGTCGATCATGGCAGCGAATGGAGGTTCTTCGTTGAACTGCTCTCGGCCATACTTCTTCATTCTCCATACCATTGGCTACCATTATCTCATGTTCACGGGCCTCCATTGACATTACCACATTCCCCCACTTCTGCCACATAGTGGGATCCAAATGTGCTTCTAGAAAGCATAACCTGTATTCAGTTGGTATAGGTACAATGGGCTTGGGATCTGTTTCGGGTATGATATACTGGCTTGGGTCAAATGGAATGGAATTTAGGTCTTTTTGAGTGGAGCAAAAGGTAATCAGGCCTATATCGATGTTTCTTTTGTGGGTTGGCAAGGGATTGGTGACAACATTGGGTTTTTCGGTGGGATCTCGGATTTGTTTATTGTCAATAAGATCTTGAATCTCATGACGCAGCCGCTGGCATCTTTCTGTTGGGTGGCCAGGTGTTTGGTGGAAAATGCAGAAGGTGTTTGGGTTGTAGGATGGTGGAGGATTTTGTGGAGGTGGGGTTGGTTGGAGTGGCTTAATCTTTCCTTGTTGAACGAGTCGCTCGAAGACAACAGGAAGGGGTAGGGTAAGAGGGGTGAAAACTCGTCGTCCTCTTTGGTTTTGAAAAGGCTGGGTTGGTTGAACTGGTTGGGACATGATGGCATTTATGGGCTCGGCTTTGTGGGGTTGATGATTCATGGAATTGGATGAGGTGCCGGCTGTGTAACTGGGGTTTGCGTATAGGAATGAGGTGTTTCCAATGTAATTCCGTTTGGGCCTGGGGATGGGATCTCCTTTCTTCAACACCCCACTTTGCATGGCTTCCTCAATTGACAAACCCATCTCGAAATAGGTCTCAAAATTATGCGCCTGAGCCATCACCATATACTGAGCCAAATCAGGCTGAAGGTTCTTGGTTATGATGCGCATTTGGTCCTTGTCACTAGGACGATTAGTCATTTGTGCAGCCTTCGCTCTCCACCTTTTCACAAATTCTGCGAAGGATTCTCTCTCTTTCATCTTAATACTTTCAAGCTCTTGAGTAGTGACCTTGAGCTGCACATTGTACTCATATTGCTCGATGAAAGCAGCCACCATTTCTTCCCAAGTCTGTCTCTTCGAGATGTCAAGAGATAAGAGCCATTGGAGGGCAGGCCCTGTGAGAGTTTCATGGAACATTTGTGCCATGGCGGGCTTATCGACATCTTGCAACGAGAGAGAGCTAACGTATGCTTGAATGTGTCCTCTTGGATCCCCGGTTCTATCAAATTTCTCAAAGTCCACATGTTTGAACTTCTTGGGGAGCTTAGCACCTGGGAAGATGCAAAGCTTGTCCATGTCAAAACCGGTGATGGCTCTTTGCTCGCTTTTGGATACAGATTCTTCAAGCTTAAGTATCTTGGCTAACATTTCAGCCAACTGAGGATTTTCAGGGGGAGGAGGCTGTTCCGGATGCTCATCATTGGGAATCTCTTCACCATCGGGTACTTGTTGTTGGGGTGGAGGGAGCCGACTCTGGATGTTCATCATGATTGCCATGAGTTGGGCAATTCGGGTATCATTCCGAACCCTTTCATCTTGCATCTCCTTCCTCAGCCGTTCAAATTCATTTTGGGGATCTTGCCCTTGTTCGGCTAACATGCTTGTTTCGGATTTTGGCGATGAAGATCGAGATAATCTCTGTCCGGGAGGTCGAGTCCAAATAGGTAAGGTCTTCTTCTTCTTTGCAAGCCCAATAATTTAAAACTGAACATAAGCAAAAGCGGGACTCAGTTTGCAGCCTTCGAAAAACCAAATACAAACAAAAAGGGTGCCTAGACATGCGTGTCTCTCCCCGCGCCAAGTTAATCTTACTTCTAGTCCTAAGGATTAGGCTACCGGTTTCGGATCTCACTTGGAATCGTTGCACAACAGATTGTATCAACACCACGGGTAAATCTTTACTCGGTATTTATAGTGTTCAACCTAAAGCCTAAATGTTGAAACCGTAACACTTTTCTTGATCATCCGAGACAAAGCAATGAGATGTCGCCATCCAGATACAAACAATTCCAAGGCTAGTCCGAAACACGGGTGACCGTTCGGGCACGACCAACACCGGAGGTATCTCAAACTCTATGGATTTAAAGTCTCCTAGACTGGCATAGACAACCTAAGGTTAATCTACCATTTGTGTTGGGTGGGACCCCTCTATTGTGGATGTAATCGTCCTTGGGCTATCCAGCCAAGCCATCCACTGCCATGTCCATTCCATTGCAGGTGATATTTTTTTTTTTTTTTTTTTTTTTTTTTTTGGGTAAATTAGCTGATATTCATTTTGTAGCCACCTTTGTAGGACAAAATGAAAAGAAAGAAATGGGAAAAAGTCCATGGTCCTCGGCACACTTGTATATGGGTCCAACTTATACAGTGAAAGGAATGAACTGTGGCAGGACATTAACTCTTGGAATTGTCCTGATCCTTGGGTTATATTAGGTGATTTCAATGCACTGAGGTATCCCTCTGATAAAGTTGGGGGTGACAACCATTGGCCCCCCCATATGGATAACTTTGTTAGGTGTATTGATCACAATGAACTTGATGATCTTAAGTACACTGGTGCCACTTCACTTGGTCAAACAAACAGATTCTTCCCATGTTGTCACCACCAAAATTGATAGAGTTCTTGTAAATGAGGAGTGGATCAAAACCTTTGTCCACTCTAATGCTCACTTCCTCACTCCCGGGATCTCTCGATCACTCCCCTGCAAAGGGTGGTCTATCCGAATCCCTCTTTTGAGAAATCCAAAGAAACCCTTCAAATTCTTCAACTTCCTTGCCGATCACCCAAACTTCCTGTCGGTTGTTCAGCAAGTGTGGAGAAAGGTTATCATTGGAAACCCTATGTTTGTCACTTGTGAGAAGCTTAAGCTCCTCCAAAAAGAGCTCAAGAAACTCAACACAAAGGAGTATAGTGATATTTCCTCTAGGGCTCTGGCTTGCCGGCAAGAATTAGAGGAAGTCCAAAAAGTTTTGGGGACTGATCCTAGTAATATCACTAAACAACATCAAGAGAGAATCCTCTGTAGGCGGTACATGTTGTTGGCCGTAGCCGAGGAAAGCTTTGCTAAGCAAAAATCTAGAATCCAATGGCTCAAACTTGGGGACCAATGCACTTCCTACTTCTTCAAGTCCATATCCCATAACAGAAATAGAAGTAAAATCACTAGTCTTATCACTGGGGATAACTATCTCACTCATGACTCGGGTGATCAAATCTACCTTTGTTGAGTACTATACTCAATTGCTTGGTACCCCCATTCCACACAAAAAGCACCATGCTGGCCCTAGAGTCAATCAAATTGTTAAAACCAAACTTTCAAGCCCAAAGAGATTCTTTGATTTCTGAGATCTCTAATTTAGAGATCAAGGAAACCTTCATGTCACTCAATCCTAACAAAGCCCCCGTCCCGACGGATACAATGCGGGGTTTTTTCAAAAGCATGGGCTATTGTTGGGCGGAGGTGACCTCTGCTGTCGAAAACTTCTTCAGATCGGGTAGACTTCTTACCAAGGCCAACTCCACCAAGTTGCTCTTGTCCCTAAAATCCCTAATCCCACCAAAGTTGGGGATTTTAGGCCAATCTCATGTTGTAACACCATATACAAGTGCATTGCCAAAATCATTTCCAAAAGAATTCAAGCTGTCCTTCCTCATTTAATTGACCCCTGTGCAATCTGGTTTTGTTCGGGGTAGAAGGATAGCCGATAATATTTTTCTCACTCGGAAATCATGAGGAATTACCATAAACATTCACCAACTCCCGGATGTGCTTTAAAGGTTGACATCATGAAAGCCTATGATAATGTCGTGGGATTTCTTGTGGGACATCCTGGTATCCATGAATTTCCACCCTAAAATGATCCAATGGATCAAAACATGTGTTTCCACCGCTAATTACTCTCGAGCATAAATGGTGAGCCCACAGTTCCATTCAAGGCAAAAAGGTCCGAGACAAGGTGACCCCTTGTCTTCATACCTTTTTGTTATTGTAATGGAAGCCCTCACCCAACTACTGAAAGAAAAATCCCTTGATCCCAACTTTCACTTCCATTGGAGGTGTGAAAAGACTAAAATCATCAATCTCTCGCTTTGCTTTGACGATCTTATGATCTTCTCGCAAAGGGATTTGAGCTCTATTCGGTGCATCCAAGAGGCTCTTGCTGAGTTTGAAGAACTTTCTGGGCTATCTCCTAGCCCTGGTAAAAGTAGCATTTTCTTTTCTGGAGTCCCCTCCACAATCAAAGCTGCTATCCTTGGATCTCTGAGATTTCAGGAGGGTTCCCTTCCGGTTAGATATCTTGGTGTTCCCCTCATTTCTACTAAGCTTAAGTACACAGATTGTAAAGCCCTCATTGATAAAATTACAAATCGTACTAAATCTTGGGCTAAGTTATCAGTGCATCTTATCTTTGGGAGGGTTCAATTGATAAAATCTGTCTTGTTTTCCATGCAAACTTACATCGTCCTCTATATTCATCCTTCCCAAGAAGGTCATTAAGGAAGTGGAATCTATTCTTAGATCCTTCTTCTGGGTGGAGCTGACCTTAGAGGCACAGGGCTAAAATCTCATGGGAACACTTATGCTCTCCTAAGAAAGAGGGAGGTTTGGGCTTCAAATCTCTCCAGAGCTGGAATAAGGCTGCTATGGTCAAACATATCTGGTATCTTATCTCAGGAGGTGAACAATCCATGTGGTGCCAATGGGTGAAATCCTACTTACTCAAGGGTAGGAGTTTCTGGCAAATTAAAATTCCTAGCAGTCCTTCATGGACTTGGAGGAAGTTACTTCAACTTCGCCCCCTTATTCAATCTCACATTCAGTACCAGATTGGTGATGGTTCTAGCACCTCCCTTTGGTATGACAATTGGCATCCCCATGGCCCTTTGATTGTTAAATATGGCACTCGTATCATGTATGACTCTGGTATCCCTGAGGGAGCCCATGTGTCTGCTATCTTAGATAATAACAATCAATGGAAATTCCCTATCACCCAAACTTGGGAGCTCAATGAGATCAGGGAGGCACTTCCTACCTTGCATGGTTCTACTTCTTCCCAGACTGATATTTGTAAGTGGACCCTCCATCCTATTGGGGTGTTCACTATCTCATCTCTGTGGGACCAGCTCAGGACACATTTTCCCATTGTGGAATGGCACCACATTGTTTGGTTCACATCCCATATCCCCAAATGCACTCTAATAAGTTGGATTGCGATCCAAAATAGGCTGTCCACTGGAGATAGGTTAGTTCAGTTTGGGGTCATTGATTCCCCTGGATGTAGCTTCTGCCCTGATGATGAGAACCATGATCATCTCTTCTTTAATTGCCCATTCTCTAAACAAGTGTGGGAAACAGTGTCCCTTAAATCTCATTTTAGATGGCAAGCACAATCACTTGCTAGCTGGATCTCCCACCTATGCAACTTTAAAGGGAAAGGCCTGAGAACCATCCTTGCCAAACTTTCTTTCACTGTGACTCTCTATCATGTATGGATTGAGAGAAACTCTAGGAAATTCCAGAATGTGCAGCACCCTGTACATTATGTTGTGGCCAGAATTTGTGGTGACATTAGAAATAGACTGCTATCCTTGTCCAGAATCCCAGCTGGCTCATTGGACCTTCTTGAATCATGGAGCATTCCTACTAGTTCACATTAACTGGTGAAGTGTGGCATTTAATAGTCTAAGCATGCTTTCTTAATTGTCTCAACTCAACCATTTGCTAGTATCTCTGGCTCAGATTGACAGTTTCAGCTACCTCCCAACCGGGAATTTGTGATTGCGGTCTTAAGCCGAGTTTCGGGAAGTTTGTAATACTAACATCCCATTTGGGAATTTGAGTGCAGGTATTTACTGATTGTGGGTACTCCATTGATAGATTTCATGATCAAGTTGTAAGGGAGTGATCAACTTAAATGTGTGTGCCAAAGAGTTGAGTGTCTTGGACCTCTGAATTTCCTTTCGAGTGGAGAGTATTGTTGTTGGAGATTATCCTGTGAGTTATTGAGGGAGTCTGGAACCTTAGAAGAGGGATATAGAAGTTGTGAGTGTCCAAGGGAGTTGAAGTGAGAGCCACATACTTAGAATTCTCTTAGGTTTCACTTGGGTACATTGTTCTAAATACTATATGATTCTGATGTTGATGTTAAGCCACCGTTGTAATCACTATTGAGTTCATATTGGTACAAATGCTGAAGTTGCTGCACTATGCATTCACTCTGTCTTTGCCACCGGATGCTTATATTATCATGCTATCACTGTCATCATCGTCATTGATTACACATGTGGTTCTCGGTTCTCGTATCGATTACACAAAGGTGGTTATTCCCGAATTCAAGACATTCTCTTGTTGTTATGTTGCATGTTTGAATGGATATGATGTCACCGTAATGTCGCTACACTCGCACTTCTTGGGTTGCAAGAGCTGTTGCATCCCATGTAATTGTATTATGATATGCTGCTACCTGCTGCTTAGTCTGCTATTGGAAGTTCTGTCTCTTTCTCTTCCTCTTCTTTTCGTTTTTTTTCAGCTGCTGTTGTTGTTTACGCAGTGGCTGGCACCTTGAGGGTGCTCCATTTACGAACGGGTCATGGCGAATTTTTCATAGCTGCCTAGCCTTGGGGGGATGTCCCTTGGCATGTATGATCCCCTTGGGGAGGGGGCGTCCTCCCATTTCATATCATTTCATTGTTATGTTCAAATCTCAATGTTCATGTTCAAAGTCCAAGTACAAGGCGGTTGTGCTTCCAAGTACTAGGATAATTCCCATGGTGTCACATCCAGATTGGTAATTCCCATGATCAAGTGTTTCCAAGTTACCTCCATGCTCAAGTTCTAATACTAAACTACTCTTGTAATTTTTTGGATAAACTACTCTTGTAATTTTCTTTACTCATTGGGGGGTTGTCCCTTTTTGTTCCTTCATTCCTTTGTGTGTTTCTCTCTCATCTTACTAATGAGGGAGAAACACTATACTCTTCATCCCCATGTAGCCAATTGGCCTTCCCCACTTTCTTAGGCAAGCCTGCCTTAGAAGTTTCTGTTTTGTTTTCTTTTCTTTCTTTTGCTTTGTCCTCCCTGGGGTATGCCCCTTGTAGGCTGTATATCCGCTTAGCCCCTTTTATTTTCAAGCTTATTTACCCAAAAAAAAAAAAAAAAAGGTTAATCTACCGGATTCAAATCTCACTTAAGGCCATTGCACAGCAGATTTTCCAACACCCCGTGTAAGTCTTTACTCGATAGTTACGGCGTTCAACCTAAAACCTAAATGTTGAAACCGTAACACTTTTCTTGACCATCCGAGACAGAGCAATTTGAGTGTTGTAACCCAGACACAAATGACCTCAAGGCTAGTTTGAAACGCGGGCGGCCGTTCGGGCACGACCAACACCAGAGGTATCTCAAACTCCATGGCTTTAAAGTCTCCTAGACTTGGCCCAACAACTTTGGAAAATTGCCCCAATCCTCAAGTTTTCTTTTAAGGAAAGAAGTCATTGACATTGGATTAACGGATTTGGTAAAACATGATTTAGACAAATTCTCGGCAAAAATCTAAATTTGGATATTTAAGGGCGATTGTCCCTCCTCGGGCTAATTTCCCTTAAAACCCATTTAGATCGTTGTCAATAATCTAATCATTCAAATTTTCCCACGTCCGGTCGTCCTAAAGTCCAACTAGTAAGAACAACGCGCATATGAGATGCGCGACTCATCATCGGGCCAAGGCAACCTTCTACTAACTGCCGAGAACCTAACTTATGCTATACTGACAACATATAAGACAAGAATATGTACGGATGCAAGCGTATGCATGTATGCAGTATGGCATGCTTGGAAAGACGGTAACACATAGCATGGAACACATAATCCTAACACATTGGTTGGTTATCTGACGTGGGGTTCTATGGTTATCTATATGCAAAGGCTGGTTTTTGGTTTAAGAAGGGTACCCCGGACTCAAAGCCAAAGCTGTCTCCCACCGCCAAGGATCCCGCAAGGCGATGGTACTAACGACAATTGTGACTTATCACGATCGGGGGGTGCTGAGCATTTCGGGATTCCCCGTCACCGGCAAGCCGGGCGGGATTGCCGAAACACGCCAACGGAGGCTAGTAACCATGTACGTGCAATGCAAAAAGTCCATAAAAACAATACTTTCAAAATCCTTTAAACATTTTTCAAGTTTAGCTCTCAATAATTAATACACATTTTAGTAAAATCACACATAAGTGTAATTATACCAAAATATATATCAATTATAAGATCCCCAACGGAGTCGCCAGCTTGTGAACACCCCGCGGGCGCGAAGTCCACGAAAACGGCTTTGATTTGGAAAATGATTTGATTGGTTGAATGGAGTCGCCACCCGGATTTAAGGACCATACCCGAGCAACCGTTTGAAAAATGACTCTTTTGCCCTTGAAATGGAAAATGCTTTACTGGCCTCTCAAAATAAGGTTTCTCGGGTCCGGGAGCTAGGTTACGTGAGGGGAAGGAATTTAAAGCACCCCTCACGCCCGGTATGATTACCGGTCTCTACTCAATACTCAAAGGATTTTGGAAAGGTTGTTTAAATGGACTTTTATTACAAATTCATGTGAGAGCACGACAAATGCGTCAACAAAATTAATGAGATATAAGTGAATGCTTGTGCAAAGTGTTATGAGTGGATGATTCATGTACAAAAGATGTTAAATAGCCCCCAAACTGCCTTAAGATGCCCCAGAAATTGGCCACATACATTCAAAACATCACACCTGGATTGCAATCTGGGCGCCTGGATTAGATAGATCCAGGCACCTGGATGGCCTTCCAGACAGGAACTCTAAAATCTCATTTCTCACAACAGAAATCAAATGCAATGTTCTGATTAACTCACATGCATTCTGGGTGATATATAGCAACACAGTAGCAGGCATGAAACTTCAAATGCAACTCAAATACAATGAAACGATTCTAAAATACAACAATAATGCTCATTTTAGACATCTACAATAGGGTATGCTTGAGTAACATGATCTCATCTTGACACCCTATAAATTGAATAATCAGGAC
Organism: Vaccinium myrtillus; assembly: GCA_016920895.1. Classification (NCBI taxonomy): domain Eukaryota; kingdom Viridiplantae; phylum Streptophyta; class Magnoliopsida; order Ericales; family Ericaceae; genus Vaccinium; species Vaccinium myrtillus. Next base: position 15,158,215 of record CM029279.1, read on the forward strand.
TAAAAAATGACACATAAACTCCTATGACCACTTCTCTCTTATGAAATCCCTTTTTAAAGCATGATTGCAATTCCAAAACACTTTAAATGATCATCTAAATAGGGATCAGAACATGAAATATAAGGAGTCATAGATCAAGGCATGCAAATGGTGTACCACAAATTGATCAAAATGCAAAAGGAAAACAGAAAATATGATAAGGGAAAAGAGGATCCAGGCGCCTGCATGGAGTGAATCCAGGCGCCTGGAAAGTGATGATCCAGGTGCCTGGATTGAGCTCTGATACACAAACTGATTTCTTTCTTGATGATCTTTCTAACCTCTCTCAAACCCTCTACTGGTATAGAAGACCAGTAAGGACTTGATTGAGTCCCCCTCAGGGCCTACTTAAGCATTTTGGTAGAAGGACTACCTTTTTGGCTTGATCAAAGAACTTGAAATGGTTTTTTGAGTAGGTTTTGTAAGAATGTAGCTTCTGGTATATGAGTTTTCAGAGCTACAAAGGGGAGTTTGTAGGTACTTTGATGGAATTTGGTTGATGGGGATGAGTGGATGATGGATTAATGAAGAAAGAGATGATTTTTGGGGTTGAAATGGGTTTGATTTGAGGAGTGATGGAAGGAGCTGAAATTTCTGGAACTGTTTTGGCAGAGTAACAACAAGGAATTGATCAGATTTTCTAACCCCTGAAAATGGAGGAGAGGGGTGGCTTTTATAGAAAATCAAGGGCTCAAAGTGAGCCTCTTGAACCTTTTGGAAGGATGAGGGATCACCTAGGGGGTGAGATATAGGGATAATCATCTCTCTCACACCCCTCTCCAAACTGAACTCTGCAAGAAAATCCCCCAAGATATCGTTCCCGCCCACTAACAAACTTAAACTACACTCAACCTGGACTGATATCCAGGCGCCTGGACTGTACAATTCCAGGCGCCTGGATTAGGCCAATCCAGGTGCTTGAAAGGGTAATCCAGGTGCATGTGTTTAAAGGTTTTGGGCTGTTCCAGGGTTCCAAGGGATGTTTTGGTAATTTTCTGGGAAATTATTGGTGGGGTCCTCAAGTCTTTGATCAAACCTTGTATGCTCTCACATAGGCATTTTCATCCTCGGGGAAGTTCCGGAATTCCGAGGGTCCGGATTGGGGTGTCTACAGGTGTCCACACAAGTAAGAAATGAGTATTGGGCCATTCATAAGCATGATTAGAGTGAGAGGGAGAGAGGATCAAGTTGGCATAGCCAGACAACAACACACACACACACACACACACTATAGTGAACTTAAAACACAACACATAATTGAAATAAACTAATCGACAAGCATGAACCAGAACAGGGTTTGAGCGCTCATAGACATAATCTAAGCGCTCAAACCCCATCCCAGGGGTGTGAGTTCTTGCAACTTTTGGCCACTTTTGATGTTGGTACATACTAAAAACACTTCACTGTTATCCAAAGATAGGTGAAACTTCTTTTATTTCACAAAATAACATCAACATTGCTTTGTTGATGATCAACACATTTCTTATGGTTTTTAGGGTCTTTGATCAAAAGCAAAACAGAAGGATTTTAGGAAGTTTTGGCCCAACAAAAGCCATAAAAAAAGTAGACATCATCATCAAACATGGTCAGAAACTACAGAAAATGAAGGGGGGTTTGGACAGTTTGAGCGCTTGATGTACGGACATTGAGTGCTCAGCCTATCTAAAGTTGAGGTTTTTGAAAGTTATTTTCTTGCCCATTTAGGACCTTGTGAGCTCATTAGAGGTATAAAGGACCTCCATGAACTCACTGGTCTCCCTCAGGAGCACCAACCCATGGCTTTCACATAGATTTCTACCTTTTGGCTTTGATTTGAGCTTGAACTTGGATGGTTGATGAATGGGTGAGTGTTGGCTGGATTGGTGGGTTCAATGCGGGTAGTTTAGGATAGAATATGATGAATGTGGGTTGGCTTGGGGGATACTTGGGTAGATGACGGTGTATTTTAGTGAGAGGATTTGAGAATCAAGTGGGTATAATAGGTTGGAGGTGGTTAAGCTTCAACTAATAGATGAAATGGGTTAAGGGTTGCTGGAAATGTATTTTGAGAGAGAAGGAGTGATGGATTAGAGCATAAGAGAGTGTCTAACCCCTGCAAATGGTGTAGAGGAGTTGGTTTTATAGAGAGAAATGGGGGGAAAATGGATAAGATTGAAATGGAGGGCCTACCAAAACAATTTAGGCCTTCCCTGGGGTCTACTGTATGCATGCGAGCAACAGAAAAATGACTGAGTGGCTGCCATGCAGTCAGAATCACATCATTAGATACTCTGCCAGCAACAAACTGGACAGGGTTTGAGCGCTCAAAGCCCTTTGAGGTCAGGGGTTGATTTTGAGTTGTTTTGGTATTTTGAGAGGAATTTTGGTTTTTGGGTTGGTTTAGGTTGTTTAGGAATGGTTTTAGGGTGGTTCATGGTGGTACAGGGCAAGTTCAAGCCTTATTCTTAGCCTCAAGGTATTCACGGGTGGTTTTCTCATCATCAGGAATGCTTGGCAAGTATCTCGGGTCAAAATCGGGGTGTCTACAAAAGCTTTCGACAAAAAGGTTTAAGCCTCGCTCCTTCAAATTTGGAGACTTGGTGCGTGCACTTCGAAGACCCATCGTCACAACCATGCATCGAGTCGACAACAAATTCACCTCAAAATGAAATGGTCCATATTTGGTGGTAGAAGTCTACACTAGCGGAGCATACAAGATAGCTGATGAACAAGGTTTCAGAATTGGCCCAATCAATGGAAAATTGGCCAACTACATGATGCTTAAAAAAAAAAATTTGCTTACCATCGAACTAGGTTTTGACTTGATCCCTTCCAAGAGTCCGTAGGCAGCATGAGAATTTTTCTTAAGTTCAGTCTATCCAAAAAAAAAAAAACATTCAACCAAAGTCACACTACTCCTGACCTGCAAGAGGATAAACTGTAAAAGGCTAAAATATAAGAAAGAACTTTATTCAAATATATAAAGTGATCGTCTTAAATTAAACAAAAGACATATTTTACTGCAAAAAATGGAACATCCATCGAGTAAATTAAACAAGTCTAAATAAAAGAAAACACACCGAAAGGAAAGTAGAACAAACACTAAGGTAGCCAAGAGAAATTTTGGATATCTTCCTGCTCGGACTTGAGAAGACGCTCTAAATTGTTAGTCACATCCATGTTCGCTAGCTCCATCACCTCGAAAACTTTTTTTTTTTTTGGGTAAATTAGCTTGAAAATAAAAGAGGTTAAACGAATGTACAGCCTACAAGGGGCATACCCCAGGAAGGACAAAATGGAAAAAAAGAAAGAAAGAAAAGTGCCTGGTCCCCGACACAACCCGCCGGGGTGGAAAAATAAGAAGTACCGACACATCCAGCCGGCATTGGTGTAAGTAAGCAAAATGCAATAAATATAGCAGATAATTGTTTTAATACCATGCACAACCCGCACAATTGGATAACATGTTGTGGGTCCAAGAAGAGGCCCCACTGTATGAAATGTGAGTTGGCCCATGCTCGCGTCCTATTAGCCTAGCTATCCCAAAGGAAAGAGCGGCCTCATCAACCCCACCAATTGATTCTCTGAGCTTCTTTGCCTATAAATCTAGCAACCCAAACTCCTTCTTCAATTTAGCTCTTTTAGCATCAATGCCATTTAATTCAGAATGGAATGCAGCAGGAGACCACGGCGAAATCTGAACACCATGGAACAATACCTCGCCGTTAGGCCGAAAGCCGGTAATCCCACTGAAAACCAACTCTAACCGGATATTTGTACTCCAATTAAGAAAATTACACCACACCCCCTTGTATTGACTTGTGTAATGCACTAAGGCCCAAACTAATTCACCACACTTAACAATCCATCACTTAAAGATTTTAACCAATTCCTCACATTTCTCCAACTTTATTTCCGGAAAAATAATTAAAATTTACGGGTCTCTACATAGCCTGTATTCACATTGAAATACGTACCCTTATGGGTTGCTTGCACCTGCTTTAAAACAAGACATTGAGGGGTTTTCTTAGGTTTAGAGGGTATGGAGAGGTCTAAGTTTTGAGAGAGAAAGGGGAAGGGCTGGACGACAGAGGGAGGAGGGCTAGACAATTTCTGGGTGGAGGAGAGAGAGAGAGAGAGAGAGAGAGAGAGAGAGAGAGAGAGACTGGACGATTTGCTAGGGCTTTAGTGTTTCACGTGAATGAGATAGGGTTTGGGCAAATGGGAGGGAAAATGGGGGAAAAGGAATATATTTAGCCAAAACATAACGGTAGGAGGGTAAATGACCGACGAATGGGGAGGATGGGACACTTATAATAGTTATAAGGGGTCTCGTGGTAGTTAAAATTCGTGTAGGGGGGTCCGGTATAAAACATGAACTTATAGGGGGTGTCCCGGTAAATAACCCATTTTTTTATTTCTAAAACGGCCGTACCATAAGAGCATCTCCACTCATATATATACCTAAATTTGCTTTTGCACGTTAGAATGCTCCATACCAAATTAAGTAGAGGTAATTAAATAATCATCCGTTTTTTGGACACTATTTAGATTTTTTTTTTTTTCGGTAAACCACTATTTAGATTTTAATCCCCCACTATTTATGAAATTATATTTTCATCCTCTTGTAATGTGATTTATCATTATTACCCTTCCTATATATTAGCAGGTGGAAAATATTAGAGGATGAAAAAATATAAAATGGAAGTAATTTTTGAAATTCAAAAGAGGGATGATATTGTTTCAACAAATCAGATGAAGTTCAAAATCCTGATTGAAGTTTACCGAATTATTAGGGATGTTTGAAAAAGAGGGGGTAGTGTCATTGGTGGATAATTGGTTACCCCATGTTTCGGCAGTCATTTTTATCACGAATGGAAAACTTAATGAGTACATTCCATTTTGTTTCATTCCCTGTAATCTATTTTTTTATAGTTTAAAATGCTCTTTGAATATATTTACCATGAAAAAATCGCGTATTTAATTTTTACCATGATCAATTTTCATGGTCACAGTTTATTATTTGTTCAAATTTACCATATCGATGGTTTGTTATGATCATATTTGTAAGGACCCGTGTTTTTAAATAATTTTTCAAAAAAAAAAATAACAATGGGTTAATGTGAGGAATTGTGTTAAATGTCAAAATTGACTAAGTGTTGGATTATAGGTGATGTATAAGTTGATTTGGGTGTATTAGAATTACACAAGCCACTTTTGGACTTGGGGTGTAATTATATGAGATGTATATGTGTATGTGGTGGGAGAAGAGAGAGAATAAGTCTTCTCCTTCCCCCAAAACCCCAGCCGTCCCTCCCTCTCTCTCCTCCATGGCTCTCAAAACTTCTCTCTTCACAAATCTAGCCTAATCTCAAGCTCCAAGCTTACCTCCTTCACAAAACCTTCATAAAATCTCATACTCTACGCGTTGATGTGCTTATTGCACCCCGGTGTTTGAAGAACTTTTCTTGGATCTTGAAGCTAGGGCTTGGGTTTTGCTTCTTGGAGGTTTTTCAAGCTAAATCATTAAGGTAGGGAACAAATTTCTACTCCCTCTAGTTGTATTTTGTTGATTAGTTGCATGTGTTGTTGGGTTGCCCACAAATTTCTATCCAAACTTGTTTATCACCATGGATAAGGGTTTTAATCTTGAATATCACCATGAATATGGGTTTTGATCATGTTTTATCTTGACCTCTACTCCCTCTAAGTGTTTGGGTAGTGTTTTGATCCATATTTTGATGAATTTCAAGTGGTTCTTGCTTGGGTTGAAACCCCTTTTGAATCTGAAAAAGCTGTCAAAAATCTGTGCGAAGCCATCTGGTATCGATACCCCTGCGATCTCGTATCGATACCAGCGTGTTCTGTTTTTTTTTTTTTCGGTCGACTGGTATTGATACCCCATTCTGGGGTATTGATACCAGACAGCTCCGAACCTTATTTTTCGCTTAGGCCTTTCCTTGACTCTTGGACGTCTTGGGACATCTTGAAATGTTTTGTTCACTCAAAATATTACTTATTACCAATCACTTTGTTGATCGGATTGTTTGTTTGGCTCTCTTTTGACCTCCGGTTGGGTAGTTTGACCATGTACTTGTTTGGTCCCGAAACGTGAGGACATTTTCTACATTAGTAGCATTTTGGAATCGAATGATAGAGGGGATTGCTTGGTGTCACTTGTTTCTTATATTTTAATGGATTTGGTGAGGTCTTGGTGCATTTATTAACAGTTGGCGTGCGTTCGGGTTGAGTGGGGAGTCCGAGATATGTGTAAATGGATAATGCGGCATGTGAGTTATATATGGGACCATGTTGAACTTATATTTTGATAAGTGATGATATGATTGTAAGATGATTGACACGGGACCCGAAAGGGTATGCCCAGAGTGACACGGGGCCCACTAGGGTATGCCCGGAGTGACACGGGACCTATATGGCATGCCCGGAGAATAATCAAACGTTTAAGAGGAATGTGATGAGTATGATGGTTTTTCTTCAATGAAAGGAATGAGAAATGAGATTTTTAGACTAACTTTTGTGTTTTGTCGAAGCTTGACGTGTGAACTTGGATTTAGACTTGCGTGAAAAACTTGGGTAGTCTTGGTGAAACAAAATGGAAACTTGGGTGGTGTATAAGTACTTAGATATGGTTTTGAACACTTGGAGTGTTTGTGGATATTTGGAAATCACATTGGACTCTTGGAAATCAACTTGGGTACTTCGATGCTTCCTAGTTCTTTCTCTAATGATTTGGTTACCTTTACTCACATATGTATATCCATTTGACATATCTTGACCTCATGTGCAGTATCATACTTTATACACCTAGCATTTGTAGAATGATTTCCTACTGGGCTAGTGTAGCTCAACCTATCATTTTCAGGTAGACGCTCAAGGAACATGTGTTGGATGCTTTGGGGTGTGGATGCATAGCATGAAGCTTTTTTACCATGAAGTTATTTTATCCTTCCCATCCTTAGTATATTATTGGGAGTCGATTATTTAACTTTAGTTTTGTCAATCATTGGACAATATTCAAAGTATGTAATAACTTTAAATCTTTTCGGTACTTATGTATTTGGGTATGGGTACCCTTTGGAGAGAGAAATTAGGAATTTGATTTGGATATGTACTATTGAATTGACTTTTCAACTACGACTTTGATCTATCCTACATGGATTTTATATGAATTTCGGCTATTAAAAATGAGGGCGTGACAATATTTACCATGACTGGGAAAACTTCATGGTTGATATTCAAAAGAGGGATGAAAAAATCACGTATTTAATTTTTACCATGATTAATTTTTTATGGTTACAGTTTATTATTTGTTTAGATTTATCATATCAATGGTTTGTTATGATCATAGTTACCATGATTGGGAAAACTTCATGGCTAAAATTCAAAAGAGGGATGAAAAAATCATGTATTTAATTTTTACCATGATCAATTTTTTATGGTCACGGTTTATTATTTGTTCAAATTTACCATATCGATGGTTTGTTATGATCATATTTACCATGGTTGGGAAAACTTCATGGTTTGTTATTGATGGTTGGACTACTGAAAGGTCCCCAAAATCCAAAACAAATTCTGCTTTGGTACTTCCTTCCGAAAGGAACTGGATCGATATCAGTAAAGAACTACTACATACTACTACAGTACTACTACTACTAAGATGAATAATGCGTATGAAATCAAAATCGAACTCGAATCAAAACTGAAACTGAGAGACGATTACAGAAGAAGAAGAAGAAGAAGAAGAAGAAGAAGAAGAAGAAGAAGAAAGTTTCTGTTCAGAACTGGAAGGACCAAAAAACTGACCTTAATATGTCAGGACGACGAGGAGCCCTTAACTGAGTTTCATCGGGACGGCATAGAAAGTGGAATGGACGAGTGGTATTTCATATTTCTGGGATTTCTGGAGAAGGATGAGGATGAAGATGGAGGTGGATGAACGAGATATCAGGAGGAGGACCCCCAAACTTTGAAATTAGTCCACTTCCTACCGCCCCATATATTCAACTTTTAATTTAGTCCTCAATCTCCTAATTTGTTATAAATTATATATTTATATATAGATAAAGGGCATTTTAGGGTTTTATTTGAATCTCGGGATGGAAACATAACTCCTAAAAATATTCAGGATGATTTTCTAATATCAAGGGAGTAAAATGATGATTATTTAAGTGCCTTAATTAAGTATTTATTCAAATTTTTATTCAAATTTGGGTAAAAATACAAGGGTTGAAAACTTGAAATACTCCAAGCATTGACCTAAAAAGAGGGTGTTCCACTAACAAAAAATTATTTTTTTCAAACACCGAGACAGGTCATTCTCTCACAACACATCACATAAAAAATCGTGAAAACCCAATTTTTTCAAAAAACTGGGTTAGTGGAACACCCCCTAGTCATACGCGACGAACATCAGAAGGGTACGAAGGATTGGTACAACACATTAGGCAGGTGATTTTAAACGGAGCGGAAAAGCTAAGTACCCGGAAAAAAAAATCCCGAAAATACCCAACCCACACACACTGCACATCCAGTGTGTGTGGAATCAACTTCTAATGAGGGATCCCTCATTTTAAATAAAGTGAGGACCAAACAATTTTTCCACTTTCCGAACTAAATTTTGACGATACAAAACGTTAGATGTGTTTAAAATGTGTTTTTACGGTCCATCGCGAGGATTCGTCCAAAAAAAATACCCGGAAGGGTTTCATCCGATCAAATTTTGTCAAAAACGCTATATATAGCATTTTAAACAAAATTTGATCGGATGAAACCCTTTCGGGTATTTTTTTTGACGAATCCTCGCGGTGCACCTTAAAAACATTTTTGAAACACATCTAACGGTTCAGATCGTTGAAATTTGATCGGGAAACATGAGGTCTTCACTTTATTTAAAATGAGGGATCTCTCGTTAGAAGTTGACCTGTATCAGTACTAGATTTTAAACCCTTCTTGGCTGTGGGCGCATCTAATCGCGTTTCTCCAACGCTTTGATTTGATCCACTACTAGTTTTTCTTTCCCCTTGCTCTCTCTCTCTCTTCTGTTGAGACTTCAATTCCGCTGAAGCCACATGGTAACCTCTCTCTCTTAGATAGATGTATGTATAGATGATATGCGTTCATGTGTAAAACTACAATGGTAATCTCGGCATATATTTTGAGTCTAGGGTTTCAACTCGAATCCCTCCAATTGTGTGGTCTGATGTTGATTCCAGTGTTTGGTTGCGTTTTATTTGTTTCTTTACTCCTAATCACTAGTCCGCAAATCCTGTTCCCTAGTCGTTTGGTAACTCTGATCAAACAAAGACAATATATCGGAAGCATGTGAGAATTTTGTTTATTAATTGTAGACATGTGTCGTTCGATGTACATCAATATTTGTTCTAAGAGAAGGAAAATTCCTGTAGGGAAGCAAATTTTGATTATTAGTGTTGAACTTCATTTCCCATTTCCCATCCGTACCCGTAGCTGATACCTAGATTGATGACACATTACCTCTTTGTCATGAACATTCAACAATTATGCGAAGGATTCTAAATTTCATCGGAACATAATTTTGGAGTTTAAGCATCACTATTGGTCATGTGTAGGCTGACCCTGAATTGGAAGCTATCAGGCAAAGGAGAATGCAAGAGCTAATGGCGCAGAATGGTGTGGTGAGTGATCATCTTGTTGACCATGTACGCGTGTACAAACATTATTGGACTGACTCCATTTTGTTTGAACTTTTTTGATGTAATAATTACTGTTGGTGCGTCTTATTTACAAGCAGGGAAATTCTCAAAACGCTGACAAACAGAAAGCCCAGGAAGAAGCCAAAAGGTACCCTATTAGATCTAATAGTAACATCACTTAGTACATAAGCTTTTATATTTGCAACTTTTGTTTGACTTTTTTCTATTTGAACTATTCAATTTCTTGCTTGATCTAGGGAAGCGGATGAACGAAGGCAAATGATGCTTAGTCAGATTCTGTCATCAGAAGCACGGGAGAGACGTAAGTTTAAGTAGGAGCAGAATATTGATTAGTAATTTTTTTTGTTACATGTTACGTTTGCATAAGGGCTGAAAGAATTGGTTGACACTTGTTCGGTGGTCATTTATCTTGAAGCTGATGATGTTATCCTCATATACACAAATAGTACTAAGATACAAACCCAAAAAGTTTGTGAAGTTGCCACATTTCTATCTCACTTACAGGTTTATATTTATACTTTCATGCCTTCTATATTTCTCAATTGGAGCAAAAACCAAAATAGAAGCCAATCCACTAAGTACTGGTTAAACTTCAACTAGAAGTTCGTATTTTCTCCGGGTGGGATGTTACACATTCCCTAGGTTCTGCTTTTAATGCATATCTATCATTTTGTTTATGTGGTATCGCTCTAAGTTGTGCTCATGTAATACTTACTTTGACATGCCATATTAGTGTCATGACCATGCACCAATATGATGCTCTTGAAAACTTGAAATTATTGAACTATAAATATTCACATTCTTCTCTAAGACTTAGCAATTTTTGTATATTGAAATGGTTTCATGATCTCTGATTTGGTGATCAAGCTCCTTAAGCGACTCATGTTAACGTTTGATACGTTCTAAGCTTTGTTGAAAATTGATCATGATTAATCACGGTTAACTAGGATTGGTTTGGTGAATATGATAAGTTAATAAGACGGTTGAGGAGAAGGAGAAGGAGGAGAAGGATAAGAAAGAGGAGAAGGAGAAGAAGGATAAGAAAGAGGAAGAAGAGGAGGAGAAGAAGAACAAAGAGCAGAAGGAGGAGGAGAAGTAGGAGAAGGAGGAGTAGGAGGAGGAGAAGGAGGGGGAGCTTAGAGTTAGAATTACAATTGTTGACTATTTGGCATTTGGTGGATGTTTCTATGCATCTTTTGGATTGCATGTTTTCTAAAATTCATTGGCCTAAGTAATGGTGTATGCTATTTTTCTTGCCTAAGTGGGCCTTGCTTCAAAAAGGTCCGCACCTCGCTTTGCGCCTAGATCCCAACAGAACTTCGCTCCTCGTTGCGCCTTAACAACTAGGGATAAGAGGAGAGAGAGAAAGGGCGGGGGCTTCAACAGGAGGCTAGACAAATGGTTATATGCTCCCGGCTCCCCTATCCAATCATGCAGAGAGGGGCTTCCAGAGAATGAGAGAATGCAACGAGGAGTGGTTGCTATGCCTCCATATGCGGACCTGTAGTGAGGCTTCCCGAGAAAAGACTATTGACCAGACTGGTTTATTTCAAGTTGTGATCCCTTTTTTCCTTGGTAACTTTCTATTCTGATTGCTTAGCAAAAACCTTCTGTTCTGATTAGTTAGGGATTTTTTGTCTTGACAGAGAATAGGAACTTTTATAGGTCCATAAGATGGAAATGTAAGAAATGGAAAACCAAAACTCCATTGGAAAATTCTGCTAGTTTGTTTCGCTTGGTTTGTTTCAATAGTCACGTGCATGATGATTCGTATGACTTATGTCTGTCTTTAGCTGTTATTTGATTTATTCAGTTGCTCGAATTGCTTTGGTTAAGCCTGAGAAGGCAAGAGGAGTTGAAGATGTTATACTCAGAGCTGCTCAAATGGGTCAGATAGTTGAGAAGGTATGGATTTTACTTTTTACAGTGTGAGAAGGTATATTTGGAGATTAGGAAAGTTCTTGGTGCACTTACTCTCTCTCTCTCTCTCTCTCTCTCTCTCTCTCTCTCACACACACACACACACACACACACACACACACTCACTCACTCACTCTTTTTAGGGCTCTATTGACAAAATACAGTAACACATGCTTGATTACCATTTTATGTAAAGGTTTCTGAAGAGAGGCTCATATCACTGCTGGAACAAATCAATACCCAAACAAGTAAACAGACAAAAGTCACAGTATGTTGTAATCTTTTGTTCGTCTCTCTCGTAAGCTTTGCATATTGTTTGCATGACTTGAATCTTATGTTACCTTTGGTATGTTGTGTGCTGCTGTAATATCTCAGATCCAGAGGCGACGGAGTGTTCTCGAGGATGACGACTAGCTGTGTTGAATCCAATGCTTCTTATCTGCTGATGTGTTAGCACGGACTTTCTTGTAATGTAGATCTTGAGATATTCTGTGAATTTGGGGTTTGCAATTTCCGTGTCTGTATCTTTCGCCCAGCCTTAATTGTTTTCTTGTTTTTCTACAAAATTCTCCAGAGACTTGGTTTTTATTGTCAACTTGTCACAAAACTGGTTGCGACTGTCTGCAGGATAGAATTGACAAGAGAAGTGCAAATGATAAATTAAGTTCAGGGCCTTTAGGGTTTTAATTTGGGCTATTGAATAGGTAATTCTGGCAATGCTAGAGGGTGTCTTTTACTGCTTGCTGAGGGGTGTCTTGCCAGAAGTTTCGTCCATTCATGGATTGGGATTTTCTTTGCACTACTGAGTTCGATAGTAGTCGTAGACTCGTACCACATACCTTAACTTGATTTTTATGAGTCTAGGATGATCTGCAGTGAAACTACTGCCTATATCACCCATTACAGCATTGGAGGAAGCAAAATGGTTTCTAACTTGCTATCATACCCTGGGGTTATGAGATTATTCAGTGCCCCAGGGGCAAAGACAGAGGCGCCCCAACACACGTGTCTACATGACACACGTTTATGTGGGTCACACACATTTTGTGATGGGTACAACACAAATGTGTGGTGGAAACGAGAGTTGCGGCGCCTCATGGCCTTTGGCCCCTAGGGCACGGAATAATTTTTGGGGTTATGGTATGTGTTTGGAAGTCAATTTTATGCCGAAATCATCAACTTTGTCATGCCTTGCAAAGCATATTATTATTATTATTTTAATGCTTTTGGTCATTATTCTCCTGCCTTACAAAGAATGATGCATGTCTGGTTGACGAATCGACATTGGGTTTGATAGCAAATGGAGTGAAGAGAGGGAGTTAGTATTTTTCCCCAGCTTATTGATGGCATGTTGTGTCGTATCGATTCGCACACGGAGGTTGGCTGGAGTCCAGCACCGATAAATGGTATTCGCCACTTGGAACCCTGTGATGAAGAAGAGAAGGAGAGGGTCGGGATATAAAACTTTATTTTTTTTTTCGTTTTTTTTTTTTTTCTCTACATGAGAGCTAGCTGCTCGGTCCCAGGATAAAAAAATAAAAATGAGAGCTAGCTGGTATGCAATAGGCATGTTTTTCGTTCTCGAAGAAGAGCTGCTGCCCCCAAATAATATGCCTACATAAAGAAGGAATCAAAAGAGACATTAAGAACTTGGAACGACTCCCAAATCAAGGTGTGACAACTTGGGATTATTTAAGAGTCATACAGCACGGACAGAGTCAGGACATTTGCTGGAGGATGGGTTACATCTGTGGAGGAGGAATTTTTCTATGGTGCCCCAATGTGGTATTGGGGCACTGGTACCCCACTAAATTTGGACCATTAGATCTAAAATGAACGAATCTCAGCCATTGGATAAAAAAAAGTAAGTGGTTTTGCTAGAAAGCGAGGTGGTTTTGTTGTTTTCCCTCCAAAAAATCGCACTTTACTTACTACGAAAACTAGAAATACATACCACCAAATAAGCTAAATATCCACATAATAAGGCAATACTTACCACAAAATAAAGGAATACTTACCACAAAATAAGGCCGACTGGTCAATCCGGTAGCAGGTCACCATTTTGAGCGGGAAATCCTTTTTTAATTTGGGGTTTTATAACACCACACCACTTTTTGTTTAATTCACTCGGAATTTTGTTCTTTAGCTAAGCTATTTTGTAGTGGGCAACATTAAAAAATGATGTGAAAAAAGGCTTTAGTTAATTTTTTTTATTTGTGTAGCCATGTGTTTTATAACAATTTTTTGAAATAAAAAAATTAATCCTATAGTAGTAATAATCTCCAAAAAAATTAAGTGGTAGACTTATTGTTTTCAAAAAATTTCAACCGGTAGCAGGAGAGAGAGAGAGAGAGAGAGAGAGAGAGAGAGAGAGAGAGAGAGAGAGAGAGAGAGAGAGAGAGAGAGAGAGAGAGAGAGAGAGAGAGAGGGAGAGGGGTCATCAATCAATGGTTGAGATTAAAGGAGGAAATCCAATGGCTCAGAAAAAATGGGGGCACCGGTGCCCCAATGCCGCTTTGGGGCACCACAGCTGGATCCGTGGAGGAGGGGCGGGGCTATATAATTTGATGATGTGTGTGTATTACTGTGTGTGTTTTCAATGTAATAGTAGGATTTTTCAAATTGTAGCAAGGCCCCTACTAACACCCCTCCCTCCATCCTTACATGGAATGCTAGTTGGTAAGAAATCGTACCCTTCTGGCCTTTCTCAATATTTTTTTTTTTGCTCAGTAAGCCTTTCTCAATATGGATATGAATGGAACCACCCTAACCACCGCCTAACCACCTTACTTCAATACCACTCTTTGAACTACTATATTAACAATTACAAGACAGTGAATTAATCGACTAAACAGTATTTTCAGTATTTTGCACTTGTTTTTTCAGTATTTAAGACAAAGGTTTTATTCTAACTAAATACTCTTCGTCCCAAATTGTTCCTGTTTTGGGAATGTAACTTTTTATGAATAATACATAATTGTACTCAAAAGTAGAGACAAGGTTTTCTCCTACCTAAGTACTCTCCGTTCCGAATTGTATCTCCTGTTTTGGGAATCCAACTTTTTATAAACAATACACAGAAGTACTAATTTTTATTTGTTGAACTTTTTAAATTGACCCTTTATTTTAGGATAGCCAAAAAAAAGAAAGGAGTGACAATTTAGGACGGAGGGAGTATCTTTGTAGTGGAAACTACTGTATTAATTATTTGTCATTAGGTGAAGACAAAAAAATTCAGTGGAGCCGTTGTGGCCATTATGCGTATGAGTTGGAAGATTGTAAGGTATTAACCAACATGAAAGCTCTCTATTCAAGCAAGGGTGGAGCCAGTGTCAAGTAGGAGTCAGGATAATTTTTGCAAATTAATAGAGTATAGCATAAAATCTAATACTACGCTAAAGCGGAAGCATAGTTTTTCTCTCTATTCAAGCAAGCATGGTTGGTTGGTACTGTAACCAACCATTGGATTGGAGCATTCACATTTGAGACCGTTTGAAAAAGTTTGTTAATGTATGATAACAAGTGTTAAAAGTGAGACTCAAAATTTGTGTTAGAAAGTTTTTAGGTAAGAGAGTGAAAAATGCGCCATTTGACATTTTAAAGATTTTTTCAGTGTTAGTTAAAGTGTGAAAGGATTAAAAATACCAAAAAATCAAATTCTCTCTCTCCTCCTTTTGTATCTCTCTCTCTCTCCGGACACGTACATCTGCCATTCCCTCTCTCTACATGCGCTAGAATCCTAAAGTGCTCTACCTAATGAACTTCCTAAAATGCTCAAATGGGGTGTAAAAAAATGACATTTTCGTCCGATGTACTATTCAAACAGTACACTGGGCGGATCACAGGAAAATAAAACATGAAAAAGAACATGAAAACACATCCAATGGATGAGATCTGTCCGAGGTACTATTCAAACAGTACACCTAGCAGATCTCATCCATTGGATGTGTTGTTCATTTTTTCATGTTTACTTTTCCTGTTAGTATCATTTTCGTTTTTTTTTATCTGACTTTTTCAATAAAAGTTGTCCCTAAAGTGTTCTAAATTGTTCAAATGAGGATGCTCTTGGAAGCTAAATTTTTTTAACGAATAAAAGATTTACATGAATTAATGTACTTTTTGTGTACTTTAACTGGCAAAATGTCTAGTAATGTTTAGAGCTCATTCATAAAAAATGATTAGGGATATTAGAAATTATACCTCTTTATGTACTTTGGCTACATAAAATGGCTATTGGTGTGGGAGATATCGAATGGTTTTTTTTCGTTGTCTTTTATTTAAAAAAAATTACATTTATTAGTTTTGCGTTAAATTTCCGTGGTTTATTGACTTGTCACAATGAGACGAATCCAAAAAGTATAAAATTATGGTTGAAACTAAATTTTTTTTTGAATAAAGACAAAATTAATCAAATAAATTTACCCAACAATTAATCAAATAAATTGCTTTATTTTGGTTTATTTTTTGCTTTATTCAAAAAAATATTAGTTTTGTTTCTTTTTTGTTTTTTTTTTGGGTAAATAAGCTTGAAATAGAAAAAAGACTAAGCGGATATACAGCCTACAAGGGGCATACCCCAGGAGGACAAAGAAAAACAAAAGAAAACAAAGGGAAACAAAGGGATGGCCAATAAGGCTAAAATGGATAGGATTTAAAGGAAATTAATTTAGAACAAGCTATAAACCTAGTTACATAAAATGATGACTAAATGTTTCTAGTCCATCTAAGGAGAGGGAGGAGAAACATTCAAAAGAGACTTGAATAACATTCAGAATGACTTTGAGCATTCCAATTGCTTGAGCAAAACTGGACCATGTGATGAGATCCGTAAACGCACACGGCCAACTGGGCATCAGTAACAAGTCGGCTGGCAGTAGCTGCAGCCGCTACCCAGCTCAAGTAAATAACTGGACAATTGCACCGTATCTCCTGTATTAACTGTGGTGTCCTCAAAAATCCTGTGAACCTCTTGTACGATTCCTGACTCGGACCAACGATGAGTGGGTAGCGAGTGACCCTCCTCGAGCTCCTGCACACGAAACGCACGTCGTTAGTACCCAACCTGGCCGGAATGTGGCCAGGGAAGGCACTCCGACGATCTAGTGAGTGATCGGAGAAGAAAGAGGTATTGAGAGAGAAATTGTAGAGAGAAAAAGTGTTGTCCTTTATTAGGGCCTCTTCGCTTCGTTTATATAGGCTTCCCAAGTACAGGGGCAAACCAGTCATTTCGGCTCGGATGACGTCACCGAGCATCACGAGTTGGCCTCACAAGTATTGCATGCACGCGTTCCCCAATGTGGCTGTGACACGTAGCATAACCGCTTGGTATATGTCACGCTGACGTAGGAACAGTTGTAGCACGCACATGTGCCTTCCCAAGTTTGTTATGAGCGTTAACCGCCTCGGGTGACGTCATAAAAGACGTCACCGATTTCTCGGGTTACCCTTCCGAGCCATCTCGGATATGATCCGTCTCGGATGACTCATCCGGTCCATAGCTGATTCCGGCCAGGAAACCGGTTCGTCTCGGATGGGCCTATCTTGGTCGGCCCATAGCATTTGTCCCTTAGCCGACTTTGGAGGTCCGTTTGGGCCTTGATGCTCTTGGGCTCGTCCGTCGAGCCCCCGTAAGGTTGCTTGCTTTTGGCCCACTACAATAGCCCTCAACTTCTTCCGAGTCATCTGGTTCCGAGAAAGGAGTTGACCGTTCCTGTTCGGGCCGTTTTGTTAATACAAGAAGAATGAAATTGGGCTCCGAGACGAAAGGGCTCGACCCGTTGTGTTTCTTTCAACCGAGCCCCAATCTCGATTGCTCCGTGAGTCGTTTCAAATTGCACCACGTGGCGTATGCTAATTGAGCGAGGAGGTGCTACACGGATCATGGTTTTGTAGCCGAAGAGGCGTATCCGGTTGGGCTGTAAGATGATAGAGATGCCCGTCCCATCAACTACACGTGTCAACACGTCATTTGCGACATCAGTTGGAACCTCGTTTCCCGCGCTATCATTTAAACCCGCGCCTCCCCTATAAAAACAGAAGCCTTAGAGAGAGACGTTTACTCTCATTCTCTCTCCTTGCACTTGAAGTTCTTGCTATTCCATTTTCTCCGGCGAAATCGAGATCGAGATTCGATTTTCAGTTACCACGCCGTCGTTGTCCTCCGCGCTCCGCCATTCTTTCAGCCCTTGACTGGTGGCGAACGCTGCATCTGTTGATCTTCGCCGCCGCCACTACTTTTTTTCCGGTGCATAAGAGGTAAAAAAATTTCTTCCCAAACTCGTCGGTTTTCATATTCGATCATTGATCTTGTCGTCGTCCTGTCATTTTAAGATGATTGCTAAAGCTTTTGTTGTAAACGATATTCTTTCTGATCTGTTTGAGGGATCATCGAAGTTGCATTGAACAGTTGAACATACTGGTTCATTGTTCATCGCGTTCTTTGCTAGTGCCGTTCTTGTGCCTTTTCGAGTCACTTCCAGATCTTCTGAGACTTAGGGCTTGCCCAAATCTCTGTTTGTCATCCGAGACGGTAAATCCGGACCTTGTCCGAGCCAAAAGCCCGAGCCATCATTAGTCCTTTTACCATCTAGGTCCTTCGAGATACCTGAATTATATTGGTACCAGATAGGGTTTTGGTTCGGTACGTTCCCGAACCAAATAGGCCACTCAGTAATCTGAACAATTCATTTAGACCACCATCAGTTATGTGGCTAACTGTATTTCACCCGTGCACCTTTGTCAGGTTTTCCAGCCCTGGAGCCGATCATCCTTTCTTTGGGGAGTTCAAACAGGACGAGCAGTTTCGAGTCCCCCGTACATAGTTATAATTATTATAACTATCGTCTCAGACAGGCTGTCTTTGGTCTCGACGTAGGGATGGTGTCTGCAGATATAGGACCGGTGGATGAGGGGTTCGGTCCACTCAACCCTGTAGATGTTAATCCGAATGCTTGATCCGGGAGTGAAGGTTTGGTTAACCAAGGAGAGATTAGTAGCGATCACACCGCATCCGCCAACCTCGGTGTGGGTAGAGATGGGAATGGAGCTCATGCCCGAGCCCCTGACGTTCAGATCATCGAGGTCCGTCAACCCGGTGCGGACAATACGGGTTCCCTTTACGAGCCTTTTTGCACCGCTCCCATGCTTGCTATAATATGTTAATCCTCCTTCTCTTTTTGTTTTGCAGAGTTTTCTCCCGTGACTGCCCGACTGCTTAAAGCCAAAAATGATGACAACATCCGTGCTGCCTACCGAGTTCCTTTGCATGAGAGGTACGCTCATGTTCTCCTAGAGTACGAACCGCTCTACACCTCCTTCCTTCAGCAGAGGAAGAAGAAAACCAAGGAACAACTCGCAGCCAAGCAAGCCGGCCCGAGCAGAAAAAGGAAGAGGTCATTGAACAAGGGGAAGTCGGTTGAACCCGTGGAAGTAAGCTCTGATTCTGAGTTTGATCTACACCGAGCAAAAATTCAAGATCTGATTGGAAAAGTTAGGGAGCCTCTAGAAGAAGAATTTGTGGAAGAAGAGGAGAACATGGGTGACGGCTAAGACGATCTGCCGAGTCTCCTCAATAAGTCCAAAAAGGTAATCACGATCCCCACTGTGACGGCAAAGAGGGCCCCTCTTATTGGAGATGCTACACCCTCGGCTGAGCAAAAGAAGCAGAGATTACAGGTCGGCGCGGATGTTGGTGAACGTCCTGCTCAGAACTCTCCTGAGAAGATTTCTGCCGAGAAAGTTGACGCTGCAAACAAATTGCCCGAGCCAGAGAAAATTTCGTTCCAGTTTTCGCCAGCTTTCCGTGGTGGTTCACCTGTCTTCACTTCGGACAGTGTTCGGAGCAATCCACGGGTGGCGGTGCCTCTCATCCAAGGGGTATGCCTCCTCGAGGACATGAAGAAGGTGCTGGCAGATTTGGAGGGGAACGTTGTTGACATGTTTGCCAATTTGACACTGGTAAGTTTTCCTCTTTTGGTAACATTGATTTCTCGGTAGCGAGTTATTTGTTCGTCCTCATTTTGATTGCCTTTTCCTTGATTTTCAGACTTGCCAATCCGTGATGGGTTATCATCAAAAGTTTGTGTCTACCTCCAACGCCCTCACCACACTGAAAACAAAATATCAAGGGGAGGTGAAGAAAAGGAAGTAAACCGAGATGGCACTGGCAACCAAGGCCTCGGAGTTGACTGCTGTTAAGTCGCAGTTGTTCGAGCTGGAAGAGCTTCGGAGAAAGTTATTTGAGATGGAAACCGAGAGACAGAAGGCCGTAGAAGATGCTCACAAGGCCGGGTTTGCTGAAGCTAAGAAGAAAATAGTGGAGCATTACCAAGGGCAGGTTGCTAAGATCCAGGGCAATAGTTTCCGGAGGGGGGCTCAAATTTACTACTTCAAAGGGGTGGCTAAGGGCTACGATCTCGGATTGGAAGCTGGCAGCGTTCCCGCTGAATCTGTTCTCTGAGTAGTCCCTGAGGTCGAAACCCCTGAATTTGAGATCCCCCAGGAAGAAGAAGATGAGGAAGAGGAAGTTGCCGAAGAAAACGTCGAGGAGAATGCCGCCGAGGCGGGCGATCAAGAGCTCGGGAAAGATGCATGAATCAGAAACTCTCTCTTTTGTTTGGTTAAGGCTGGTGGAGTTATATGCCAGACCTTTGTTATATTTGTTGAAACAATACTTCTTTCTCCCCCGAACTATTTCTTGCTTTGTCTTGATCACGGCTCGGTGGAACTATATGCCGAGCCGTTTGTGGTGTTTGAAACAATGCTTCTCTTTCTTCCCCTTGAACTATTTCTTGTTTTGAAACGGCTCGGTGGGATTATATGCCGAGTTGTTTGTGGTGAATGAATGAATGGATGTCTTTGTTTCTTCTATTACTTCATGAGTGATTATTTCTGAGATATTTATAGGAATACCCCTGTTCGTCTCGGCTTAGGGCAGCTGAATACCCCTGGCCTAAGTTGAGATGAATATTGAAAAATATTTCTAAGGCATGAAAGCCTGTTCGAAGTAATTAATAGATCTTGTCGGATATTTTGCCGAGTCAATTGGAGACAATTGGATGTTCGTAAAGGACTTTGTAAAAACTGCGACGATTTTCACAAGTGTTGTGATCCGAGGGTAATATCGGTGGCTCGGATTAAATATAGAAAAAGTCTCGGTGAGATGTTTAAAATTTATTTGAATCCCCTTTGATGGGGGTTCGTTTGCTCGGGAGATCGCATCTATTATCTGACTTAGAAAAATATCGAGTTAAGTCACTGGCTTGTAAGAACAAGCTATCACTTGGTCAATACCCCTACGGAAGGGATTTTTACATCGAGCTCGGTTTATTGTCCGAGGCGTTTATATTAGTACCACCCAGAAGGTGTGATTTGTTAGATTATCGCCGTAATCGTTGGATTGGCTCGGTAAAACCGAGCGGTCTGATGGGATGAAACCCATTTGTGAGGTTGTGCCTAGGCCGAAGCCGTTTGGTATAAATACCGAGACACAATTATTAGGTTAGAAGACAATAATTGAGATAAAAAAAATGGCTCTTCATTGATAACTTGCCGAGAAAGTAGTACATCAAAATTTCTTCAAAATTTTGCTGAGTCTGGAACACTACATCCGAGAACATCATTCTTAAGCATAATACTTTCTTAAGTTGTAAGCATTCCAAGGCTTGTCCACGAGCTTTCCATCCATGTCTTCAATCTGGTATGCTCCTTTCCCCACCTTCTTGACGACTCGGTAAGGACCGTCCCAGTTGGGCATCAGCTTCTTTTTCTTATTCTTGTCTGTAACCTTCTTGAGAACAAGGTCGTCCGGGCAAAATGTCCTCAACCGAACCATTTTGTTGTAGCCCTTAGCAACCTCCTGCTGATAAGCTGCTAACTTCACCCGAGCTGCATCTCGCTTCTCCTCGGCCAGGTCCAGGTCGTTGCTTAAGGCCGTGTCATTGGTGGTTTCATCAAAATACTCGGTTCGGATTGTGGGTAACCCCTTCTAGATAGGGATAACAGCTTCAATGTCGTAGGCTAGGGAATAGGGAGTCTGACCAGTAGAGCGTCGCGGAGTGGTTCTGAAAGCCCAGAGGACGTGTGATAGCTCTTCAGCCCATTTTCCTCTCTTAGCAGTTAGCCTTTGCTTGAGTCTAGCCGCGATTGTCTTGTTAGACGCCTCGGCCTGGCTGTTACCTTGAGGATAAACAGGTGTGGAGTTGAAGAAGCATACTCCGAGCTTGTCGCACACCTCCTTCATTTGTTTTCCAGTGAACTGCTTGCTGTTATCCGAGACGATTGCGTATGTAACCCCATACCGAGAGATGATGTTCTGCCACAAGAAACTCTTCACATTGGCCTCGGTAATGAAAACTAGAGGCTCGGCTTCCACCCACTTAGAGAAATAGTCCGTAGCAGTTATAAGATACCGAAATCCTCCCGGAGCAAGTGGGAGCTCCCCTACAATGTCCAAACCCCACTGTGCAAATGGCCATGGGCTGGTGATCGGTTGAAGGTCCTCGGCGGGCTGGTGAATCATTGGTTTGAACAGCTGGCACCTGTGGCATTTCCGAACTAACTCTTCAGCATCTTCTTTCATCTTTGGCCACTAATACCCCTGAGTAATGGCACGGTGGGCAATGGATCGTCCACCCGAGTGGCGGCCTCCTCCGCCGGTGTGGAGCTCCTATTGAGTGAACCCAGTTCTGATGGACCACCAAGAGGTATGGGCCAGTCCGAGAGCGTCTATATAAGGAACCAGTTGGAGAGAGTCAGTAGTTTGCGGCCTTGCATCTTATCCGGTGGGCTTCTCGGCGGTCTTCAGGTAGCTTGTCATCTCGGAGGTAAAAAACCAACTCGTCCATCCAGCTTGGTCCGAGCTCGATGTTCAACATGTGCATCCGAGGTGGTTGAAAGCTCGGATCATAGATTGTGCCAAAGGAGATAGTTCGTTGCTCAGAAGCTTTGCATGCTGAAGCTAGTCCGGCGAGTGCGTCAGCGTGGGCGTTGTGCTCTTGGCCTACCTGGTGTACTTCGAGATCGTCGAATGTCTTGGTCAAACTCTTGGCTAGGTTCAGATACTTGGTCATTCTTTCATCCTTAGCATCATATTCTCCGTTGAACTGGTTCACAACGAGTTGAGAGTCGCTGTAAACCATCAGGGTCTTCACGTCCATTGCCTCGGCTAGCCGAAGGCCAGCGATTAAAGCTTCGTACTCGGCCTCATTGTTAGAGGTCGGGAACTCAATTGAGATAGCATTCTCGTGAATGACTCCCTCGGGGGAGATTAGGACCACACCTGCTCTTGCGTCGCGTTGGTTGGAAGCTCCATCTACGTGTAATTTCCAAGCGTTACCATGACGTGTAACTTCCAAGCGTTACCGTGAAACATATGCCAAGTGGAGAAAGGCACGGTTGCTTGGTCTTCATCCTCAATCTGACTCGGTTCTCCATCCGAGAGTGGTGTTTGTGTAAGTTCAGTTGTGTCAGTTTCTTTGGTTGATTCCTCGTCCGAGATAGTGTTGGTCACGTCTTCAACTGCTACGGGGGCGTCTGGGTCTTCAATAGGTTGCTCGGGCGGGGTTGGGTTGGGTTCTTTCGTTTGTTTTTCTTCTCCTGGTGTTAGCTCGGCTATGAAGTCAGCTAACACCTGCGCCTTTATAGCTATTCTCGGCCGATATTGAATGTGAAAGTTGGCCATTTCACATGACCACTTTGAGACCCGGGTTGAGAGATCAGCTCTTCGGAAAAGGGCCTTTAGTGGATACTCGGTGAGAACAATGATTGTGTGAGCTTGGAAGTAAGGGAGCAGCTTCCGAGATGCAGTGACGAGAGCAAAGGCCACCTTTTCAAGTGGAAGGTATCTTGTCTCGGCACCCGTTAGAGTCTTGCTTGCGTAATATACTGGTCGATGCTCGGTTCCTTCTGGCCAGACGAGAACTGAGCTGACTGCGTGTGGAGATACTGAAAGGTAGATGAACAAGTCTTTGTTTTCCTGAGGCGTCTCCAGTAATGGCGGCTCGGATAAATAAGTCTTCAGGTGCTGCAAAGCCTTCTCGCACTCTTCGGTCCATTGGAACTTCCTCTTGCTTGTCTTGATTGATTGGAAAAGAGGACGACATACGTCAGCTGAGAGGCTAATGAAGCGGTTGAGAGCCGCGGCCATCCCCGTGAGTCTTTGAACTTCCTTAATCGTGCTCGGTGAAACAAGTTGTTGTATCGCAGTAACTTGGCTTGGATCCGCTTCAATACCCTTTCTTGTGACCAAGTGGCCAAGGAATTTTCTCGACCCAACACTAAAAGAACATTTCTCGGCGTTGAGCTTTAAGCCGTGCTGCTTCAGTACGGTGAACATCTTGGTGAGATCTACAATATGGTCTTCCTCTTGTACACTTTTTACCACCATGTCATCGATGTAAGCCTCCATAGTGTCTCCGAGCTGATCTTTGAACATCCGAGACACCATCCTTTGAAAGGTAGCCCCGGCGTTCTTCAGACCGAAGGGCATGACTCGGTAGCAGTAGAGTCCTCTTGGTGTGATGAAAGCTGTCTTCTCCATGTCCTCTGCAGCCATAAAGACTTGGTGGTATCCCCTGTATGCATCCATAAAACTCAACCTGCCGTAGCGTCCACGAGTTGATCTATCCGAGGAACTGGGAAACAATCCTTCGGACAGGCATCATTGAGGTTCGTGTCGTCTACGCAGACCCTTAGCTTTCTGTTCTTCTTCGAAACTACCACCGTATTTGCCAGCCATGTGGGGTAATGGACTTCTTGGATTGCTCGGGCTTCTAGTAACTTATCAACCTCGGATTCCACCGCCTCGGCATGAATAGCGGAAGACCTTCTTGGCTTCTGAATAACCGGGCGTCTCAGTGGGTCATCATTAAGCTGGTGTTTGATGAATCTCGGATCGACCCCTGGCATTTCGTACGGAGTCCAAGGCAAACATCCTTGAGGAAAGTTACCATCTCCTCCTTTTCGGCCTCGGTTAGAAAGGAACCGACTAAGAAAAAACGGTTTCATCCTCATTGATTGGGACTGTAACGAGGTCTTCCACGAATTTTGCCTCGACAGGTCGACCGACATCATCCAAGACCGGGGCATCGGGTACCTCCACCCAGTGCACCTGCTTAGGTTTCTTCTTTTACTTTCTGCCCATGGTTGAAATGTAGCATTTCTTTGCAGCTATTTGATTGCCTTTGACATCCTCCTGCTTCCCTTTTGCCCCAATAAACCGGAGCACCTGATGGTATGTGGATGCTACGGCTTTCACCGCATGGAGCCAGTTTCTTCCCAATATGATGTTGTAGGGACTCGGGGAGTTAACAACAATAAATTCTACTTGTTGCGTTATTGAACCAGTGGTGACAGGAAGAGTGATTGTGCCGAGCGGATACACTGGTGTACCACTGAAGCCAACAAGAGGGACCTCGGAAGGTTTAAGGTCTTTACTGGTGAATCTGAACCGTTTAAACAATGAGTAATACATTACCTCGGCAACGCTTCCCTGGTCTACCAAAATCCGTTCCACCTTTGCTTTCCCCACCTTGAGTGTAATGACAAGAGCGTCGTTGTGAGGGAACTACACCCCTTCTAGATCCTTCTCGGTGAACGTGATTGTCCATTGAGACTCCTTAGTCGGGAATCTCTGTTTCGGTTGTTGTTTAACCGAGAGCACCTCCAATGCTTTGGTAACTTGCTCGATCTCCCTGTACATCCGAGCCTCCAACATTCTTGTAACCGGACCGTGAATCACATGCATTACCACCATGTCCTCTTCGGTCCCCCCAGCTGCAGCTGCCCCTTCGCCCGAGCCAGGGTCTTGTCCTGGTCAATGTAGGCATCCAGGTTTCCAGCCGAGATGAGAGTTTCCAAATATGCCTTGAACGGCTTGCAAGAGGTGGTGTAGTGACCTTGCTCTCGGTGGTAAGTGCAGTAGACTTTCCTATCCTTAGTTTTGTCTTGAGTTCCCATCTTGTGATCCGGCCAATGAAAGAACCCTTCATTCTCAATCTTCCAGAGGAGCATGTAGATTGGTTCGGTAAAGACTGTGCGCTCGGCCACGAAGTCGCTCATGTTCGTAGGCTTCTTAGCTGTTCCTGCCTTGATGGTGTTCACTGCCTTCTTCTGATTACCCGAGACATGGATAACCTTTGGAACGGAGGAGGAGGTCGGAGCATCACGCTCGGTTAAGAGTTCCTCAAGCTCGATATATTTGTTGATATGTTCCATCAAGTCATCCATGTGCTTTGGTGGGTGCAACATCAGATCTGTGAAGACATGGCTTTTGCTCTCCAAACCGTGCTTAAAGTGGGTCGCGGCAAGAGTCTGATCACAACCTTGGACCTGATGAAACATCTCCCAGTACCTAGCAGCGTACTGGCGCAGAGTTTCATCCGAGCGTTTCCTTAGCCCGGGGAGAGAGTCTACTTCTTTCTTCTGTATATTACTTGTGATGAGCCGAGACAGGAAAGCTCGCTCCAAAGCCTCGTAGCTCCCAATAGACCCTTCATTGAGCTTGTAGAACCAGAGGGATCCGAGAGTCCCCAGGCTCGTTGGAAACACTTTGCGCATTATGGCTTGATTCGAGGTGTATAGATTGATAATTTGTCTATAGTAGATAAGGTGGTGATACGCGTCTGTGAGGGCATCGTAGCGGTTGAACTTTGGGAGCGTGAATCCAGCTGGCAATGTAGTTAAGGAAATTTCCTTCGAGAAGGGAGACTTGGCCAGCTACTTCAGTCGCTCATCCACGCTCGGAAGAGGAGGTAGAGGCGGTATTGCAAATTCGTCGCTGGTCTGGGAACGCTTCTCGGTGTAAGAGTTATGATGCTCATCATGGCGACGCTCGTTGTGGCGCGCGGCTCTATCGTTTCCGTGATGAGACCGTTCTCGGTGCTCTTTTTCCTTCCTCTTCCCCCTAGTGTCGTCATGGTGGGCTTTTTCCTCAGGTCGGTAGGCGTGACGTCTTCTCGTACCTCTGTCTCGGACGACTGTTAAATTGGGTTCTAGAGGAGAGGTCTTCTTCAGATGCTCCACCCGAGCTCGGAGATCGACAGAGTTTGTTTGGCGGGGAGGCGTCTTGTGACGTTGCTGGCCTGAGGAGCGCTCGATTTAGGCGGCATCTTTTGGATCCCTCCGCAGATAGATCGGTTTGTGTTGTCCATCTTCAAAATACTAAACCGTCTCATGAGATGCTGACAACTGAGAGTACGGTGAACGAGCACTGGATTCAGAGACCTGCGAAGATTGGTGTTGTGAAGCATCGCCTTGGTGACCCCATGAAAGGTGCTCGGTCGACTGGTTCCCGTGCCGTAGCACGAGAGCCTTGCTTTGAGCCCTCTCATTGTTAGGATCACCGATTCGATCCTTAGCCGAGCGTCTCTGCCCTGATATGCCTTCTCGAGACGTTGCGGTAGTCTCCGCGACTGTCTTCCTCTTAACCGTCTTGGTTAGCTTGGAAAGTTGAGCCCTCATTGCTGCCATTTCGGCGTCTCGCTCTTCCAAGTGGTAAGTGAGTTGCTGGATGGTGAGTTGCTGTGAGTCTGGGCTCGGAGTGAGTTCGATGTGACCCGAGGGGGATGGAGACGGAGATGTGAGGGGTCCCTTTGCGATCTCTGGAGGAAGATGGGTGGAGTGGGTCGTTGGGGTTTGGTGGTTGAGTTGGCTCGCCACCCATTGCGAGTCAAGAGAATCGAAGAAACAAGAGGGAAAAAGGGTGGATCTGGGGAGGAGCACCGGAGGTTCTGGGTGGGATCCCCAACGGAGTCGCCAAATGTGGTGTCCTCAAAAATCCTGTGAACCTCTTGTACGATTCCTGACTCGGACCAACGGCGAGTGGGTAGCGAGTGACCCTCCTCGAGCTCCTGCACACGAAACGCACGTCGTTAGTACCCAACCTGGCCGGAATGTGGCCAAGGAAGGCACTCCGACGATCTAGTGAGTGATCGGAGAAGAAAGAGGTATTGAGAGAGAAATTGTAGAGAGAAAAAGTGTTGTCCTTTATTAGGGCCTCTTCGCTTCGTTTATATAGGCTTCCCAAGTATAGGGGCAAACCAGTCATTTCGGCTCGGATGACGTCACCGAGCATCATGAGTCGGCCTCACAAGTATTGCATGCACGCGTTCCCCAATGTGGCTATGACACGTAGCATAACCGCTCGGTATATGTCACGCTGACGTAGGAACAGCTGTAGCACGCACATGTGTCTTCCCAAGTTTGTTATGAGCGTTAACCGCCTCGGGTGACGTCATAAAAGACGTCACCGATATCTCAGGTTACCCTTCCGAGCCATCTCGGATGACTCATCTGGTCCATAGCTGATTCCGGCCAGGAAACCGGTTTGTCTCGGATGGGCCTATCTTGGTCGGCCCATAGCATTTTGTCCCTTAGCCGACTTTGGAGGTCCTTTTGGGCCTTGATGCTCTTGGGCTCGTCTGCCGAGCCCCCGTAAGGTTGCTAGCTTTTGGCCCATTACATTAACACTAGGACAACCCCCAGAGATAGGTCAATGAAAATGGGAGGAAACCTCCTCCCAGAAGGGGATAAAACAATGCCAGGGATAGCCCCCGTGGCTAGGACTAATCAAGATGCATATCACAGAAAGCAACCAACCAAAATTGCACATACAATAGAACATAGCAGCGCTATGTAGTGCACGAATAACAGTGATCATCACTGTCCAAATCTGGGCAGCTTCTAGCCCCCCGTCACGGAACAAGGCAGCGAGCATATAGCGGGCAGTAGCCAATTATTGCCCCAGCAAACAAGTAACAGGCTCCAATTGAGTACATAAATAATCACACAACAGCAGTGGGTTCAAATGAGCTGCTCAGAGTTCCAACAGATATTAAACAGTGGGTTCAAATGCAACAGCAGTGCAATAATGTAACATGGGGATGCAAGGCCTTATACTTTTTGGATCCGTCTCGTCGAGACAAATCAATAAACCACGAAATTTGACTCAAAACTAACAAAAGTAAAAATAATTGAATAAAGACAACGAAAATACCAAAAAATCAGTTTTATGCTTTTTTTACCAAAGGATTATATTAAGTTTTTTTTTCCTTTTTCTTTTTAAGGAAGTATTCTAGCCCAATCACTTCTTTCAATTATTAAGGAGAAGAGTGGCAAAGATATTTCACTCTATTTTGCTAAAAAAAATTTAATCTTCACCTCTGAATTCGAGTTCGTTTGGGGGAGAATTTAATTCTGATTTCTAAAACCTGTGAGTTCTCTCTTGGCAATGCTATTAACATGTCATGAATTATTGAATAAATCAATCTTACAAAAAACACTGTTCAGGGAGTGTTCCACTAACTAGTATAGTTTTTCCAAAAAAGACAGATCATCCTCTCACAATACATCACATAAAAAAGTGTGAACACAAAAACTAAGACAGTTTTAAAACAAAACTCCCTTAGTGGAACACCCGAGTCCCACGCTAACCATGGTGTAACAAGTACATAGAATGGCCCGAGTTGCACCTAAGCGCCCCTCCAGTGATCATAACAGGACGTTTTGCTTTCTCTACGTCCCGAGCGTATAAGAGGGTGTTTGGGAGCCAACTTTTCATTTTTCATTTTTTGGTTTTTTGGATTATGGCCAGAATGAGTTTTGAATCTAGGAAGAGTGCTTGGGAGAAATGTGTAGAATGCATTTTGCAAAAGTAGTAGTGTTTGGGAGAAAAATGATGAAAATGAGTTATGAATTGGTTTTTACCAATTTACCCTTCAAACCATGTCAACAGTCTAGTCATTGGAATTACTGGAAATAATAGTACCGAAATTGGGAAACATGCATGTGAGCAAAATCTGGACGTGCAATGAAGATTTTTTTTTTTTAAATTACGATTGGCAATTTTTTTGTTAAAGAAAACCTCTAATTTTGAGCCTTTTTGTAGTGGAAAAAAGTTGGTCCAAGAAAACCATAATTATAAACATTACACAATTTATAAAACATACATAACCATATTATAAAAACATTACACAAACCGAATACGCATTTCAAAGCATCCAAATTGAAACATTAAAAACAAACCATCCAAATAAAAAAAACTTAGGCAAACGCTTGCTCCATAGGCATCTAACGTATACGATTAGCGACAATATGATCCCGAATTAGAGTCCTCATATGGTCCATTTCACCATCATCGTGTTGGCACGTCTCTCCATGTACCCCATTAGGTGCCTTCGTTTCCACCCCACGTTCGTAAGGCATGAATTCTGGACGTGTATCATAGAAGCCAAAGGGAATATCAGGCATGTTGCTCCTTCTTATGAAATTGTGAATGTCCATTGTTCTAGTTACAAGACCTTTCTGTGTTTCCATTGAGTACCCAACAAGCATGTCACATATGAGGGGCCAACGCGCTTTCCATACTCCGAAAGTCCTTTCTATTGTGCACCTAAGGGATAAGTGTATTTTGTTGAAACATTCGAAGTTATTCCTTGGTTGTCGACCTCTTTGCCAGTCTGGAACATGATACGTGCAACCTTTGTATGGTGCTAGAAAACCTCTAATGTTTGGGTACCCAACATCTACCAAATAATACTCATTTGCGGTATTATACATTTTTTTGTTGTAAACGAAAAGTTTATCATAGTGTATGTATGAAATTCACTATTATTGGGGAGAAAGATAAATGTTAGACTAACCTTGTTGTGGGTGGGAAAAATTATTGGTCGCGTCCCTAATACAATCATAGAAAATTCTAGTGTCATGTGCACCTCCCTCCCATCCTGATAACACAAAAGTAAAGCACATATCAAAGTCACATGCCGCCATAATATTTTGTGTCGCATATCCCTTCCGACCAATCCATTTGGCAATGTCATTGGGATTTGGGTGGGCCTTGATGTGAGTGCCATCAATTGCACCCTACGGGGAAAAAAATTGTTAAAGTCAGAAGGAAGAAAAAATTTCAGTCCCCATATTGCGAATGAAGAAAAAATTGGTATTTATAATATAAGATTTTTTGGCACCCTTGGAATTGGCAAGATTATAAGCCTTTGCCATTTTAATTTCAGCTTTGTTGGCAAAATAGGTGCCAAACCCGTAGACCAATTTTTCCCCCAAAATGAATGCCAAAAATTATCACATGGAAAAAATTATCCGGTTTGGAAAATAAATACCTGAAAATGTGGAAAATATCTTTTACTATCTCGTATTTTCTTGTGCACTTCTTCGCGAGGCCATGGCCATGGTCTAAGCCATTCGGTTGAGGGCATCAAGTACATGATGAAAACGCCTTGAAATCGTCTCCCCCGAACGTTGGAAACGCTCTTGTGCACTTCTATCGTTAGCTCGTTGGCCCACAATCCATAGAAATATAGTCACTTGCTCTTGCACGGAGATTCTTTCCGCCTCTTGCAACCCATATCTACTCTTGAGCAACTCACAAAGGGCCAAAAAATTGGTCTTGCTCATACGAAATGCTTGATACATACGCTTTGGGTGACCCACGTTCAACTCAGTGATCCACTTTGCACCCGTGAATGTAGAGGTACGACAAGGCTCCTTGCCCATGTAAGTTTCATTGTGGATATTTAAAATAGCTTCCGCAGTTGCTCTTCTCCACGACGAACCGTAGTTGTGACGAGGTATAGGGTCACTCGACCCTTCTCCGTATTCGTTTACATTGAAGGGGTCACCGTACTCGTCGTCATTGTACGGGTCTTCATCATAAATATCATAGTCGTAGTAGTCCGCCGAATCAACATAATCGCTCATTTTAGTAAACTTTCAAAGATTTTATCTACTGAAGAAATTTAAGAAAATGGCCATGCATGTGTGCTTTTAAATAAATGGCCGAATGAATTTTTTTTATTTCAAATGGCCATGCACGTGTTCTTTTAAAGAAATGCTTGCTCGCCACTTGCCAATGTGTAGTAAAGACACTCTGATCCTTTTCCATATATAGGTGCAACCACTCTTTGATATAGTAGCATTTACAATACACAACCACTTTGTCATATAGGCAGTGTATAGTACCAAAAATGTCAAAAATAGATGAAAGAGACAACACACTTGAAAAGGACTACACACACCTGCTAACCACAGAACATAGTGCAATTTATAACACTAGATCACTTGGCACTTGCGAGCTTGCAGAGTGCAAAAGTAAACTTTTATTTTCGTGGGTGCATGTGTGACAAATATATGAGGAAACTTTGTACAGTTCCTTTATTGGGCTTACAAGGCAACTTGTTTCAATGGGGCACCAAACTTGTGTTGCCCTTGAGCTTTGGAATTATCCTGTGGGGCTAAGGGACATTATTCCCCAAGATCCAAATGGCATTGATAGTCCTGATCACGAATTTGGAAGCTAAACATTACAGCACAACACATGGTCATGAATTTCTTGGTTTGACTTGGTCATGAATTTCTGAGCTAAACAATTACAACATTACACTTGCTCACTAGATTTTCCAAATTTGTGGATGTACTCATTACACCACGAAATGAAAGTTAACCAACTACAGTAACATAGCAACAAATGCAGGAAACCTTGCACACAACAAGAAATGCAGGCAACCTTGCACACAACTAGAGTAACCAAATTTGTGGATGTACTTATTCGACCTATGGAATTTCTGAAAAATTTGGACAGCATTCCGTTTGAAAATAGACAGCCCAGGCGTTAAGCCTTGCACACAACAGTTCCACAATAGCAGAATACAACAAGAGTACATACCAAGAAATGCAGCACTTGAAAATTAATAGCAGAATCCATGAACTGCAGTTCTACTCAAACAAAATAAGCCACTGGAAAATATAGCAGCAGCACCATATACCAAACTTATGGATCTGAACAGGAACCATGTTGCACAGAAATGCAACAACACTGTCCAACAGTAAGTAACATACAAATATAACAAACTGGACAACAGTTTGTACAACAGCAAAGATTAGGATCTAGGCATTTGACAGCAGTAGCAAAGTGGACAGCAGTAGCAAATAGCTGAACAACCTAGTCTATAAGAGCAATCTGGACAGTATGAATCAATGGAGCAACAAAAGCATTGCCAAGCACTGCCCAGAAATGACAAACTACATGTAATACAACATCACTGCTTAGCCAAGCAATGAACATAACCAGTGTCACTAGTTTATACTATAGTAGTTAGGTCTCACTAGTTTGAAGGAGTGTTACTAGAGTTTCAAAATTTAAGTGAGGTCCAAGCAATGTCAAATTGGAGAAATGATAAGAAACACAAATCTGATTCAGAACAAGCTCCTAACCACAAAGTTTAACAACACAAATCTTAAAAGTTCAAGCTCCTAACCACAGAGTTTAAGAAAACCAAACAAGTTCAACACACAAAGTTTACCAACATAGCCTAAACGAAGATATAAGTTTGGAACTAAGTCTGAAGACAAGATTTGAAACAAACAACACCATAAAAGTTGAACATTAGGATTTAAACATCCCCAGGATTTTCAGAAGGTGGTGCAAACCAGTTGGAGTTACCGAGCTCAGCTTTTTGCACCCTAGTCATTTCGTGGGTGAGCCAATAGTACCTCTTCATCTGATCGGGACACGCCATGAACAAAGCTCGCTGTCTAGCACCTCCTAATATGTTAAAGGCTCGCGCCCATAAGTCCGAATCATCTTTAAACTCAGGGAGCTCATTTAAAGCATCTGCGGCCTCCTTCAATGTGGGAATGTCAACTGAACGCTGGACGAAGGGGGAACTAGCACTGTCCGTTGAGTCTACAATTTGTTGAAGACAAGCTTCAAGCCTTGATGTAGCAGACCCTGACATTTGGTGACAAAAAGTTCCTGCTTTCAGAACTTCATAACAAAAAATGGTGACCTGTTATGCTTAGATTTGATGACAAATAAAGAGAAGCAAATAAAATTCGTTTCTTTGCTATATAAATGCAGCCAGCTATATTGTTCATTCAACAAACTCCCAAACAATCAAGCAAACTTGTAGATCAGAATATCCCAAACAATCAAGCTGTAATGTTCATAAGATGGATATAGATGAGAATATCCTTAACTCTAAGTGTGGTTTAGATGTTATCCTTGACAAAATAGAAGCTTCTAATAGGAACAAAATAGCAACTACCTCTCAAACAAAGCACCAGCAAAAAAGGAATTGTGCTCAAAGTAAGTTTCTAAACAGTTGTGCAGTGGAGCCATGTGGTCGAAGTTGGTAGTTTCTAATCACTGTTTTACTAACATGATCAACATATCACTAGCAACAAAATAAGAAATGAAAAAGAACAAAGTAAAATTTGCTAACCTTTCTTCCCCTTGGGTATGGTTTTCTTTGCAACAGAGTTGTTCGCACACCTCTTTTAAGCGATTCTGTCGGGTGCACTAGCTCTTGGATTTCATCATCGTCGTCCAATAATGCGTCAATATTTTCGGGATCAACATTTGGTGTGATCCGTACACCAGGAGCAGCAGGAAGAAATCTTGAACTTGGGGTATACTTATGCTCCCCCGCTTCCAAACAGAATATGCATTTCATCCTCCAAGGGCAAGGGCTTGTCACGAAACTTGGCACAATCAGGATGACGCTACAAGTAAACCATAAAAGCGGTTCATAAATCAAGTACTTACAACTTTAAACAAAAAATAAGTCTAACATTGAAAAAGTTTTCGAGGATAGATTACCATAAGCTTTCGGTCCCACCAGTCGTCCGATGCTGCAATTGCACCCGTCTCGGGATCCCTACCCAATCCAGTTTCACCTAACACCAAGTTTTTCCACAGCTGCCAATCCTTTTTCAACACCCCCCATTGATTTTTTAGTTGAACTTTATCATATTGCTTACCCGTTCGTTGATTAAATTTTTTCACAACATTGACCCACCCAACCTTGGTCAATACGGTTCCAGTTTTGTAGGCAACACCTCCCAACTCTTCAACACAGGCGTGAATCAGGCACTCCTTGGACAGTTGATCCCATTGAGCTTTCATACCTACATTTGATGCATTCTTACCCTTGGATGCGGTTGTTTGGGATGAAGACATGTCTCCACTATAACATAAACAAATGTCACTAACAAATATTTGCACCATATGAACAAGATAAACACATAACAATTTTTGAATATAATAGCAAATGAATAATCCCAACATTAAAACTATTTCGTGGCATAAAAGATCATAAGTCTTGTACAAACACATCCCTTACTACCATAATGTGCCAAAAAGTGGGAACTTAATACATTGTCATTGACAACTACACATCCGTTAAGCATTGCATTAATATGAACAAATATGACAAAAATTTCATTTTCATTTGAACATGATGACAAGCATTGCGAGAATGAGGCACACCAACAACCCCTTCGTCAACAGCTTGGAGTACTCCAATTGTCGGCGAAGATTCATAAGCTCTCTCTGAAGTGGTCCAACATCATCACTGACGTTGGAAGCACTTACATTGTAAGCTATGCTAGCTGAACAAGCACCAACTTTGCCCCACCCCTCAAGGAGACACCAGTTAAAGAACCCACACCTCTCTCTATGCGGCTTAGGACATCTAAAATACAATTCTCCCTTCGTCACCTTCTCTGATTCAACAATCTTAATTTCAGCCCCCATACCACATTGGCAAACTCTTAGTTTATACACGAGTTTGGGGGTGCTGGTAATCCCTTTGTCGACCTCATTCCGGCTTGGTAATAATAACTATTCATTGACGACATTTCCTTCATGAAAATATGTGTGCATCAACAATGTGTATAACTTGTTTTAGTCAAACTGTAATATGTACAATTTTGTGAAAAACTGCTCGGATCAAGCCCTTCCCGGTATTTGTTTTTGCTGATTTCTCGCGGGGCCCTAAAAAACACCTTTTAAACACATTGGACGGTTCGGATCATCGAAATTCGATCGGGATCAATGAGGTCCGGATTTTATTAAAATCAGGGAGTTTGGACCGGAAGTGGACTGTATATATATATACGCCGGAGATCCTGTCAAGGATCCCGGAAATCCCGGATTGAAGCATTTTGAAGGTTTTAGAAAATGTTTTTGCATGATCCGAGCCATCCAATGTGTTCAAAAGGTGTTTTCCAAGGTCCACGCGGGAAATCTTAAAAAAAAAATACCGGGAAGGGCTTGATCCACGCAATTTTTCGCAAAAACTGCATATTTACAAAATTGTGTAGATCAAGCCATTCCCGGTATTTTTTTTTGAAGATTTCCCACTTGGGCCTTGGAAAACACCTTTTGAACACATTGAACGGTTCGGATCATGAAAGTTTGATCCGGACCGAAGGGTCCCGACTAGAGAGTTCCTCTTATATATATATATATATATATATATATAGGGAGCCAGTGAGAGGGAGAGGGTTTTTTGGTTATCTTCTAATACCTTCATCTTCAATTACCTTGTACAAATAGGATTAAATAGTAAGGGGATAAGATAGTAAGGGGTATTATTTAGTAAAGATGGACCCACATTGATGTGATGTTTATGGATGGAGGATTAATAGTACGTGGTTTGGATGAATTTGTGATAAAGGGGGATAAAATTGGGTGGATGATGTAAAAAGCTGGCAAATGACTTATTTGCCCTTGTGCATGGGTAATATTAAATATTACGATAAAATAAATACATAAATACAAAACTAATTAAATTAATTATACTTTTCAATAAATATGATATAATAATTACTTTTATTAATTATATCTAAAATTAAAATATTTAATTATTATTTTTAATTATTCATTTTAATAATGTTGAGTACCACCTAATTTTTTGCTTGTTTTTTCTTCTATCTATGCGTTTTTTACTTATAATAACTAATTAGTAATTTTTATGTTATTACCCAACAATGTCAAATTCTAAAGTATAAAATTTTTAAAAAAAAATAAGCGCGAAAGTACTTCAATTTTTTATCTGAAGAAAATTGCAAGGTCTCGTAAACATTCAAAATGGGTTTCGGTTTTCCATTTTAAATAGTCAACAAATGTGAAAGTAATTTTTATGTTATTTCCCAACAATGTCAAATTCTAAAGTATGAAAAAATTTAAATTTTTAAATTTTTTTGTATCGAATTAAAGATCTCAATTAGTAGTTTAATTTGGCAAGCTACCCTGTTTTAATCCCCTTTAGCCTGATGGCCCTCCTATCATTTTAGCCGTTTGGCTTAGTTTTTCTTCCTTTATTTTTTTTTCTTTTTCTTTTGTTTCTTTTTGTTTTGTCCTCCTGGGGTATGCCCCTTGTAGGCTGTATATTCGTTTTGCCCCTTTTATTTTCAAGCTGATTTATCCCAAAAAAAAAAAATTAATGTGAAAGTACTTTATGTTTTTTTGCGAAGCATATTGCAAAGCAAGCCAACAATGTCAAATTCTAAAGTATAAAAATTTTCAAACTTTTTTGTATCGAATTAAAGATCTCGATTAGTAGTTTAATTTGGTGCAAAAAAAAAAATTTATACGCGAAAGTACTTCATTTTTTTATGCGAAGGAAATCGCAAAGCTTCGTAAAATATTAAAAATGGATTCGGTTTCTTGGTTTCCTATTAACAGCCAACGAGAGAGGGGTGCAAGGGGTATAACGGGGGTATTTGGGTAAATTGGCAGGGGTATAAGGGTGTTATTATTTAGTGAGGGGAAGAGGTATTATTCGGGTACAGGGATAAAATTATCCGGGTGGAGTTTTGGTTCCCAAACCATGCATTAATCCGTGGGACCGGGATAAGAGGAGGGGTATAAGTTATACCCCCATCTAAACCCACAGCCAATCAGGGCCTTATAGTACAAAGATACTACGTCCTTGTTCTCTTATAGATTTTAGGTGCATTTTATGAAAATCTCATAAAATGAACATTTTATGGAGGGGTGATAAAATGGAGTTGTTTTCCCAACTGATAAAATGTAGTGGTTTTCCTATAGATTTTAGGAGAATTTTATGAAAATCTCATAAAATCACTTTTACATTTTATGTGTTGAAATTGGAGTCTCATAAAATGTGAGATTTTATGTCCAAAAAATCTGTTGAATACTCCTAAAACCATCGAGAGCAATTTTGTTCACCCTTCTAAGGGTGAACAAAACCCTCTCTCTTATTGGTTGAAACATGTGGGTCCCACCACAAAGTGATGTCATGCTTACCAAAAAATGTATTGCTGAAGTAAGCATGATATCATTTTGTGGTGGGACCCACACCAATTCAACCAATAGGAGAGAGGGTTTTGTTCACCCTCTTTTAAGGAGGGTGAACAAAATTGCACTCAAAACCATCACCCCTACAAATAAATATTTACTCCCAAATAGTAACTCCATTTCTCTCCGTCTTTCTGTCTACTTCTCCATCCCTTTCTCCCTCCTAACTGATAATAATAGTGCAACGAAACCACCACCACCGTCTAGAGCGGTTGGTTTTGTGAAAAACAGAAAGACAGACGGGTGCTCTGATGTTTTATCAATTCTTGAAGCAAACGACGACGTCGACCGTTACCTATTTTCTTTAGATCTCTCCTTCTTCTCACTTCATTATAGGGTTTCGTTTTCCGTATTTATGACGATGCCATTGTAGAGAGAGAGAGAGAGAGAGAGAGAGAGAAAGCGAGAGTGTCGATTCCTCGCTATGTTCTCTCGGTAGATCGATTGCATCGGACTTGTTTCGAATTCGATTTTCACCTCCTCTCTCACAATTTCGCAAAGAAATGGCGGTCTCTGGGCCTATAACACCTGGACTGGTATGGCTGTCAACTGAATTTATTTCTTCCCTTACAACATTGATTGAATGGATGAAGTGATTTACTTGTTTTGTAAGTGATTGTGGTCAGTTATCTTGCCGAGCCTAGTACTCTTTCTAGAAGAGGCTAGCTAATGTGTGGTTATATGAGATTGAATTTTGTTGTGAACGTTCCCAGCTATTGATCTGAAGCGCATTCCTGCTGTGTTGTATAGATAGTATTCTGAAAAATTATGAATTTATAAGCATAGGGAAGTTATACCATACATGCCCCTAAAAAGGACATGCCATATCCTCTTTCACAACCACGCGACAATACCACAATGGTATGTAGCTTTGTTCATAACTATGAGTCTATGCTTACCATAGAGCCTCATGACAGAAAACCACAATAACTAAGAGTATTCATATGCTGCAACGATCCATAACTACACCACAATTAGATCAAATGTGTCATATCTCACACCACAAAGTCGCGTAAATTTCTTATTGTATGAGTTTGTGTAGTATAGATCTCTATGCCCATTGATGAGATATTAGAGGTTGTCCTATGTTTCCTAGAACGAGGATCACACTGGTAAGAGGAACGAAGGTGGTACGCCACATACCCTAAATTGTTGGAATGGGGGTGGACTTTTTTCTGATCAATAAACATAAACTATTATGCGATGTAGTTGATTTCCCCCTTGTTCCTAGAAAATAGGATTTCCAATTGGTAATTGATATTCACAGCCCCGAAATTGTTACCCACACCCCTTTTTTGTCTTCTAGTGAAATTTTCTAGTGAAATTTTCATGTGTAAAATTTTTACTAGAAGACAAAAAATGGGGGTGTGGATAACAATTTTGGGGGTGTGGAAATCACTCTCCTTTCCAATTTTATGACACTTTGTCCTGTCAAAACTACTCCCTCTAGATTTTTAGGTTTTATTAAATTTGATCTTTTGGAAAAAATGAGGGTGATTGCTTTGGCTCGCTAAATTCACCTATTTGGAATGAACATGTACCCCATGTTTAAAATGTGCTTCTCAAACACATTACCTGTCAAGGTATTAGCATCCCTTACAATCATGGGGTTGCAAACACGCAACAGTGTGCTATTGAATGAAATCACATATAAACTTAATTCCTCACAAGTTAACATTGAATTAATTGAGAAGATAAAGACTTCTACATGAATATTTAGATTGGATTTAGTAGAAAACCTTTTTTTATTATAGTAGGTGTACGTTGATACTACTATTGTATTCATTGCTCTGTGCTAAGAGAGAACTAGAATGGTTATCTTGATCTAAATGACCGGAGAAATCTCGGGAAACAAAGTTTATGAAGTCTTATTGTTCAGTATAGTTTGCTGTTTACTGTTCAGGTCCTTTTTGGTTACTCTTTTTTAGAGTACCCTTGTCTGCGCTCTTACCTGCTGGCTGCCACGTTAATTAATTCCAAACAGCAGTTTGTTGCTGCTTAACCTTCTGCTTTAAATCCTTTTGTTTTTCTAAGGATAATATCTCTCTGTGTTTGTCTCTTTCGATCTTTCGAGTATTTTGGCTGAAATACTTGATGGAGCCTTTTTTTTTTGTCCTTCCTAGGTGTCTTTCTTTCTTGGGTTTGTCCCCATTTTTGTTGCCTGGATATATTCCGAGCTGTTAGAATACAAGAAGTCTTCATCTCCATCTAAAGTGTAAGTTCTTTCTTAAACTTGAAAAGGTATAAAACTTCATATAATAGAGCATGCTTTTTTTTTATTTTCAGTGGAGATCTTTGACTTCGTAGACTCTCGTCTTCTCATTACATGGGTCTTTATTCTGCAGTACTATGGACCCACCAATCCTTTCTCGGCAGAAATGAATCAAATGATGAACTGACTATAGAACTCAAAGACATGATGTCTCACTTAATTATATTTGAATAATATAGATTTAGGGTTTATAGGGGAGAAGAGGCAGAGAGAAAAGACTAAAAGAAGAAAAGAGGGAAGCATTAATATGCCTCCACATCTCACATGTCTATTTATATTAAGATAGCAAGAGAATAACAAGAAAACCCTTGGGCCTTGTTTGATTCGGGGACTAAAACAGACATGATTAATAGTCTTGGTTGGACTATTTGTCCTGGCATTAAATTAGTCCTGAATCTCACACAATCCCTTCTTTGATTCGTGCAGGATTAACATCAGGATATCCCATGTTTTGGCTAATCCCATGTTTGGTTCCCAAAAAAATTTCAGGATTAATTTTAGGACTCTCTCTCTCTCTCAAACCAATTCCAACCAATTAAATTTTTCAAAATCAAATTCAAACATTATTCCTGAAAAAATTCAACATGATTTTCACAAGTTCGAACTGTTTCAGATTTCATTGTGCAATTTCATTATGCACAATTTGGTACAAAACAAACCCTCCATATTGTTGTTTGTATCAGATGGATAGAAATACTCATCATACCAAATGACATTTCAGTGCTACTAGGGGAGAAATAAGAGACTGAAAACTGCAGCTCACAACATAGACATGCTAACTCTAGAAGCTGGACATCACACACAACATGGAAACGCCCCATTCCACTAAAATAACCACACTAACTGATCAACACAGGTTTTCTTTTCGCTAAATATAGAAAAAGGAGACTGCCACCCAAACAAATTTATTTAGAATGCAGAAAATTAAGATCACAGCCTCAGAAATCCAACATATCAGCAAGCAGAAATTAAGCACAGTTCGTGCTTCATAGAGATACTCCACTTGAGTTCAAACTTCCAGCAGTAACAACTTTGTTTTAGCCAGTAGCCACGATCCAACAAAGCAGATTCACCATTTTAACCCCAAAAACCTCTATAAAAAAAATCATTGCAACCCGACAGTATGTTTCATAACTTAGTAATGTTGTTGGACTGAACTTGGCAGTCTACGTATCAAAGACTATTTACTGCAGAAGTTGGAAAATTTATGAAGATGGAACAAGATTACAACTTGATTAGATTTCAGAATGTTAAGATGAGAGGGGTAAACAAACTACAAGGTCAAGGTTAGATAAAATAGTTAGCCCATGTGTTGTGACAAACGAAGTTCTTGTGATCTTCATCCAATTCGATAAAGTCAATAAAATTTCAGGTTCCTACAGATGAAGTTTAGGGGTTGCCAAGAATAACTATTGCTTATTATTGTGGAAAATTACTGGGTAGGTTGAGGTAGGCTTTCAATATACTCCTACTAATAATCAACTCTGGCAGAGTGGCAGTTCATTTCTGTATATCATTAGCTGAAATGGAAAATGAATTTATTTCCTAGTTATGACTTCAACCTATCGGATGGGAAGATTGGATTATGTCTTCACGATGTTTCAACTACCTCCAAATGTTCTAATATTTTGGATATCCATAACGACTTCTCAGGTGGGTGCTATATCAAGTGAAGTTTAACATACATGACCTTTACGGCTTCTTTCTCAATCATAAAAAAACTAATAAACCATAAATATAGTCACATAAATAAACACATAAAAACATAGAAATTTCATGAGTTGATGTAAAACTAAGTAAACCAACAAGGAAATCAATCAGAAGCACACATATAAGATAGATCTTGCATTAGTAGATCTAATGATAGAACAACAACAGCTCACAACCATTTTAGCAGGAGAGAGAGAGAGAGAGAGAGAGAGAGAGAGAGAGAGAGAGAGAGAGAGAGAGAGAGAGAGAGAGAGAGAGGATGAAGTACCTTTTGCTTCGATCTGCGACAAAATCGATCATGTCGCCATAGCTCTGGTGGAGAGAGAGAGAGAGAGAGAGAGAGGAACGGTGGAATGAAGAAAGAGGAGGAAGACGATTTAGGTTAGAAACATTTGGTTGGCAATTTTTTAATAAGGGAGCCAATGAAGCAACAACTCACAACCATTTTAGAGAGAGAGAGAGAGAGAGAGAGAGAGAGAGAGAGAGAGAGAGAGAGACAATGAAGTACCTTTTGCTTCGATCTGCAACAAAATCGATCATGTCGCCATAGCTCTGGTAGAGAGAGAGAGAGAGAGAGAGAGAGAGAGAGAGAGAGAGAGGGAGAGGAACGGTGGAATGAAGAAAGAGGAGGAAGACGATTTAGGTTAGAAACATTTGGTTGGCAATTTTGTAATAAGGGAGCCAACAACAACGCGTGTTTTTTTTTGTTTTTGTCCCGGATAAGTAGTCCCAATGAAAACAATCAGAAGCACATATTTAAGATAGATCTTGCATTAGTGGATCTAATGATAGAACAACAACAACTCACAACCATTTTAGCAGAACACACAGAGAGAGAGAGAGAGAGAGAGAGACGATGAAGTACCTTTTGCTTCGATCTGCGACAAAATCGATCATGTCGCCAGAGCTCTGGGAGAGAGAGAGAGAGAGAGAGAGAGAGAGAGAGAGAGAGAGAGGTGGAAGGAAGAAAGAGGAGGAAGATGATTTAGGTTAGAAACATTTGGTTGGCAATTTTGTAATAAGGGAACCGACAACAACACGTGTTTTTTTTCTGTCCCAGATAAGTAGTCCCACCCCCCCATGGATTACACAATACCCCCCGTATAAGGATTACTTTTGTCGTGGGATTATTAATCCCACTCAATTTTGCGGGAACCAAACGAGGGACAAGGTGGGATTAGATCCTCCTAATCCTATCCCAGGCACCTAATACCTGAATAAACGGGCCTTAGGTAACATAACAAGTGAAAAACAGAGGATAAATATAACATTCTAAAAATTATATTATCGAGCTGTCC
This sequence comes from Vaccinium myrtillus, assembly GCA_016920895.1. NCBI lineage: Eukaryota > Viridiplantae > Streptophyta > Magnoliopsida > Ericales > Ericaceae > Vaccinium > Vaccinium myrtillus. The sequence goes on from CM029279.1 coordinate 15,201,265, forward strand.
AACTAGCATCTATGCTAGTTGGTTGTCATTTACTAACATGCATGCATAGTTGTATTCTCATTTATTGCGACACATAGTATTGTGTCCTCCAGTTCTTACGAGTAGCTGTCAAGAATATGTTTTAAGTGAGACGTTTTCTAGTCAACTTGGTACGTTGTGGTGGCATGTAAATCCACGACATCTCTTTGTTTTTGTTCTGAATTTATTACTGATAAACCATGAAGTATTGAATCAATAATACGGTGTAATATTGAGCAATTAATTACTTGATTAGTACGTGCATATAGGTTCAGTACTTTGGAGCTTATTACTTGTGGAATTGTCTGTGGAGCTTATGGAATTCACTACATAAGATATTGGGATTGCCTTACCTTTTACTTTTTTGCTCTACGGTCATAATAATCTCTCTATGGATGCAAGGCATTGGAGTCTGACAGCTAACTAAACATACTTATTAAATAGTTTTGATAGAGGTACCATATCCAAATATGAATATTGAAAGAAAGTGACAGTGGAAGTGGTGAAGTGTACAAATATTGGCTATGCGAACAAAGAAATGATTTTGAATGTAAGTTTCATTACTTATACTGAAATACTGGTGGATACTGGATATTAAAACACATGTGTATAGCTGTTGGCTTGTCCAAATAATATTGAAACTTGTTAGCACCAATTTCTCGTGTCACTTGTGAACATTTATCTATGTACATAGCACATATTATGCAATGATGAATTCATAAGCTTCAATAACTAAGTTAAAAATGTATAATACACCAAGCAATAGTTACACGAGGATTTAGTGACAACGTTGGGAATGCTAGTCTTTCATTACAAAAATGGAAGGTAGTTGACTATTTGTCTGACTGCATTTGGGAAATGCACTGCCAACCTTTTTATGGAGAATGCATATGTTTTGTACCATAGTTTGTGCTGCTGTGTCAGATTTGTCCTTCATTGACCATGACTCTGATGCCAGAGGTGACAGACTATTATCTACCCAGATTTGCACCTTTTTTAACCAGCACTTCTCATTGATTACATGATGGAGATCATCTTGCAATGCACAAACCACCTATTTGATTTCTTCTTGTCAACATTATTAGCTCAAATATTCATGAACTAGCACAGGCATCTAGAAGCTATATTGTGCAAATGAAATCTAATACTAATACTATTTCATTTTCAATTATCTTCACTTTATCCACTCTATCTGTGTGCCATGCATTGTGCAAATTCAGTAGTCATTGAAAATGTTGAACTCTGCAATGCTAAATTTCTGGACTCCTCGGGCAGCAGTCATTCAGACAATAATCTGGTTGAATTGGGAAATGAGATGATCAAGGAAGATGATCGGGCAGTCTTGCTGGAAGGAGGCCTCACAAAATCAGCTTCCACGAAGTTCAATACTTCTTCTATCAAAGCAAACTTGATTAGGTAGCTTTCTGTTAATACATTCTTTCACTTGATACTGGATTCCATTCTAATTCCTCTCCTAAAAGTCGTTCTTACATCATTCCCCTTTTTATTTTATAGGTTTCTAGCCATGGAAGACTCATTTTTGTTGGAAAATCGATTGACTTTGAGAGCAATGTATGCCATGCTTTTTATTCATGTTCGTAAATGCTTGGCTGTTCTTTATTTTTTCTTATGTTGACTGAGAAAAATTCCTATAGGTCCGAATTTGGGGCAATTCTGGTGTATTTCTACGTATGTGACCGCACAGATTTGTTGGGAGGATCTACCAAGGTGCTTTTATTGCTATTATATCTTTGCAATATGGTCCAGGTCCCATGTTACTCTCAGCTATCATGTTGATATTCGTGACTATTGCAAACTATCAAGCATACTAATAGTAGTATGTCAGTGCCTATGCTGAACTCAACAGTTAGAAGCTTCTTTTCAGCACATATTTTTAATCTGTCTCGGTCAATTATATTTAATGCAGTAACACGCAAAATCGCAAATTGTTGACCTTGGGATTCAATAGGAATTGAAGGTAGAGAATTCTTAAGTTGTTTGTTTCCTACTTGTCTGGAAATGTTTCCAGTTCTGTTATGACTGAAGATGACCGTGGTTGAATTTTGAACCTTGATTTATTTATGGCTGAGATTCTTCAATACCAAACCATTTCACGCAGAAGTATCCAACTACATATAGCATGGGCGCAGGCAACCACTGATATTCAACTGTGGCATCCCCTAAACAAAATTACGTCATTCAGACCATCTCCAGTCGTTTTGTGCAAGATGGCAACACTAATTGCCATTTCTTGGTTGTGCCAAAAGTCATTTTGGCATTGTCACTGCAATGGTCGCATGGCGTGCCATTTTAGCAAAAGGAAGATTCCCTTCTTCCATCCCCATTTTTATCCCATCTGTCTCTTTATCATAGCCACTGCTGATGAGGTGGCAACAACGCGATTGCCAAGATTTGGTAATGCTATTTTTTGGCCGGACTTATTAGCACACAACTAGAGGAGAATTTTGTGAGACTGATTGTTATAATTTGTCCTTGGCGACCTAAAGTTATAGGAACCCATTGGAAATGCTCTTACACCATCAAGACAATTGAGTTAATGTGTGTCCAGGACCAAGGAACTTTTGTCAAGTTATCTACATCTCGATATTCAGATGCATAACCTAGAAAGTATAATCGACAATAATAAGCATTAATAATGTACAATTGCATATACAATACCAAGTTTTTTGTCCTCGGTCAGATTGATATCGCTTGGATAATATCTATATGAATATGTGAAACATGGGCATTTTTGGCCTGTCTGACATATCATTGGATTTTTATGTTCGAGTCATGTATTTCTACTTTTTGGAAGAGCCTGTTCCATATGGCTAATGAAGCATCCATTTGACGATGAATTGCATGATTTTCTTTAGTATTCCCCTTTCATTGTTCAACAAATCTAGAAGTGCATTTCTGCTGAACAAAACACTGTAGGTTAAGGAATAATTACATTAAGGTGTCATACAGTAAACCATCCTCATCTAAGAGAAACAGAACACGACCGTTCTCCATGTTCAAATCAGCCAAAGTTCTGTTGAAATATCAGATATACGGAGAGGTTTGCTACTTTAGGTCATATATATCCATCATTTCATCTACAATGGCTTGATTGGAAGCATGGCAAGTATATCACCAATAAGACTTTTGTACAAGTAATTTTATTGTTTGCTCCAATCTGGACACTTCTACTTGATCAAGCAAGGGATAGGCTTCAGTATGCTGAAACAAAATTGGAGATCCCTTTTGCCTGAGGATTTGTATTACTTTTTGCTATTCATTCTTAGTTTCACTGGTGGATGAATGGCGTGGTGACATATTTGTAAACTTTGTAATTTGCTATCTTTCTCTTTGTGCTTATTTTCAATTTAAAATTACTTAAAAACGGTCTGTGAATTTCCATGCGCAGAATTACAATCGGGATCTTTTCCTCTTTCTGTATATTCTTCTTGTCATAGTCTCTGCAATGACGTCTCTCAAGAAACATCATGACAAGTCAGCATTTTTGGGGAAAGCCATACTTTACCTTAATCGGCATCAAACAGAAGAGTGGAAAGGATTGATGCAGGCAAGTATTTTCATGACATCTTATGCTATGGTAGCAAATCTCAAAACCCATTCTCTGCAGCATTCAGGTTTTTCCCCGTCATTTGGAAAGTGATCTGTGGGATTCATTATTGTTCAACGCGATCTTTTTCAGCAACAAACATCTGCCCAGGGAAAATCTTTCAATCTCTTAATGAGTTAATGCAATCTCTCAATGGAAAAAAGGGATTAATGTAGCCGACTCAATTGATTGGGACACAAGGCTCGGTTTGGACGTTTTGTTGTGTGGGATATTTTATTATCAGATCTGTATACAACTCGTATAAGTTAGCCCTTGATAGCTGATGCTAATATTCCAACAGGCGAAGTCTTGGAGTTCAATTTGAGATCACTGCATCTATCCTCCAGTGCTCCAATTTCCTTTTCTGTTTAATACATCTGGACCTAGTAGATTTTAAGATATATTATAGTTTGCTTCTTTGATCTTGACAGGTCCTCTTTCTTATGTATCATTACTTTGCTGCAACGGAAATATACAATGCCATACGTGTTTTTATCGCTGCATATGTCTGGATGACTGGATTTGGGAACTTTTCCTATTACTATATCCGGAAGGATTTTAGCCTTGCTAGGTTTGCTCAGGTGAAATGCTCCATTCTGCTCATATTGTTCTTTTACATGAAACTTGACTATTCATTTGCTGCTGTTACGAAAATGTAGAATGCTCTTTAAACCATTGTTGTCCTTTTGATGCAGATGATGTGGCGGCTAAATTTCTTTGTCGCCTTTTGCTGCATTGTCCTTAACAACGACTATATGCTGTATTATATATGCCCAATGCACACTCTTTTCACTGTTATGGTGTATGGAGCCCTTGGTATTTTCAACAAATATAATGAGATACGATCAGTCATGGCTTTGAAGATCATTTCATGCTTTCTTGCGGTTATTGTCATTTGGGAAATTCCTGGAGTTTTCGACATTTTATGGAGCCCTTTAACATTCTTGTTAGGTTAGTAACTAACCTAACTCGTAACACTCATTCGCCATAATGTCTTCTTCTAGTTTAATATCTTATTAAAGTATTCGCCCAAATTGGCCGGCTTTATTTGTAAAAATGTGCTGGGTTCAACTTAAACCAGACTTGTTGGCTTAAGGTTGAGGACAGTCCACCGCCATCCCAAGCTTATTGGGGTTTCTAGCTCATAAATTTTTGGTCAGATTTTCTTGGGAATTTATTGTTTTCTAAAACTTTGAACTAGATTTATTGTTAATTTTCTTAAATACTGTCATGATTCATTTCAAAGTTGAGTACTGCAGCAAAAGTGCAATTCAACTGGGGTTTCTCAATTGGAAAGTATTATTTTTTTATGGTTTTATTTCCAATGGCAGAATACACTGATCCTGCAAAACCAGATCTTCCTCTGTTACATGAATGGCACTTCAGATCTGGGCTTGATCGCTATATATGGATTATTGGAATGATATATGCCTATTTTCATCCCAATGTAAGTAGTTGAAAGTCTAGTCATATTTTTATAGTTTTCACCAGTTTGTGGCGACTGCAGCAAGTTCAATATTCTTCTTTTAGATTGAGAAGTGGATGGAGAGACTAGAGGAATCTGAGACCAAACAGAGACGCACAATGAAAACATGCATTTTTGCAGTTTCTTTATTTGTGAGTTGTATTATCCTGTGACTCCTTTTGCTATATTGTTCCCAATTTTTCATGTACATCCTCATATTTCTTGATTTTATGTAAATTACCTTGTCAGGTTGGCTATCTGTGGTACGAATATATTTACAAGCTAGACAAGGTTGCATACAACAAATACCACCCCTACACATCATGGATACCAATAACGTGCGTAGTCATACTATTCATATTCGTTACATTGACTTTTACTAGATGCAGTAGTTTATTTATATTGTTGCACCCAATCATCTTTATAGATTTGTATGAAGGAGCCTAACAACATGACTTATAACACATTTGATGCCCTAATGATGTTTAGCTTTGTTGTGGTATCTTAATCCACTTCTGCTTTATTTTGATTCCAGTGTTTACATTTGCATGCGGAATTTCACTCAGGAGCTTCGGAATTTTTCGTTGACTCTCTTTGCGTAAGCTCTCTTTACCTTTTCTGATTAACCCAGTTGACAGTGAAGTACGTATTTACCATGCATACAAGTCGTTAACATCCACAACATTGTTGTTGTATTTGCTTTTCTTCATTCATTTCTTTTTTTCAAAGCTTATTGGCATGTGGCAAAGTTTGTTCTCTCTGATTGTACTTCTCTCTGCTTGTAGGTGGCTTGGCAAGATTACCTTGGAGACATATATTTCCCAGTTCCACATCTGGCTGAGGTGTGTATATTTCCTTGTTCTCTTATTTACTTCGTTAATCAGGTTCCATTTCTTTAGTTACTCAAATAGTCATGTTATGTCCTTGAAGCCGGCTCCACTATATGTTGATTTACTGTTTTGCTACCTTGATCAAATTTCTTGTATGACCCACTTAAACCAGTTTCTTTTGTACTTCTTTTTATGGCGTTTTCCCTTTTGGAGTAAATTGCTCCACCTGTGGTAGAATCGTAGCTCTACTTAATTTAACACAATCCTGCTGTCACAATATATAGGAGTGTTTTTGTCTTGTTGATTTTCTTTCCATTTATCTTTGAGACTGAGGTAGACGTAGTCTATACAATACATTGAAGTGACAATATTTGGACTTCAGAAAAAACAGCACACACTGTTGACTTAAATTACATTTTCGGATGTGAGTACAGATCAAGCACGCCTAATGGACAACCCAAGTTGCTTCTCTCTCTCATCCCGGATTATCCAATGCTCAACTTCATGCTCACTACTGCCATTTACGTCTTGGTGAGCAAATTGTTTGCACCATTCCCAAATTTGTGGACATATTAAAATCTTTCTACAATCTGGTGCTGTTTGAATTTGCTCTGCAGGTGTCCCATCGGCTGTTTGAGCTAACGAACTCACTCAAGACAGTTTTTATACCCACTAGAGACAACAGGCAGTTGCTTCATAACACTCTTGCTGGGGCTGGAATTTCTTTTTGTTTGTATTCTATCTCATTCATTCTACTTCATATCATCCCTCACTAACAGAGTAAGCCCCTTCCTTCCACTTAAAGAACAATGCATAAAATAAGAGAGGTCACATTCTGTTGGCTCTTTGAATCGAGGATTTGCATGGGGATAGTGGAGGGAAAAGAAATTGAACGAGATTTCCCTTCCCTAATTCTTGGTATAATTCCTTGATGTTTTCTTTCCAATTCCTTCTCAAGTCCTTGATCCAAAAACAGCTGTAGGGACTACTTATTGTCCCATGTAGTCGTCTCTCAGAAATCACCTTGTATGCTCTAAAGTCTTAATATTTTCTCCATGTTTCTACAGGGATCACAAATTAGAAGCCCTAAAGACTGAAGGCAAAGATTTTTCTCATTGGATGTTTGCCAACACTAGATAGAGTAAATAATAGAGACATGAATGAAGATTGTGCTTGCAAATCTAGCTAATGAGGATACTATTATTTCCTACATTGAAGTGGAAAATCACTCCGCCATAGTGGAATAGCTACGGCGCCAGAATGTTGAATTTGCCTCTGGGAGATTGGCTGAAGGCACATGGTCGTAGAAAATTGGATTTTCCCCTCATGTATAATAATTGTTTCTTACCAACATATCAATTTGTTCCGTTTTCTTATACATTCAATTTTCTACTGGAGCAGTGTTCATTTTTGGTCAGTAAATGCGAGAAAAAGTAGGCATATATGATGTAGATCTCGTCTGGTATTAAACAAAGGTCATTGTTAGTAGCATTGCTTTTTTGTGCATTGTTCTCTCATTCTGTGCGTTGATCTCAGATATATATATATATATACAGTCCGGTTCCAATCCGGGATAGCCACGGTCCGGGAATGTCCGGACAAGGCATTTCCCGATCAAATTTTGATGATCGGATCCGTCCAATGTGTTTAAAACGTATTTTTAAGGGTCCCCACGAGAAATCATCAAAAAAAAATACCGGGAAGGGCTTCATCCGGGCAGTTTTCGATTAAATACAGTTTTATCGAAAACTGCCCGGATGAAGCCCTTCCCGGTATTTTTTTTTGATGATTTCTCGTGGGGACCTTTAAAAACACGTTTTAAACACATTGGACGGTTCGGATCATCAAAATTTGATCGGAAAATGAAAAGTGTGGATGGTAAGAGTAGTGGATGGGAACATTGGTGTATATATATATATATATATATATAGGATCCGGCTCTTATCCGGACTCCGGACTTCCGCACCTCCTTGATCCGAGCATTTTTTTGACGATCCGATCCGTCCAATGTGTTCAGAAGGTGTTTTCAAGGGTCCACGCGGAAAATCTTCAAAAAAAAACACCGGGAAGGGCTTGATCCATGCATTTTTCGCAAAAAATATATATTTACAGTTTTTGCGAAAAATGCATGGATCAAGCCCTTCCCGGTGTTTTTTTTTGAAGATATTCCGCATGGACCTTGGAAAACACCTTCTGGACACATTGGACGGCTCGGATTTTCCAAAAAAAATTTGCAACACAAAAAAACCCTATTTTTTCCTTAAATCCGGGGGTGTGGATAAGAGAATTTTCGTATATATATATATATATATACTGCTGTTAAAATTTGTAGTTGGAACTTGGAACAAGACCATTTCTCATAAGGAAAAATGTGAGTTCACTTCTCTGCTGCTGCTGCTTCCACTTTGTGGTGACTATGTTGGTTGTCACGCCCTTGATTTTCAACATAAATAAATATACATTTCCTCCGTAAAGTATCACAATAATTCTTTATAAGTTAGACCAAAAGTCAGCTCACAACGTTCCATTTATAACAAATAATTATAGTCGCATCTCGTACCCATATTCCATGAGAAAACATGTTTAAAGGTGCTAAAGTTATTTCATTCTTTGAATGAGTCGAAAGAAAAGAAGATTTAAATTACAAGTCTAAACTTCCAAAAAGACAGTTTTACAAATGATTTAAGTGCTCTTCATGTCATGCTCTCATAATGTCATACACCACTAGCAATCCAACTCACGCTTCTTAGTTGTACCTGAAAGTAGCAGGGTATGAGCATGGCCCAGTAGGGATTTCTTTTACCAAATTTATAAAAGCATACATGGGAGATGATGAGGATGATAAATAATGCATTTTTAACATTCACAAACAAATTTCAAGACACATAACGTTATCAAAACTACAAGAGTAACAACTCTTTACACACCACCCACTCACACTCACACGATAATAACTTTAGACCATCAACTATTGAATTTTCCTCTCACGTGACTCGTCATAGTATTACCACTTAATAAATCTCCTTATGTTTTCTAGAAGTCTAAATCAATCGGGTCCAACAACCGTCATAAAACCTTCTCTACTACACCGTCAATTCACACTAACAAATGCCCGTTTTCTTCCTTTGTTTTCAATTACTCCATTAGTCACGTTGGATGCTCTCTACCCTCCCCACAATGAGGGCTCTGTTGTCTTGGGGAGAGTTGAAGCTTGCTTCTTCTCCAAAGTTTTCTTGGTCATCAATACGACCTGTCCTTAATAGAACCGATCTGATTCTCTAAACAATCAGAATTTCATACTTCTGTCAAATCCTCCCTATCTCCTGATCGAGGTTGTGTAGGTGGATGTTGCCTGGTAGGGCCGATAGTAGTACACTATGTGGAACGGAGTAAGGGTCCTTCTCACCTCCTATGAGTCGTTTGGCGGAAAGGGGATTTGGGTCCCTTAGCCGAATTTCATAAGCCTCGTTCACCCCTGTCGAGATTCACGGGCCTTGATACCCCTGTCCAGGGACGCATTGAATGGTGGCCCCTAGTAACCACAATTTCATTGTTTTCAGTTACACAAAAAAGAAATATATTTTAGCATCCTCTTTAGGATATATCAAACATATCCTTCAACTCACACAAATCAATATTATGTGTCCAACAAGTATTTCATAGAAAGCATCCGTTAAATGTTCAAGTATTTCACAAGACACACCCAGGGGTTGCCCCAGTGGTTAGGGCGAGTGCCTGACTTTAGGGGTAGTCCCTTTGGTCAGGTGTTCGATTCCCCACAGGGTGAGTACCTGTGCTAAGCGGGGGGCCGTGACTGGTGTGGGTTGCGCCAGCTCCCTCCGAGGTTTGGGTCATGCAGTGAGTCCAATTAGTGGCCTATTGTAGGGCTGTTCCTCGGTTATCAAAAAAAAAAAAAAAGTATTTCACAAGTATCCAAAGCATTCCAAGAATCCATGTATCCTACACGTGTCCACGTACCCCATGCACCCACCCCACAAGTATTTGTGTATCCCACACGTGTTTGCATGTTCCATAACAACTCAATAAGCATCCCTCGTATCCCACAAGCACCAACAAATCCTACAATACTCAACAAGTGTCCAATGTCCCTTTAGATTCATTTAGTTCATCAAGTTGACATCTGGTGTTCAAAAACCCATTATTCTTTCCCCGTGTTTTATGGGTCTCGTATAACCCTTCGTAACGACCCACCGGTTGATGGTCCAACTAACTTACATTCTGTTCACATCATTTGACTTTGTATATCCTTCAATTTAACCAAGTGTCTATTCACTTCACTTTCAATTGAGTTGAAGGTGTCCATAATATTACATCACTACGTATCCACGAGTGTCTACTAAGTATCATTTCTTCGCTCTATGTTCTCATTCTTGGTTTCAAGTTTTATTCACGTTTATCAAGTTTCCAAATTCAAATCACACGTGTTACAACGTATGGTACAAACGGGGACTAAACGAGCGTCAATGGTTATAAAACAACACCCGGGGTATATTCTGCCAAAACCGTCCAGACGGTTGAGTTTTCCCATCCGGACGAAATTTCCAGGTAGCCACACTATGTATAGTTTTCTGCAGATTTTGAGATTTTGATCCAAACTCAACAAATGCTCAAACTCAGAAATTCATGGTACAAACCGACCATATGCAACTAAAGGAATATATATTCCAATCACAACAAGGGGATCAAGTAATCTAACCAAGAAATCAAAAAAAAATTACATTTCAAAACCTAGAAAGTGGGTTTTTTTATCAAATCAAAGAACAAGATTAATTTTGAGGTTCATACTACACATATATCCACAAACACAAAGAAAACAGCTAGGGTTTGGGGAGGGAGAGAATGATTTTCTCTCTCTTCCTCTTCCTATTTATAGGGCCAATTACACCAATTACATCTCACACCCCTCAATTCATTAATGTGCTACTAAAAGGTTCAGATCATTCTCTCTATTCCTCTTCCTATTTATAGGGCCAATTACACCAATTACACCTCACACCGCTCAATTCATTAATGTGTTGCTGAAAGGACCAATTCACCCACACATAAACATTTAAATGAAACTCCTAAATGTTCGAATTTTAAATTTGAAGATTTGACGTGAATTTCCTTGTCTTTACATTGGTAGCCAGATTTTAGCCTTGTCCACTACCAGGCCCATACATATATATTCTCTTAGAGATCTTTTCGGATGATAAAAGAATTTCATGAAGATAGATAAAGAAACATAACAGGTTAAGCAACATTATTATTGCAAACACCGTCAATAAGCGAAGTTACAGTCATGAGAACCAAAAACCAATTTGAGAGAGAGAGAGAGAGAGAGAGAGAGAGAGAGAGAGAGAGAGAGCTAAGTTAATCAAGTGAAATAGAGCTCGACAACCTACCTTTCAATCACCTCCAAAGCGCAGAATTTGAAATAAAAACTAACTATTCCAAGCCATGTCCATTTTTGTAGGCTTACAATTCTTTTGCAAAATCTGCAAGACAAGTATTGATGAAAAATAAATCATAGTGGAAAAAATAGAGATGTCGATCTAACAATTTTGCTGCTAACTGATCAACACATAAAAAAATGTAGGAAAATCAGATAATTCTTGTACTTGATTTCTTTTTCCAACAACTAAATGAAGTCGTAAGGTTTTCACTCACACTTCCAAAGTAAAATTCTCACATTTTCAAATAGGGTCAAAACAGCTGACATAGATGAAAAAGACGTAAAAAAATGGACCAGTGACAAAACCTCAAGTCAGAACTAGCCCACAGAAATTCCTAGGTGACCTCTATCGGATTTTTCAACTTATGTTGTTGTCATTAGAATCAAACTACTAAATCCACAAAATCCATATATCATGGAGAAATCAAACGGTTATCTAGAGGGACTTATCTCATCACCAATCCACCACATGCATAAATATTTGATAGGAGTTGGGCTTGATCTTAGCATTTAGGATAAATTGGAGGGTTAGGTAATAAGCTAGTCTATGGGAATTCTATTTGGGAAACTTGTATGTTCGTTATTTAGGTGAGTGTCAGATGGCAAAGGGGAATTGGTTGATTCTTAATTCCTTGCTCTCATCTCTCTCTCTCTCTCTCTGTCGCTCCCTCACTCTTGTACCATCTATAGCTGTACTATAGCAATAATCAATAGATTTAGTTCCATTTCCCATTTCCATCATGGACTTTTAGATTCGTTCATTAAATTTTTAGTGAATTTGAGCTCGAGCCCAATGAAAATTTGACAAGCACGAGCTTGAGCCAAACTCACCTAGGCTTGAGGCAAATTCAAGCTTGTTCATGAGACTTATGGAGTCAAAAATATCTAAGACTCATGCTCTTATATAGGTCTAGAGCTGCAAATAATATAACTATTGGGATAAATTATAATAAATCTCCTTAAACTATTACTCATAAACGAGATAACCCTCAATGTTTTAACTTGGACATTCAACCTGTAGGGGTCCGGATATACCGAGCACCTGGTTCACGCAAAGAGACACCTCTTTGTTAGTCGCCGAGAGGCTATCATTGAGGGACTCTTCGGATGAATGATTCAACATGCTCGAAGAAACAGAATGGGGCTTCGGACCACTGTTTCGGCCAAGTTCCGAGACCTATCCTACATTTTTTACTCATCGATGACCTTTCAGGGTTGATATCAAAAGACCTCGGGGCGTACCCGAGGGATTACTTAAACCGACTCTATGATACGGAATTGTGCCGAAAGGTTGGTGCTTAGTCAGCAGGGCAATTAATGCGGCATGTGCCCGTAACAAACCGTGATCATGACAAGTGACGTCATCCGAACGGTTATGACACGTGTAGCAATTTCACTGGAGGCATGTGCTCGCAGTATATTCCTTCGGGCTCGTCATCGTGACGTCAGCCGAACGGTTAAGTCACGTGACGAGCATAGCTGTGCTTGGAGGCCAAGCCAAGGCTCACCTATAAAAGAGAAACTTCATCACCTAGAAAAGGTACGCACAACTCTCCTCCCAGAACCCTAGATCTACACTTCGTCTCTTTCCTCTACTTACTTGACCGTCGGAGTACCGTTCTGGGCTCCAGAGTCCAGTCCGGTGCTAACGGTGTGCTGAGTGTGCAGGCCTAGGCATAGTTCAAGGGTGAGGGTACCATCTCCGTCGCTGATCATCGCCAGGAGGATCCATCAGAGAAAGAGGGCTCCACAATTGGCGACTCTGCTGGGGACGAGTAACTCACTCTTTTCTGGCGTTCTTTTTTTCGGTAAACCAAGCTTGAAAATAAAAAGAGGCAAAAGAATATACAGCCTACAAGGGGCATACCCCAGGGAGGACAAAGACAAAAAACAAAGAAAGAAAAGGGAAATGGGAAGGCCAAGATGGCAACATAGGGAGACTAAGGTGGAATAAAAGTATTTACTACATATGGCCTTGTAAATCAGGCCCTTGACTTGTGATATGGCTTGCAAGTGTGACCGAACAGCAGAAACAACATGTAACACCAGATTCTGGAAAATTTGAAATTTTGCCATGGAGAACTCTTCCTCCTTTCCTCAGATCTCTCATGGCGATCATTGAAGACAGCGACGCCCATGGTCCGGCAGCAGGAGCCAATCCCGGGGGTGGCTCTCGGGCGGCCATCGTTACCCACCCTATATCAGGCCTCACTCCAAGCCCAAATCCTTTGGATACCGTGCAGCAAATGCAGGAGCAAATGGCTGCCATGAAGGCTCAGATTGAAGCCCTGACAAAGAAACAACCCACTGCCTCAGCCTCACGGTCAGGGGCGTCGAGGCGACGGCGCTAGGCGGCAGCTTAGACAACCCAACTTACTCAACACACTCAACGTCATTCGGCCAAAGATCGTTTGGGCCAGCCGATCATCATTACCGACGCCTCGGGACGAGTAATCCACCCCATATAGAAGACCCCCTCTCCGAGAAGGCGTCCAGAAATTGTGCGTACAGAGCACACCACTCAGATAGGAGGTCACTCGACATCGAGCTCTCAATCTACAACGGGGCGATCCGGATCTCAGACAACCCGTCGTAATGACGCTCTGCCTTACAAAAACCGCGACAAGGCTCCGGTTGAGTACGACGCAGATGGCCGAGAGATCCTACGCAACAGATCTGGTGGCCATGATGACCAACATGGTGACCGAGCTCTCTCCAAGAATATTCCTCGGGATAGAAGTCCTCGGAGAGGCCAAGATTAGAGAAATCGCGATATTCCGGAGTACGATATGGATGATACCGGCGATTTTATGGTCGTACGGGACCCACATACCGGAGAATCCAAAAAATACCGAGCTGAAGTTCAGCCCAGGGATTCCGGAAAGCGAAAAGAGCATTCACCATTGCTCGGTGAGAAAGACGAGCGGCACAGGTTGAACGCCAAGAAGGCGTTCAGCATTGGCAAGGCCTATGAGGCCCCACGTTCATCCGAGAAGCCAACAGATTCGAGGCTCCGGAAAATTCAGGACTCACCGTTCATACGAGAGATCCAAGAAGCTCAGCCCCCGAGGAATTTCGCGGTCCCAAAATTTACGAAGTACAACGCTAAATCAGACGCAGTGATGCACCTCGTGCACTACCGACAGCTCATGGGACTCTATGGCTACGACGAAGCCATGATGTGTAAGGCCTTCCCAGTAAGCCTTCAGAGGATCGGTTTAGTCTGGTTTAACCAACTGCAACCGAGCTCCATCGGTTCATTTGAAGAGTTGGAAGAGGCCTTCACAGCTCGGTTTGTGATAAACAGTACACAGCCGAAAATGATCGATGCACTCGTGGGCCTAAAACGGCAGTCCGGTGAGAAACTGCGAAAGTATGTCGAGCGCTATTGGGAAATATACAATGCCATTGAAAGCTGTGACCCGCAGATGGTGGCCACATCTTTTAAGTACGGCCTAGACGAGACCTCGGCAATCTTTGAAGAACTCATGCTGAACCCTCCGGCAAACATGAGCCGGTTGATGGAGACCGTGGAAAAGTTCGCCCAGTTGGAAGATATCATATCCGAGAGAAGGCTCTCAAGGACCTTGGGAAATCAGAAGACCAACGCTGGTGATTACTCAGGAAAGAAACAAGTTAACACTATCAAAACTGGAGACAACAAAGGATGGAAGAGAGACCGAGAACCATGGAAGGACCGTGCGCAATACAAGGAGCGTGAGCCGAAGCCTCAGGAGTACGTCGCGATTCGCACTGTGTTCAACCAACCTCTATATAAACTAATAAGGGCTATCTATCAGGAACCTTGGTTCATTTGGCTAGCCAATAAGCTGGGGACAGCGGAGGGCCAAACGGTCGACTGTAAGGTCAAATGTACTTTCCACGATGAACTGGGACACTATACCACTGCTTGCCGACCTTTTAAGGAGTTCCTTGAAAGACAGGTCACGCAGGGGCGCTTGAACCAGTTCATTGACCGACAAAAAACAGGGGCCCGAGCGCAGCAGCCACAACAAAATGACCCCTCGGAAGAGGTTGTGGTGCACGTGATCCAAGGGGCTGCAACCAAAGAGAAAATCGCAGCACTCCGGGCAAAACCGAACTCGTCCTCTCAAGTCCTCACAATAGGGGGAAACCCTAAGCGAACACTCTCGGATCGTGACGAGCAGTGGACAATCACATTCACTGAGCAGGATCTGAAGGATGTTCAGATGCCTCACAGCGATGCTCTGGTGATTTCTATCTATATGGGAGTCCCCAAAGTGAAGCGAGTGCTCGTGGACCAAGGAAGTTCTACCGAGATCCTATACTACTCGGCCTTCAAGGCACTGAACCTGAATCTGGACCATCTGATGCTGGCCAATTCCCCCCTTTTCGGATTCAACGGGGCTCCGGTCTGGCCGATGGGACGGATCATCCTTCCAGTGAAGGTAGGTTCGAGAAACCTACGAATGGAGTTCGTTGTCGTTGATGCGCCGAGCCCTTACAACGCCATCCTCGGCCGAACTTGGTTACACGAAATGAAGGCCATCGCCTCAACCTACCATCAAGTTGTCCGGTTTATTGGTGCCGAGGGATGGCAAGAAGACATCAAAGGTGATCAGATGGTAGCGAGAAGGTCCCAGGTGAATGCGGTTCACATGAAGAAGAAAACAACCAAGGGGAAGAAGAAGAAAGAACCAAAACCAAAGTCTATAGAGCAAGCGGAGGGTCCAGTTTTGGAAGACGTCGGCTTGCCAGCGGAAGAAAAGGCGGTCGAAGACCTGGTGACGGTACCCATCGATGATGAGGGAACCCGTTATTTTCTCCTCGGATCGACCCTGACAACCTTTGAGAGAGATCGACCCTGACAACCTTTGAGAGAGAGCAACTGGTGGAGTTCCTTAAAAGGAACATCGAGGTCTTTGCCTGGACACCGTATGAGATGCCGGGCATTGACCCTCAGTTTATCTATCACTCACTCAACGTCGACCCTCTCCGGAAGCCCGTGGTACAAAAACCGAGACGCTCATCTCCGGCCCACTCAGATGCTGTTATCGCTGAGGTTGGGAGACTACTTGATGCCGGGGCCATCCGAGAGGTGCAATATTCGACGTGGCTGGCAAATACAGTAGTAGTGCCAAAGAAGAATGGGAAGCTGCGCGTTTGCGTAGACTATACCAATCTCAACGACGCCTGCCCGAAAGACTGCTTTCCACTACCACGAATTGACTAGCTAGTCGATGCTACGGCGGGACACGCTCGGCTCAGCATGATGGATGCCTACAGCGGGTACCACCAAATAGCAATGGCAGTGGAGGACCAAGAGAAGACAGCTTTCATATCTCCCCGAGGGACCTATTGCTATAGAGTCATGCTGTTCGGTCTAAAGAACGCCGGGGCTACTTACCAGCGCATGGTGACAAAAATGTTCGCCAAACAGTTCGGGGACACGATGGAAGCGTACATTGATGACATGGTAGTCAAAAGCAAACACGCTTCGGATCACTTGGAGCACCTTGCCGAAATTTTTGCAGTCATGAAGAAGCATAAGTTACGCCTTAACGCCGAGAAATGTGCATTTGGCATCGGCTCCGGCAAATTCCTCGGATATATGGTTACCCGGAGGGGCATCGAGGCAGATCCGAAACAGATAACTGCAATCCAGAACCTCCGACCTCCGAGCACCATCGAGGGTACCCTATGAAAATGCCTAAACCACTAAAACCCTATAATAGGAAAGTGCACCCTAAAACCTAAACCCTAGGGTACCCTTTGAAAGTACCTAAATTTAAAATAAAAAAAATTGTGGACCTTACACCTTGTAAAAGTTTAACATGGACTAAATGGCCTAATAAGTCCCCACTTCTGGACCCTAGAACAATTACCCCAAAGATAAATAACCTCAAAATTAAAAGTAATAGCAGAAGGTATCCTCATTTGCTTTCCCAAAGCGTGCAATGTGATCGAGAGATTCACAACATCTAATATCATCTCCATGCCCAACATAATAGGAGTAATAGCAGGCCTTCCAAGTAATCACTATCTAGACTCTCACATCAGTCAACCATTCATCCATGCTTCTTGCTTACCACTCCAATAGAATAGGAGTAATAGCAATCGCGAAAAAGAAAATAGAATAAGGGTTGAGAGCTTCTCTCTTTACACTAGAGAGAGAATGCACTCCCCTTTGATATTTCTGCCCCAAATTTTTTCATCCAAGCCCTAAATCTTCCTGATTTAGGTGTATCAATCTCTATCCATTGATTCAATCAATGGCAAGTCAATCCTTTAGTGGGGTCATCTATTGGGTTTACTTCCCACGATCAGCAAGTTCGGTTAGTTCTGCGTGTATCCTCTTCGTCCTACAAAGGGGATATGGATTACAGATCTCTAAACCCCAATTTTACAGCAAATTTTGATGGGTTACAGATCTCTGCACTCGGTGGAGAAGATGATGGAGACTTTTGGCCATGGATGTTTCTGGGTTTTGAAGTCTCGTTTCAGCAACTCCACCTTTCACAACGATTGCAAAGGCTCTTGTAGCCTGATGAGGAAGGACTCGAGAACCTTCCCCCTTTCGAGTTCTATCACATAGTTCTGATATAGAGGTATTTATGCCCTATTTGGACTAATTTTTATCTTTTCTTATCTGGTTTTCATGGTGTGGAATGGGTTACAATCAGTTTACTGTTCGTGTTCTGTTCGGGAGATCATGGGAACTAGTAAAACCATTTGATTGAAGCTCAGATACCATTAACCATCTACGAGAGAGCTTCACACAGAGGCATTTGAGATTCACTTTCCATAACTGGCTTTTCCTCTGCGACTTAGTTCCTCTCGTTAAGTGTCGTTCGTGTCACGGCGGTGGGGGTAATACCACAATGGGTTTCTGGTTGCTAAGGTGTGCTCAGTGAAGTTGATTCTCATCTCTCTTATGCGTTTGTTTGGATTTTTGTACAGGGAATAAATCCACGTAAGCCTGGATCACGTGCTTCCTTAACTCGGCCCTAAATCTGCAAGGCAGAAAAAGGGTTTGAGCACCTTTGCCTTTCGTTGGCAAAGGCCCTCCGATGCCTAAGTTAGTATCTCGTACTATAATCTCTTAAATCACAATGCGTATGAAAAGGTTTCACCGCGTACCTTTCCTCATGGATATTGTCTTGTATTTATAGGTGAAGAAGGCATGATTTAGGCATCTCGTGCCTCGGTTTCCTATTATCTTCAGGAATCCATCTCCCAATAGGACTTTCCTATTAGAGACGAGCTTTCCATAACCTGCTAGATCTCGTCTAGCAGAGAGGTCTTTCTTTCCATATAGGATTCTACCCTATATGGGGCACACTCCTAATCACATTAGGACTTTTTTTTTTTTTGGGTAATTCAGCTTGAAATTAAAAGAGATTAAGCGAATATACAGCCTACAAGGGGCATACCCCAGGAAGGACAAAATCAAAATAAAAAGAAAAGAAAAATTGCGTGTTTCCTGACACAACCCGCCGGGGTGGGAAAATATGAAACCAGCACAACCCGCTGAAATAGGAATACGTATGATTAATACAAAAAGCGCACTGCTAATGTAAAGTGGCCACCATAATTTCCACTTGGGGACCACCCACATGCAATTGTAATCCAAGGCTTCACTGGCTTGCGTGAAATCAGAGGCACTCTGCCTTCGCCGCATAAGCTACTGCTGTTGTGATCAAGAGTTGGGTCCCACATGGAACCAAAAGGTTCCCACTTGGGGCAGACATGTGGGAGTTTTTTCGGTGCAAATTTGCACACATTTGAACCAAGGGTAGTGGACCCCTTTCGTGAAGAACTCGAGTAAGCAACAAAGAGTACAGCTGTACCCCCATGCCACTGATTGGACTTGAGCTTAAAAATTAAACCAAATACCCTGCTGCTGCCACCGAAAGGACTACAGCTGTGGTACTACATTTTGCTTTTCGTGTAAAACCCATGGATCCCAGTCGTGTACCCATTGTGGTCCCACATTGTTTAAAGCCAATTGATTTCCGGGCACAAAGCCCTACTTGGACAGACATGCGGTGTCACACGATTGACCCCTATGATGCAATGCTGTCACACGATTAAGAGGCAGCAAAGCCCACTTGCGGGGAGAGAGAGTGGATCTCACTCCCCTTCTTCTCAACTTGATTTTCAGAGAACCTTGAACAGCGAACAATCACAGACCAACTTCAAATTGAAGCGTGGGAGAAGAGGGCCTACATCACTGGACACTCCTTAGCAACCAAAGACCAAATGTGGTATTACCCTCACCGCCGTGACACCGTCGACACCTAACGGGAGGAACTAGGCCGCAGAGGAGAGCTAATTTCAGAACTCCGGGAACTCCAAAGCCTCTGTGCTAATCCGTTCTTAGCATTGGTTGTATTTTTGTGTAAAACCCCTTTATCACATTAGGACTTCCCATATCAATCCCTCAATTTATGGGATTGCTCCTTATCTTTTTTTTCGGTAAACGAAGCTTGAAAATAAAAGGGGCTAAACGAATATACAGCCTACAAGGGGCATACCCCAGGGACATCCCTTTATGTCTTACGCTGAGCTAGTGCATCCTGATTTATTAATTTACTCTCATTAATCCAGCCTTTTTCGTGGCTAGACCAGCTCGGCACAAGGCTCAAAAAACTCCCTACGTGGTGCCGAGCTATTCACCCTCTCGTGGTGATTGTTATAGGCACGTGATATGCCCATTATTAGGGTAACCAGGTTTTACCCACTCCAATTTATGGTCTTGGTGAATGTGTTTCTAGCGTCATGGACAGAGCACCTGGGAAAATCTATTGAAGAAGGAGAGAGTGAGATCCACTCTCTTCCTGCAAGTGGGCGTTATTACCTGTCTAAAAGTAGTGACCATAGCTGTAGCCACCATTGCAGCAACCTGTTTGGTTGTACCTTTTAAAATATCTCGGTCCCAAGCGGTATCCAATTTGTGGGCCTTTGTGCCAGGAAACTAGAATCTGTCATGATGTTTTTAGTTTGATGGAAACAAAATGTTGGCTCTTGTGCCCATTACTCAAAGCTCCTAGTTGCACATACGCTGCCATTACAAAAGGAAACATGGGGTACAACAGTGTGCCTTTGATTCAACCGAATGTGGGTGTCCCCATCTCACAAATTTGATAATTTTGTTTAAAACATATGTATCCCTATCCCAGCGGGTTGTGCTGGATTTCATATTTCCCTCCCCGGCGGGTTGTGCCGAGGAGTACGTGATAGGCGCGTGAAATCCATGTATTTAAGCGCCTAAGTAGGGTAGATTTAGCATGTTAGACGTGCGGTTTAAGCCTCATTTTCCATTTAATGCGTGCACGTGGTTGGATTTTGTATTTGTGCTTAAGTGCAGGAATTTGAGGTGTTTTGGAGTTGTTGGGAAAGCATGCACGTAGACTAAGAGTGAGAAAGGCTGAGGAGGCTAAGTGTTGGAGCGGATATTGCATGAAAGTGGTCGAAAACCGTCGGGAGCGCTACCCCATTTATCTGGAGCGCTCAAAGTGGGCACAAAAAGGGTCCCAAAATGAACAGGAGGTTCTTGAGCGCTACACCAAAAGACCTGTAGCGCTACCGGCGCGTTAGAGTTGATGGTCAACGGTCAAACAAGCGTTTCAGCCGGTCAACGCACGCATAAAGGCAGCGGTAGCGCTACCCCAAAAGACCTGTAGCGCTACCGAATGGGCTACGTGGCATAATGGAACGGCACCGTTTGGTCAATGCGCGTAGATTATTTCCGAATTTTCGTTTGTTTTCCTTTAAGATTATTAAGGTTTAGTATAAATACTCGGGTTTTAACCCAGATTAGGGTTCCACGAATTTTACCTAGGTTTTAAGTTCTCAAGTTTTCGGCTCCAGAGCGGAAGTTCTTCGTTCAGTGTTACGCTTTCAAGTTAATTTCCAGAATTCCAGTTTCAAGGTTGTTTTGCTGATCGAATATCAGGATTAATTTTGCCTTTGCAATTACGGTATCGTTTTCCATTGGTTTTATATTTTATCTATTCAAAGCATGATTAGTTTTAGTTTCTATTCATCTTCTGCAATATATTCCAATATGTGTGAGTAGTCGTATTGAGTGCGGCCGCGGGACGAAGGTGTCCCGTGGCTAGGCTAATTCGCGTTCCACCTCGGTGCCGAATCATTCAAATTAATGCGCAGTTTTTCAATACGAAATCTTTTCTAACAAACGAACCCGGGCATTGCCAATTCCCAAATGCGCGCAGTGGTTGGTGACAAGTGGTGCGCATTTGTTGGGAATTCTTTTCAAATTGTTAAACCTATTAATTAAATAATTGTGGCCCGAGTGAATGTGGATTAGGCTAGTTGCGGACACTGTAGTGCCCACGGCTGTGCTCTTTTGTTTTAATTAAGAGTCCAATAATTTAATCAGTTTAATTTAGTTAATTAAATCAGTCATCTGAACAAGGGGTGGCTACCTGAGAGCCATTTGCGAACATAGAATCTAGCATTGTTTGGGTCAACACCGTAGACCGTCTCTGTGGTTCGACTCCGGTACTTCCGGATTTATTGTGCTGCACCGGTCGATAGTCCTACGCTTGGGACGAAATATTAGTTAATTATTAATCACCCGAATGGTCAAGCATTTTTGGCGCCGTTGCCGGGGACGGTGACGTGTGTTCAAACGGTGTTAGTTTAGTGTTTGTTAAATCCTTAGTGAGTCATCATAGGTAGAGATAAACAAGTCGTACGTAAGCCTGATCCTCTCTACTACCGTGATCGTACTAATCGCTTGATTAGGATAGAGAACAGGTCGGGCCAGTCAGAGTCTTCAAATTCTTCGTCAGAGTCAGTAGAGAGTCGGTCAGAGTCCATTCCCATTGGTGGACTCTACATAGATTTACCTGTCGAGTCAGTTAATTTCAATAATCCGCTTTATCAGTCAGAGTCAGAGTCAGTTTCCGAACCAGAATCTTTTGAAATGGGAGACCAGCAAGTAATTCAACAACCGTCGTTGAGGCAGCACTTGAATCCCGAGAGGACCACTCCTCCCGGGCCGATTGTGTTTCCTCAAGAGACACAGGAGGCACGCAATGCCTTCACTGTAAAACCTGGTGTCTGAATAGCCTCCCTAACTTTTATGGGAGAGAGTCGATGATCCGTCGAACATGTGCGGACGTTTGAGGGTTAGTGCGCAACCTGGCGTCTACTACCCAATACGACAATGCCTGCCTCAAGCTGTTTGAGGCAACTTTAAAAGATGGCGCACTTAGATGGTTCAAATGCAAAAGCCTCGAGTCCTTCACCACATGGGCGCATGTGCGTGACGCGTTTTACGAGAAAATATTTCTCGAGGCTAAAACTAATAGTTTAAGGCGTCAAATCCAAGGCTTTAGGCAAGAGAGGGAGAGTCTTTCGTGAAGGCATGGGAGCGTTTCAAAGATTTGCACCTAAGAATGCCACACCCTGGTTTTGAGAAGATACAGATTGGTCGAATTCTTTCACTGGGTCTCAACGCTGAGACAATCCAGCACATAGAGTATTCGTGTAAAGGGGACGACTTCTTGTCCAAAACTGCGGATGAGGGTTGGGATTTTCGGATGACCTAGCAGATAGGCGAGAGGGCATTAGAACCCTCGATTTTGATCGGTCCGGACCTTCTGGTCCAATGTTATCCCGTTACCATACGTGACCGCGACTCCGGCCCAGAGTTGAAAAGATGGCGCGAAGCTAGAGGAATTAGAAGTTAGGCAGACTCGTCCAGTGCATGAGGTCAGTATAGAGGAAGTCTGATGTGTGGTGTGAGTGTAAGGGGCACATTGCAACTGTATGCCCGGATTTTTAGCTGCTAAGGGAGCGAGTTAGAATAATCAGGAAGAGGTAAACGCTGTGAGGAATTGGCACCCATACTCAAATACGTATAACCCGGGATGGAGAGATCACCCCAACCTTGGGTGGTCAGACCCTAGACCCGCAGGTGGAGGTCAAGCGCAACTCCTTGCGCCCCTCCGCCGCAACAGGTTTCATCAGTCCCAAGCAACCAGGCCCCCTCAGGGCCAAGTCATCCCATATAACTACCAGTCACACTGGTAGGGGGGCAGTCCATCCACTAGTGGTCCTCCCCGGGTTATTCACAGATGACCGCGCGTGATCATAAGTTAGAGGATAATGTCAATTCCCTGATGCAATCACATATGACATTTCAAACTGAAACAAGGCAGCAAATAGGAGCCCTTACAACCCAGATGTCACAACTCATTGCGGTTGTCGGTCAACTGCAGCAGGAGAGGGGTAGATTTCCAGCTCAGGGTAGTTCAGCGGGTGCCCATTACTTAGGACATCCTACGGTCCTAATACTCGAGTCGAGAATCGGGAGGAGGCTAAGTCGATCACCATTCTCCGGAGTGGGAAATCGATTGGTAAGACCATTCGACAAAGCAAAAACAGTTCCACCCTTGGAGCCAGTGGATGCACCGAGAGCAACTCCTGATATTGTCAATTTCCCTAGGAAGGAGGTAGAGGAGAGTGAGGAGTCACCTAAGGTGGTGGTGCCTGCTGTTGCGGCCCCCACGACTCCAACGCTGCCAGCGATGCCATTAGCTCCATTTCCCCAAAGGTTGGCGGGGAAGCCTAAGCAGAGTACGAATCATAAGATGTTAGAACTTTTTAAGAGGGTGCAGTTCCCTATTACTCTGATGGAGGCGATTGAGTCTTTTCCCCAGTGTGCGAAGGTTCTGAAGGACCTCTGCACAACAAAGCGCAAGAGTCAGAACAACGTGGTTTTGACCGAGGTAGTGAGCTCCATTTTTCAAACTGAGATCCCTGCCAAGTGCAAGGATCCAGGGTGTCCCACCATCCCTATAGCTATCGCAGGCCAGACATTCGATAAAGCATTGTTGGACTTGGGGGCGAGTGTTAATTTACTCCCTTATTCCGCATACTTAAGACTGGGCCTAGGCAATCTGAGAGCTTCTCCTGTCACGCTGCAGTTGGCGGATCGGAGTGTGAGAGTACCAAAGGGTGTGGTGGAGGATGTGATGATTAAGGTAGGTGAGTTCCAATTCCCTGCAGATTTTATTGTCCTAGACACCTGCTCAAATCCCGAGGTTCTAGAAAAGACTCCCATCATTTTAGGTCGTCCTTTTTTAGCCACCTCCAATGCTGTTATGAATTGCAAAACTGGCAAGGTCCAGTTATCTGTTGGCAAGGAGAAAATGGAGGTGGATGTCTATAGTGTTAGTACTTTGGGTGAGGATGATGAGGAGGTAGGAAGTTTGTTAGGGATGTTAAATGTTGAGGAGAGTGTGGAGGTTGAGTATAGTGTGAAACCTTCTAGGCAGCCTCAGCGGCACTTGAATCCCCATATGAAAGAGGTGGTTCGGGCTGAGGTTGTGAAGCTTTTAGATGCAGGCTGAGTAGGCTTTTTCAGCCATGTTTTGACGGGTAGCTCACGCGTACCATGCTCTTCATTGAGTGTGGACCCGACCCCTAGCAATAGGGGTACCCATCATTGACTTGGGTATTTATAGCTTCGCACGCCGCTATTAAAATAAGGATCGTGTGCCCAGCTCCGGTTAGTAAGGGAAATTCTTGTATATTCGCATTTGTTTTTCAGTTTTGCAAAAAAAAAAAAAAAAAAAATTCTGATGGTCTTGTATAGCCACCCACTCTTTCACTTCAGTTGGGGGATGGGGAGAAAAGTATGACACGTGAGACTGCGTGAATGTCTGGTGGTGTTCGTTATTTGCTTTATTTTATTTGTTGTGGCCCGGCTTTCACATGCGGGCAGTACTGACATCATTTGTTGCCTAGTAGGTAGTTGGTTCTTGCGTCTTTTGCAGGCTTCGATCCTGAAAGCGGTTCTGATGACGACCAGCGACAATGGTGGCAAATTCCCCATAGATCGGCCGGGGTCGTGATGGTTGGCTGCCATCCGTCGGTCCATCTCTTTCCCCTTGTTCTTTTATTTTTATGTTTTGTCTTCATGCTCTGGGGACAGAGCAATTTTCAAGTTGGGGGAAGGGGTGTACTTTGTACACGTTTGGTTTGTTTTGAGCGTTGCTAGTAGTTTAGGGGTTATCTTTTTAAATTTTTGGTTAATTTTTGAGTCTGGGGATACGATTGTTATGCTTGTTTGTATGAGTTAGGTGAGCATGCTAGATTCTTGTCTCATTGATTGCCTGTTTAACTTGTTCACATGCATATATCTGGCATTCTCGTTTGAATATTTTCCGCACCATAGGCAAGTGGAGTAGGTGTTCCCACGTTGTGCACAGTATGTCCTTAAAGGCATCCCAAGTTTTGTTGTTCTTCACTTTCCGCACTTGCACAAAATAGTAGGCGTTTGTACCACATATCATAGTTTGAATATTTTGCATGCATGTGTGAGAGTTGGTGACGTGCTTAGGGGATGAAACAAGGCCATTTTTGCATGATTAAACCACTAAATGTGTCCCATTGCCCCCATCTTTAAACCAGTCCATGTCAGTTCCTGTGTCAAACCTAGGGAACCAGTGTTAGGGTGGATTTCATTTGGTGGTCCAGCTCTGTGCGCATTTTAGAGGCCTCGAATCATTGGAATAAGGAGCATTGTCGTTTTGGAGAAATTAAAATGTCGCTTGTGGGTGCCATGTCTTTGGTTTGAAAAAAAAAAAAAAAAATCAAAAAAAAATCAAAAAAAAATCAAAAAAATCAAAAAAAAAATCAAAAAAAAAAAAAGGAAAAAAAAGAGAAGAAAACGCGGTCAAGTTGAGGGGACCATCCGATTTTTCCCCACTCTCTCTCTCTCTTCACCACATCATTCTCATTTTCCCGCTTCCTTCTTCTCCATTCAAACCTTAACCACTAAACCTTCCAAACCTAAACTCACCAAAGTGATGGAACCCTAAGAGGCAAACTGAGCTGGAATTGAGCTATGATTTCGAGGATGTGATCACGAAGACTGAGCACGGAGTTGGACATGGTTTGGGATGGTGGTGTCATTATGGGTTGTTATTTCATGTGTTGCTTGAGAACTATGGTATTTTATGTGTTATTATGTGATGTTCGTGGTTGTGCTTATCTGTGTTGGTGACGGCCAGTCTGGGTAGACTGACCATGAGCTTCTATAGGCCGTCACCCTTTGCATGTTTTCCCCTTCTCTTGTTAACCACGGTCATTACAAGCCTAACGAAACCCTTAGTTGACCCGATGCACGTCGTTTGACTCTCCTGCATGCATGTGGTATATCTAGATAATGAATGTGTGGTATCTTGATTCGTGAGTCTTCATTGCATAATGCGGCGTTGATTTGACTGGCACGTGGTAATTCTGTTCATTCCACGATTGATCGCCAGGCGCCTCACATGGGATGTAGAGTGTTTCAGTAAGTATGAGTGATATTGTGGCAAGTGGGAGTATTGTATCTTTAATCTTGTTGAGGAATGGGTTTATTCAGATTTGTGCCAGGACATGCATGTGACCGAGTTGTGGGTAATTAAGGGATGATATTTAAATTGTTCATTGGATTTTATACAGGTTGCATAACCCTCGTATCCCTTATTGAGTCGTTGTTTTTATTATTTTCATTTCGTTCGTTACTAGGGACTAGCAACGCTCAAGTTGGGGGCTGTGATAGGCGCGTGAAATCCATGTATTTAAGCGCCTAAGTAGGGTAGATTTAGCATGTTAGACGTGCGGTTTAAGCCTCATTTTCCATTTAATGCGTGCACGTGGTTGGATTTTGTATTTGTGCTTAAGTGCAGGAATTTGAGGTGTTTTGGAGTTGTTGGGAAAGCATGCACGTAGACTAAGAGTGAGAAAGGCTGAGGAGGCTAAGTGTTGGAGCGGATATTGCATGAAAGTGGTCGAAAACCGTCGGGAGCGCTACCCCATTTATCTGGAGCGCTCAAAGTGGGCACAAAAAGGGTCCCAAAATGAACAGGAGGTTCTTGAGCGCTACACCAAAAGACCTGTAGCGCTACCGGCGCGTTAGAGTTGATGGTCAACGGTCAAACAAGCGTTTCAGCCGGTCAACGCACGCATAAAGGCAGCGGTAGCGCTACCCCAAAAGACCTGTAGCGCTACCGAATGGGCTACGTGGCATAATGGAACGGCACCGTTTGGTCAATGCGCGTAGATTATTTCCGAATTTTCGTTTGTTTTCCTTTAAGATTATTAAGGTTTAGTATAAATACTCGGGTTTTAACCCAGATTAGGGTTCCACGAATTTTACCTAGGTTTTAAGTTCTCAAGTTTTCGGCTCCAGAGCGGAAGTTCTTCGTTCAGTGTTACGCTTTCAAGTTAATTTCCAGAATTCCAGTTTCAAGGTTGTTTTGCTGATCGAATATCAGGATTAATTTTGCCTTTGCAATTACGGTATCGTTTTCCATTGGTTTTATATTTTATCTATTCAAAGCATGATTAGTTTTAGTTTCTATTCATCTTCTGCAATATATTTCAATATGTGTGAGTAGTCGTATTGAGTGCGGCCGCGGGACGAAGGTGTCCCGTGGCTAGGCTAATTCGCGTTCCACCTCGGTGCCGAATCATTCAAATTAATGCGCAGTTTTTCAATACGAAATCTTTTCTAACAAACGAACCCGGGCATTGCCAATTCCCAAATGCGCGCAGTGGTTGGTGACAAGTGGTGCGCATTTGTTGGGAATTCTTTTCAAATTGTTAAACCTATTAATTAAATAATTGTGGCCCGAGTGAATGTGGATTAGGCTAGTTGCGGACACTGTAGTGCCCACGGCTGTGCTCTTTTGTTTTAATTAAGAGTCCAATAATTTAATCAGTTTAATTTAGTTAATTAAATCAGTCATCTGAACAAGGGGTGGCTACCTGAGAGCCATTTGCGAACATAGAATCTAGCATTGTTTGGGTCAACACCGTAGACCGTCTCTGTGGTTCGACTCCGGTACTTCCGGATTTATTGTGCTGCACCGGTCGATAGTCCTACGCTTGGGACGAAATATTAGTTAATTATTAATCACCCGAACGGTCAAGCAGTACGCAATTTTTTTCTTCTTTCTTTTCTTTTCTTTATTTTGTTTTTATCCTCCCTGGGGTATGCCCTTTGTAGGCTGTACATTCGCTTAACCCCTTTTATTTTAACGCTAAATTACCCAAAAAAAAATTAGCAATCACTCAGCTTCCACACTTGCAATTGATCCAATCTGCAATAAACATAATCAATATCAACCAACAAATATACAGTTGAAAATGGAAATGATAAAAGGCATCAGAGGTTCCATTTAGAAATAAAATTTTGATTTTGAGCTCCTGAAGGAAGTTTAGACAGAGACAAGAGCTTGCATCTCACATTTGACCATGTTTTAGACACGATAGTGGTGGCAGGGCACTGAGAATTGTGAAATTTCCTAAGGTTCCTCTCTATCCAGATACTATACAGAGAAGAAGTAAATGCTAATTTGATTGTCGTGACTCTCAATGACCTGCCCCTCAAAGATGAGACTAGACTAACCCAGTTGGATGGGTATGCTCCTGCTACGTGACATGAAGTTTGACAAGCATTGTACCCCATACTTGACTTGAAAAGGGGCAATTGAAGAAAAGATGACCATGGTTTTCACAGCCATTGTAAAAACTGCAATATGAAACACTTTTAATGCCAAAAAGAACAAGCTTATCCTCAGTGGAGAGTCTTGTTACTTTCGGAGAGAGAGAGAGAGAGAGAGAGAGAGAGAGAGAGAGAGAGAGAGAGAGAGAGGGAAACCATATTTCATATATCTTGCAACGTACGATTACAAAGGAGAGAACAAATATATATATAGAGCCCTAAAACTAAAAAGACTATACTACCCTTAATAAAGAAAAAGAATACAAAAGTAACCCTAATATAAAGGATATAAAACAAAACAAAACAAAACCTTATATATTTCTATACTTTCACACCCCCCTCAAACTCATGATGCGAGCCCAGAGAGCATCGAGAGTTTGTCAAGAAGGAAACGAAAACGAGCGGTGATGTGCGTCTTGGTGAAGAAATCAGCCAACTGAAGATAGGAGGAGGCAAAAGGTAGAGAGATTGTGCTGGATTGGAGGTGGTGGCGAACAAAGTGACAGTCAATTTCAATATGCTTCGTGCGTTCATGAAATATATAGAAATAACAGTTGCAGTAGAAATATAGAATGTATAGAAATATATAAGGTTTTGATCTAAACAAAAAGACAACATAACAGTTGTAGTAGACTCGATAGGAACATGTAAAGTCTCCAAAACATAGAGGTCACCAACTCTACGCCCGGTCCCAGTCTGTTTCTTGGACCTCCGATCCTGCACAACACAACCAGAAGAAGAGAACAAAACATCAAAGCCAGAATCAGATAATTGGCTAATTGAAAGAAGACTAAGAGATAATTGAGGAACATAGAATACATTTGGTATAGAAAGGCAAGAAGATGGGGATGGTATAATAGACCCTATCGAAACAACATGCATAGGAGAGCCATTTGCAGTGGAAATACTAATGGAAGAAACAGGAGAGGCACAATGACTTAGTAATGACAATGCAGGGGTCATATGGTGGGAGCAACCAGAATCAAAGATCAATGTGGTGGGTAGAATACATGTGGTATAAGAACTATGCAAACCTGACTGAGTAGTGGTCATGGTAGATGCTTGTGAATGACCTCCCTGAGTAATAGCCAGAAATGCACGAAAACGCTGATAGTCCTCAAACGATGGATACTGCTTAGTACCATTAGTTGTAGGAGCAATGAAGGCAACTGGAGGACGAGAATACTGTTGTGTGGGCCGAGAATACTGCTGTGTGGGCCGAGAGGATGAGGAGGGCTTTGGACGAGAAGTGCTACCTGTCATCTGCAATAATTTTGGACATGTATGCTTCCAGTGTCCTTTCTGACGGCAAAAGCTACACTCATCCATAGCAACACGGAATTTAGGTTTGCCTGTAACTTGAATCAAGTGAGAGGACGGTGTAGGCAAGAGAGGTGCCATATGTGAGGTAGGCTGAATCGGTGGAGTAGCAAATACAGACTGAGAGGGGGATGCGACAGACTTAACTCTGAATCTAGTTTCCTCAGCTATGAGCTGATGAACTGCACCGTCAACTGTAGGTTGGGGAGAGCGATGAAGGATAGCCCCACGAAGAGGCTCAAACTCATCCCGGAGAGCCATGAGAAACTGTACAAGACGCAGCTTTTCACGGTATTCCACATAGACATCAAGGGACTGCAATACTGTAGGTTCCATTAATGCCACTTGGTCCCAATACTGTGACATTTCATTGTAGAATTCTTGGATGGTTTTATCTCCCTGCGTAGCATGTCGAATAGAACCCTCAAGGTCATATTGCTTTGCAAAGTTGGACTCAAGATACATCCTCTTCAAATAGTCCCAAACTTCCTTAGCCGTGTCATATTTTGAGAAGTTCATACCTATGCTAGGTTCAACCGAGTTGTGAAACCATGTAAGGATTTTTGCATTTTCAACTTCCCATTTGGTAAAGTCTTTGATATACGTCTCAAGTTTCTTTGCATATTCAGGATCCTTGGAGTCCACGGGAGAGGGTTTCAGAACAGTCCCTGCTATATGACCCCACATTTCCTTTGCAACAACAAAATTTTTAAAGACACTCGACCAATAGGAGTAGTTTTGCCCATTCAAACGAACACTGATCGCTCTGTCTTCCGCCATAGTGAAAAGGGAAGATATCAACACAAACAATGACAGTAGCTCACACCCAGTTATAAGATGTCCAACAAGAGCAGAAAACAATCCAAAGTAAACCAGAAAATACTGTAAAGGATGAAAACAGTACTGTATACGAGAGATGTGTGTCTGAAATACCTCCAAACCTCAGAACAAGGAAGTAGCGAGTGCAATAGGAAGTCACCAGAGGTTAACGAAGGTCACCCAATAGACTTCGAGTTCGAACAAAGATCACCCAGTAGACCCAGTGTTCAGAGTACCTCGAAATCCTGCAAATACGAATTGGAACAGGACTGAAGGTGGCTGGAAAGTGAACGCCGATGGTCGTCGAGCACTGGAAAAGGGTCGTCGGTGATCGTCGACTGCTGGAAAGTGGTTGTCGGTGGTCGGAAGTTGCTAAACAGTGTCGATATTGCTGCAATAGGTCGACAGGAGTGTGTCGACTGTGAGAGAGAGAGAAATCGAAGGGGAAGAAAGAGGGAGAGATCGATAGAGGTAGAGAGATGCAAAGGGGAGAAGAAATCAGAGGTTCACAGGACCCAACAATGGCAGCTCTGATACCATGTTTTTTTTTTTTTTGGGGTAAATAAGCTTGAAATTAAAAAAAGGCTAAGCGAATATACAGCCTACAAGGGGCATACCCCAGGGAGGACAAAGAAAGAAAAGAAAAGAAAAGAAAGAAAGGGAAAATTGCATGAAATAAAACTTCTAAGGCAGACTTGCCTAAGAAAGTGGGGAAGGCCAATTGGCTACATGGGAAGGAATAGTATAGTGTTTCTCCCTCATCTGTTAGATGAGAGGGAAACACATATGGGAATGAAGGTACAAAAATGGGACAACCCCCATTGAGTATTAGGAAATATAGTAGACAAAATGCGAAACAAAGAACCACCGGAGTAGTAGCTCTACACTTAGTATTAGAACTTGAGTCTAAATCCAATAGCCAACTTGATGTAGACTTTGATCACATCTTGATTTGGACTCCAACTTGGAAGCACTTGAGCATGGGAATTACCAATCTGGATTTGGCGTGTAGCTAAAGGCAAGTCTCAACATAATGGAAGTAAAGTACAACAGCAATTCCTAGAAGGTATGAGTCAATCATGGGCAAGATTGACCGACATGCCAAGGGACAACCCCGAGGCTAGGTACGGGAGGAAGCCCTCCCAAAGGGGATCAAACTTGCCAAGGGACATCCCCCTAGGCTAGGCTAGGCCATACCATCATCATGGATGCCGATCATGACACACAAAAGGTCTGGTAGATTCGATGATGAATCCAATGACACTAATCCAATGACTTAGTAAATGAGCATCCAGTTTAAGGGAATTTTGCAAGGTTCCATTTGAATTTTGGACTATAACGGCTGTAATTTCAATCCCGAGAAAAAAGGATCAGATGTCTGCCCAGAAGTTGGCAGCCCTTAAAAACAAGCTTTTAAAACCAAAATAACCCACAAAAGATGACTTAGCACAAAACATTTAAGTGCAAGCAAGTAAGTATGTAGGTTGCAACAGCCCTTGCAACCCACTTAAAGAGCATAATCCAAGCATAATCCAATTGCAGGTAAGCAAGTAAGTAACTATAGCAACAACCCTTGCTATAGATTAACATGAAAGTTCAAGTGCAAGCAAGTAAGTACGTAGGTTGCAACAGCCCTTGCAACCCACTTAATGAGAGAGAGAGAGAGGGAAACCATATTTCATATATCTTGCAACGTACGATTACAAAGGAGAGAACAAATATATATATAGAGCCCTAAAACTAAAAAGACTATACTACCCTTAATAAAGAAAAAGAATACAAAAGTAACCCTAATATAAAGGATATAAAACAAAACAAAACCTTATATATTTCTATACATTTACAAGTCTATTCTGAATGGCCAGCCAAGAAATGATGTCGCACTTAGGAATATGTGCCAAAAACCAGACAACACTGCTTCAAGGAACAGTGGGAAAATGGGTTCTCAAATGCTCCCATAAGGAAGAAATTGAGAATTGACCATTTGCGGATAGTTCTCACACACACTTGTCTGGATAGGCATGAAATGAATGTGACATCTACGTTATGAATAACTACAAGAACAACAAATGAGTAATACATTGATCTATGAACACATAATATTCATATACTAGTAATTGCCCGTGTCTAAAGGCAAGGGCGGAACATGATTTTAGCACAACTAATATGAATTATCAAACTATTGACCACTCCCACTAACAAAGCCAACTAACTTCTCTTGGATTTTTTTTTCTTTTTCAAATGAGTTGGAAAAACAGAATTCACCTAGTCAATTACTGTTAAGTTGTGGGTGTAAATGTGTAATTAGATTGTACAAAGTCATGCAGATCATACTAAGTTCATCAAGAAAGGTGCTGGTAAGATTGCTGTCCTTGTTGTTTATGTTGATGATATAATAATGACAGGCAATGATGTGGATGAGATCCTTAATCTCAAGACTAGTCTGGCTTAAGAGTTTGAGATTAAGGATTTAGGATCACTGAGATACTTTCTTGGAATTGAGGTGGCAAGGTCTGATAGAGGTATTTTTTATCTCCCAACGGAAGTATATACTTGATTTATTGGAAGGAACAAGTATGTTGGTCTTTAGCAAAAAAACAGGTATGTTGGGTTATAGACTTGCAGATTCTTCTATTGAGGCAAATCATCAGCTAAGTGGAGGCACATGGGAGTGCACTAATAAGGAGAGATATCAGCGACTAGTAGGTCGACTGATATACTTTGCTCACACTAGACCGGATGTCACTTATGAAGTGGGCGTTGTTAGTCAGTTTATGCATGATCCTCGTACCTCACACCTGGATGCAGTTTATCGTATTTTGAGGTATCTCAAATAAGTTTCAGGAAAATGAATTTTGTTCTCTAATCATGGTCACCTACGATTGGAGGCATTTACTGATGCTGATTGGGCTGGTTCTGTGGATGATAGACGCTCTCCT
Organism: Vaccinium myrtillus; assembly: GCA_016920895.1. Classification (NCBI taxonomy): domain Eukaryota; kingdom Viridiplantae; phylum Streptophyta; class Magnoliopsida; order Ericales; family Ericaceae; genus Vaccinium; species Vaccinium myrtillus. The sequence goes on from CM029279.1 coordinate 15,235,236, forward strand.
TAAGGCTATTGCACTTTTCTTGGGGGAAATTTGGTTACTTGGCAAAGTAGAAGCAATCTATGGTTGCTAGGTCTAGCGCAGAAGCAGAGTATAAAGCTATGGCTCTTGGTGTTTTTGAGCTCTTGTGACTCCAAACTTTATTAAATGATTTGGGAATTTTTGCTGATAAAAAAAAATGATTTGGAAATTTTTGATAGTGGTCCTATGAAACTCTACTGCTATAATAAAGCTGTCATAAACATTGCTCACAATCCTGTTCAACATGACAGAACGAAGCATATAGAGGTTGACAAGCACTTCATCAAGGAAAAGTTGAACGAGGGGTTGATATGTATGCCTTTTGTACGGTCCGAAAATCAATTAGCTGATATTTTCACAAAAGGGCTTGGCAGCAAGAGTTTCCACCCCATTGTGTTCAAGTTGGGCTTGATTGATATCTTTGCACCAACTTGAGGGGGAGTGTTAAGTTGTGGGTGTAAATGTGTAATTAGATTGTATTTGTTTACTCATGCAATTAAGTTAGTAGTTTAGGGTCATATTGTAATTTATTTATTTATTTATTTTTTTGGGTAATAAAGCTTGAAATTAAAAAAGGCTAAGCGAATATACAGCCTACAAGGGGCATACCCCAGGGAGGACAAAAAAGAAAAGAAAAGAAACGAAAAAATTGCATGAAAAAAACTTCTAAGGCAAACTTGCCTAAGAAAGTGGGGAGGGCCAAATGGCTACATGGGATGAAAAGTATAGTGTTTCTCCCTCATCTAACAGATGAGAGAGAAACACACATTGGGAACCAAGAACTTGAATCAAGGAGAAACACTTCCATATACTGATGGCGAGAAATTTTCTAAAAATTCGCCATGACCCATTCGTAATTGGAGCACCCTCAAGGTGCCAGCCACTGCGTATCAACAAAGCAAAGGCGGTGAAAAGGGGAAAAGAAAGTGGGAGAGATGAAGCGGCAATATCGGAGCTGCTGAAGCGGCAAACAACACATTACGTAAACCTACTTGGATTGGCACTTGAGCTGGCTGGGCAAAAGAAGAGCTTGAAGGTGAACCATGGATTTGAAGGCGGCAAGGACTTGAATAGTCACCTACTACTCGCAATCGCTGGTGTTGTAATGAGCATTTAGCAAGCAGATCTGTTTGGGAATCTGCTGCATTTGCAGCCACCACCGGCCGGATTTTTAGAGTCGAAGAGTTAGCCAACACGGGAGGACGCCCCCTCCCAAAGGGGATCAAACGTGCTAAGGGGACAGCCCCTAAGCTAGGCTATATCTCCACATACAACAACAAGGTGAGAATTTAAAATCACAGTGAAAACAAGCAGCTCTCCGCCCATAGAGTGGCAGCCATATAGCACAATCAACTAAACAACAAGCCTGATCTTATCCCACTTTGCTCAACAAGCATGAAATGTAGCAACTAAGATACGGGAGACAGTGTATAAGTTAAAATCACAATGAAACAACAAATCTTGCCCATAGAGTGGCACCATATAGCACAAGCAACTAATCAATAAGCATGATCTCATCCCACCGCTCAACAAGCATGAATTGTAGCAACTAAGATACGGGAACATCGGGATAACGTGGCATCAAGGATGCAAAGCAAGAAAAACAAAACAAGAGACACGGTGCGGTGGGATGAGACTATTAAGGGCTAGTCACCGAGGTTGTAACAGACCTAATTTATGTGGCTCACACTTCATCTCCCTCGAAACCTCACCACATCTATACTCTCACTAAGGACCCAAATCACCCTCAACTACTCCTCACAATATGCCCCCGCTAGATATTACCTCCACTCGCAATAAATCAGTGGCCCAAACACACAACTCACATGGTATCACACATATAAGTGGGTCACACAGCTCAGAGCAACAATCCACAATGCAAATAGCAAATAGCAAATACAAGGATTGCCTCCATCCTTGGAGACAGAATAACAAAAGCAAGGATTGCCTCCATCCTTGGAGACGAATAATAAATCAAGGATTGCCTCCATCCTTGGAGACAAACAATAAAATCAAGGGTTGCCTCCACCCTTGGAGACAGAACAACTTGGTATAGTGAATCTGCAAAATAACCTTGAAAAGACCTGTAACACAGAGTACCCAAATGGGTAGGTTAGAACCAAACGCAGACCATCTTTTCAGAGTTTGCTGAGACCTTGTGGAGTAAGAGCTTTGCACTGACGGACTGACCCGTATTTATAGGCAAAAAGCAAATTAGAACAAAAATAAAAACAAAAAATCTACGTGTACGCAAGAATTGCGTACGGATTACGTACGTACGCACGCGGGGGGCCCACTGCGGGCCCCAAAAAAATTCTAAAAAAATACCATAAATTTTAAAATATTATTTTAGGGGGCCCCGTAAAAAATCAGCTCAATTGGATATCGGCAAGTATGTTTTCTAGATTTACAGGGACGAATCTGTTGTTTCGTCCCTGTGAATCTAGAAAACATACTTGCCGATATCCAATTGAGCTGATTTTTTACGGGGCCCCCTAAAATAATATTTTAAAATTTATGGTATTTTTTTAGAATTTTTTTGGGGCCCGCAGTGGGGCCCCCGTGTGGTGTACGTACGTAATCCGTACGCAAACCTGCGTACACATAGTCGGGTTCAAATAAAAATTGGACAAACTTTCGCGACACTTTTGCCATAAATCAGTCATGTGTAAGAGTGATCTTTTTTTTTTTTTGAAAATGTAATTGAGTGAACAAAACCAAGAGGATGGCACATAATTTCAGCTAAGAGAACACTCTCATTCAGAGAATGAATTACGACTTTCAAGAATACCATGATACCGTCTATAGAGTCATCATACGAAAAGATAGAAAACATTTGAATAGATTCCAATGTTGGAACATTAAGTTGGCTACATAAGTTCAGTGGCGGCTACATGAATTTTTAATAAGGTATTCAGAAATTACCTTTAACTCTACTAGCTTAACAAATCAGTTGTATCTTCACAAAATTTCATATACTAGAGTGTATAATGCGACCTCAAAAATACAAAAATACAAAAACATGTAAAACGTTGTAGTTGTTTTCAATTTTTTTATATTTTTACCAAAGCAAAATCAAATAGGAGCATAAATATGCTTATTTTTTTTAGGAAATTATGTAGCTTTTTTGCACGGATCTTTATAAACATATGTTTTTATTTTTGGACTAAGTGTTCAAACAAGATATTTGATAAAATTACTAGATGCAGCAATATAACAAAATAAAAAGCCTGTTCAATTGACCACATTTTCTTATATGTTGTGTCACCTATGATTGGGTTATAACGGGATGTAATTTAGGTTGTTCAAAGTAGACTGATTTGTTGGTGGGTGTTCATTTAATTTTGCACTGAGTGTTCATTCATATTTCTGCTAGGTGTTCAAAACATGAACTAACCTAAAATTTGTACAAATTTTTACATGTATTATTTGTACAATTTTTTTTTAGGGTGGTCATGTGACCATCCACCCCATAGGGTGGAGCCGCCAGTGCATAAGTTAAGCAATAACCTTTTTTTATTGCACTGTCATCCATAGCCTTGTACTCCATTTTCTTTGGAGCGAGTTCTACGCCATAACAACCCCAGTTTACAGGATCACTTTTACCAACAACTGGACAACGACCACTTTTCCAATTGACAGCCAGAAGGAAATACATGTTTAGCAAGTTGACTTTTACCTGAAAGTTAAGAAATCACTTGATTCAACAGCAAACTCCATAGGGGTGTGCACGGGTCGGGTAGGGTCGGAATCGGGTTGAAAGTTTTTGAACCGGCAACCGACCCACATAGACTAATAAACTCGTCCGAGAAACTGCATCGGATTTGCGGGTCGGATCGGTCGGGTTTGTCGGGTTGTAATATTACTGGGTTTGCTTCTAGAACCCTTGAACAAACTGAATCAAAGAAGTAAAATCTGTCCTTATTAAAGAACAAGTGTAGTAAAACACCCCAGGGCTTCCAAAAACAAGTAAAAAAAATAAATAAATGTGACGAATCAACATTCAGAGAGTGACTAAAAATATGGGTTTCAAGAGAGAGAGAAGTTCAGCAAAAAGAAATGAGAGAGAGAGAATCAGAAGCGGCAAGGATGGTGGCTGTCCGGCCGACCATGGTTTTAGTCGGAGAGAGAGAGAGAGAGAGAGAGAGAGAATTTTCAGAGAGGGTGAAATTGAGAAGTGAACAGAATTTTTTTTTTTACAAATGAAACTGAAAAGAACAAAAAAAAGTTAAAACCAAGACTAATTCTTTTTTTTTTTTAATTGGACCAAAGCACTTAGTCTAGGAGAAAAAAATCTGTAAATGAGTAGGACCTTTGCACTAAATTGAAATTAAAAAGAAACACAAAGCAAAATTCACTTCGAAAATGATTTTATTCAAAACTATCATACACGAACAGAACTTTTGTTCTAGGGGATACTGCACTTAGCCTTTTTTCTATGACAATCTCTCTCTCTCTCTCTCTCTTTGAAAGATGTAAAAGGAAAACCAAAAAAATCAGTATGAACTACCCTCCTCCCTTTCTTTTTTTCTTTCTTTTCCTTATTCTTTTCTTCTTCCTTTTCTCTTTTTTTTCTTTGCTGGAGGACCTCCTGTCCTTTTCTAGAGCATCAATGTGATGATCCTCTTTGCATGCAATGTAATTATTCTGGATATATTTTAGACTATTGGGACGATCGATCTTGTCCGATTGGATTCCAGGATATGTCATTTTTCATGTAGTTGCGCGTATATTACAATACGAGGTTGCCGATGTCCAAAATTAACTCTTGTGATGATCAATTGAAGTGCAAAAATGTCTTTTCACGTGTCTCGATTCATCGGACTTAAAAATAGTAGGCCTCTTTGATTAATCCGGAGCGGCGAGGCAAAATGGGGTATCAACAAAAGATATTAAGGTACACTGGTTGTCACTTTACATGGTCTAATAGGCAGGACCCCCCCCAATCACATCTCATCCAAACTGGATAGAGTTTTGGTGAATGATGCTTGGCTAAGGAAACACACTTCTTCTTCAGCTTACTTCCCTACTCCTGGGATTTCCGATCACTCTCCTGCCTAGTCCACATTACTCCTCCCCCTAAACCTCCCAAAAGACCCTTTAGGTTTTTTGACTTCCTCACAGATCACCCTTCATTCCTACCTACAGTCCAAAAAGTCTGGAGACAAATAATTTTGGGGAATCCTATGTTTTGTATTACTGAAAAGCTTAAAAGACTACAAGGTGAACTTAAAGAACTGAATCATAAAGAATACAGTGCTATCTTTGACAGAGTAGCTACTACTAAAAATCAACTTGAGACCTTGCAGAATACTCTTGGGCTGGATCCTACAAACCCCACTACTCAGCTGGAAGAAAAATTGGTCTACAAACAATTTCTCACTCTTTCTAGAGCCGAGGAGAGTTTAGCTAGACAAAAATCTAGGATTCAGTGGTTAAAGCTTGGTGACCAGTGCACCTCCTTCTTTTTCAAATCCATCAACAATAGTAGAAATAGAAGTAAGATCACTAGCCTTGTTCTGGGTAATTCCACCACTACCCATGACATGTCTGTAATCAAAGATACTTTTGTTAACTTCTATTCTAATCTTCTTGGTACACCTCACACCACTACCTATGTTGGCTATGATAGGATTAACCAGCTCATTACTCAGAGGCTTTCCTTAGATCAGAGTTTGAGCATGGTTCAGGAAGTCACTAACAATGAAATTAAGGAAGTTTTCATGAACTTCAATCCCCACAAGGCCCCTGGCCCTGATGGGTTTAATGCTAAGTTCTTTCAGAAAGCTTGGCCTATTGTGGGACACGAGGTCACTGCTGCAGTTAGGAATTTCTTCAAGTCTGGGAATCTTTTGAGCAAAGCTAATGCCACCATTGTGGCTCTTGTCCCCAAAATACCCAATCCTTCTAAAGTTGGAGACTTTAGACCAATATCTTGTTGTAACACTGTTTACAAATGTATTGCCAAGATTCTAGCTAAGAGGCTTCAAAATGTTCTTCCTGATCTTATTGATCCAGTCCAGTCTGGATTTATTAAGGGCAGGAGAATTGCTGATAATATTTTCCTCACTCAGGAAATTATGCAAGGATACCACAAATCCACCTCTTCCCCCAAATGTGCCATGAAAGTGGACATCATGAAAGCCTATGACAATGTCAGATGGGATTTCCTTTGGGATACACTTGTATGCATGAATTTCCACAAAATGATAACTTGGTTAAAAGCTTGTGTTACCACAGCTAATTATACTCTGAACATTAATGGTGAGCCCACTGGTAACATTAAGGGTGCAAGAGGCCTCAGACAGGGTGATCCCTTGTCCTCTTACCTCTTTGTAATTGTTATGGAGGTGCTCACTTGTATCCTAAAGGATAGATCTAGTAGGCCTGACTTTTTTTTGGGTAAATAGTAGGCCTGACTTTAGGTTCCACTGGAGATGCAGTCAACCTAAAATCATTAACTTATGTTTTGCTGATGACCTTATGCTCTTTTGCAAAGGAGATGTAAGCTCAGTCAAACATATCCAGGACTCCCTGTTTGAATTTGAATCCTTGTCTGGATTATCTCCTAGTCTTGGGAAAAGTAATGTTTTCTTTTCTGGAGTGCAACACTCTGTCAGAGAGGAAATCCTCCAGATGTTGGGTTTTAAAGAAGGTTTTTTTACCTGTGAGATACCTTGGTGTTCCACTTTTGTCCACCAAGCTAAAACACATAAATTGCAAAGCCATGATTGACAAAATCACCTCAAGAACCAATTCCTGGACCAATAGAGACTTAACCTATGCCGGTAGGGTCCAATTAATAAAAAAATGTCCTCTTTTCAATGCAAACCTACTGGTCCTCTCTTTTCATACTTCCCAAGAAAGTTATTAAAGAGGTTGAGACCATCCTGAGGTCCTTTCTGTGGTCTGGTCCTGACCTAAAAAAAACTGGGGCCAAAGTATCATGGGAGCACTTGTGTTGCCCCAAACAGGAAGGAGGTCTTGGGTTCAAATCTATCCTCATCTGGAATAAGGCTGCTATTGCTAAGCACATCTGGTTCCTTATCTCTGGTGGGGAACAATCTATGTGGTGTCAATGGGTTAAGTCCTACTTGCTTAAAGGGAAAAGTTTTTGGGATGTCAAGATGCCCAGTTCACTCTTCTGGGTTTGGAGGAAGCTCCTCAATATCAAACACATTGTGCAAACCCACATCAAGGTGGTGATTGGCAATGGCAGAACCACATCACTATGGTTTGATAATTGGCTCCCTCTTGGTCCTATCGCCCACAAATTTGGCTCTAGAGTTATTTATGACTCTGGACTCACAAAAAATGCTACTGTGGATGCCATTATTAGAGGATCTAATTGGGGTTTCTCCATTACCCAAACCCTTGAGCTCAATGAGATTAGGGATGCTTTGAGTTCATTGCCTAGACCAAACCAGGAAATGGCGGACCATCATAGATGGGACCTCAACTCTTCTGGAAAGTTCACTATCTCCTCCCTTTGGGATGAGCTCAGAATACATTACCCCAAAGTCACATGGCACAACAATATTTGGTTCTCTGGTCATATCCCTAAATGTAGCAGGATAACTTGGCTTGCTATCCATAACAGACTCTATACTGGAGACAGGTTGGTTTTGTTTGGTACAATCCCTGTTTCCTGTTGTAGTTTTTGTAATGGTGTTGAGACACATGACCATTTATTCTTCAATTGCCCCTTCACCTCACAAATCTGGTCTGAGATGCTCGCTCAAGTTAATGTCAGTAGTCCCTCTAGGTCTTGGGCTGACTGGATCACTTATATCTCAAACTTCAGGGACAAGAGTCTAAAAAACTTAATCCTTAAATTGATGTTCACTACTACAGTGTACCAGATTTGGATTGAAAGAAATGTACGTAACTTCCAAAATACAGCTTGCACTGTGCTTATTGTGATTAACAAAATCCATTCATTAGTGAGATGCAAGCTATTATCTTTGGAAAATCTTCCTCAAGGACATAATTGTCATGGTTTGTTAACTAAATGGGGGTTGGATTGAACTTTATTCATCTCTATTATTCAATTCTATTAATGCAGTGATAAGTGTGGCAGGTGATCAATGCAAGTTGTGGGGGGCACCTTTGGTCCCCATTACGTTTCAACAAGGCCATGACTACACAGGGTTCCATTGCACTTGAGAATGCAGGTCTCAATTACATTTCAACAAGGCCAGAGTGTTCTGACAGATCCATGGCTTACTCTAGCAAGGAACATAGCTTCATTCCATAGGAGGGGTCTACCATCACAGGGATCCATTGCACTGGGGGATTACACTTCCACAAGGGTCACCAAATACAGACAGCAGCTTTCAGCAAGGCTTTGGAGACAAATGTGGAGGGAGGCTTGCAGATCAAGTCCTCAGAGGCAGCTATTGGTTTACACTTACCAGCAGCTGCTATGTACTTCTAGTAAAAGGTGGTGCCGGCAGCAAAGGGGTAATGCTTTCAGTGTAAGTGGTTGTACTTCATCTTGGATTTTATTCGGATTGCAAGGGTTGTTGCAATCCGCTGCTATTATTGTATCATGTTATTACTCTTGTTATTATTTGGGTTGCAAGGGCTGTTGCAATCCGCTGCTACTATTGTATCCTGTTGTTACACATGTTATTATTCGGGTTGCAAGGGCTGTTGCAATCCGCTGCTACTATTGTATCCTGTTGTTACACATGTTATTATTCGGGTTGCAAGGGCTGTTGCAATCCGTTGTTGTTACTCTTAATTGTTGATGTATCTGGGGTTGCTTTGAACTCTCTTTGTGCTGTATACTCTTATGTGTCTTATCAACATTGGTTTCATCTGGACTGCTGTGTGTCTGATCAGCATCCTCTCAGCAGTTTTTTCCAAAATCTGGATGTTGTTGTCTGAGATTAGGCCTAGCCATGGGGGGTTGTCCCTAGCATGTATGATCCCCTTCTGGGAGGGGGCTTCCTCCCAATGTGGTGCTTTTGTACCCATTTTCATGGACCTATCGCTGGGGGGTTGTCCCAGTGTAACATAGGACCTTATGTTCCTATCCAAGGTTCTATTCCAATTTTCATGTTCAAGCTTCAAGTCTCATGTTCAAGGTTCAAGCTTCAAGCATGAAGATTTTGTTCAAGCAGCCCCAAGTCCTGTTCAAGCATCAAGTTTCATGTCCCCCCCAACGAGATGTGTTACCTATTGCTATGCTCAAGCTTCAATGTCAAGCCTCAATGTCAATCATTTAGATTCATTTTGAGTGTTTCTCTTCCATCTCCCTAGATGGCTTAGAAACACTTTTATTATATTTTTATTATATCTTGTTGCAAAAGATCCCTTACTTTTAGGTTCCCCCATGTAGCCAAGTTTGGCCTCCCCATTTCTTTCCATCCCGGTCTTCCGGTTCATTTTTGTTTATTTTCTTTCTTTTGTCCTCCTGGGGTATGCCTCTTGTAGGCTGTATATCCGGTTAGTGCTGTTACTGCTATTGTTGGTTAGCTGTTGTTGCTGCAAATTACTGTTGTACATTTGAACCAACACTGGATTTTGATGTTCCATATCCTTTTGCATGCATGGGACCTAAACATTTGTTTGCTAAGTGAGCATACTGCTGCTACATATCAGTGTATGGAAGCATCCACGGTTACTGCTGCTACTTACCTACTGTTGTTACCCAATTCTGCTGTTACTTATCTGCCCATCCCTTACTGCTACTGCTACTGCCTTTTGCTATGTGAAATTAATGTTGGGTCTCATTGATGGATCTCTGTTACGCCTGGATTCTGCCATCCGGTTTAAGGGCGGAGATCTTCTTTGCTCAAGTACTCTTGCATTTTTGAATTAATTGGGTTGCAAGTCTTTGTTGCACCCCATCTTTGCATTACTTGTCTTTCCCGATTGCTGTTGCTATTGCTAATGAGTACTGCTGTTGGTAGTTCTCCTTCTCTTCCTCTTTCTTTTATTTTCTTTTCAGCTGCTGCTGTTGTATATGCAGTGGCTGGCACCTTGAGGGTGCTCCAATTACGAACGGGTCATGGCGAAATTTTCTTAACTGCCTAGCCTTGGGGGGATGTCCCTTGGCATGTATGATCCCCTTGGGGAGGGGGCGTCCTCCCATTTCATTTCATTTCACCACGAGTGCAAGTGGGCCTCTCACTCATCTGGAAAAGCTCTTAATCACTCATGAGCCATCGGACTTTCAATTGCAAAATATATTGTATGTTAACCTAAATCATGTTACTTTTCCACCACCATATTACTCCTTGTATCTCCCTGTATCTCCGTAGTAGGTTTTTGTGTGTTTCTCCTCCCTCATTAGTGATGGAGCAGAAACACTTCCTTGTTTTATTTATATTTTCGTTATTCTTTACCCTTGTACTCCCTTTGTAGCCTTTTGGCCTCCCCATTTCCCTTTTGCCTTTGTCCTCCCTGGGGTATGCCCCTTGTAGGCTGTATATTCTCTTGCCTTCTTTTTATTTCAAGCTTATTTTACCGAAAAAAAAAAATAATAATTAAAGGAGGAGAGGAGGGGTAAAATGCTAAAAAGGCCAAGGAAAAGGGGGTGGGGCTATTTACCCAAAAAAAAAAAAAGGGGGTGGGGCTAGGGGGGAATTTTCTCCACTGCCTTTGAGTCTTTGACAATGGCAAAAGTGAATTATTGGTTGGGAAGTGGGAACACCACATCCTTAATAAAAGCAAAAGTGACAAAAGAGGGAAGTTGTGTTTACTTGGTAATAACAAAATTTTGAAATGGGAGTTAAGACTTGTAGGTTTAACTGAGAACAACTGTCCTCTCCTATTCCCCATGCATAGTCAGCAGTTCCCACGTGTATGCAAAGACCTAACGTTTGACCCCTATTAACTGACGTATAATAGTGTTATATATCAGTCGGGTTGGGTTCACTAGGTTATAAATTATTCAACCCGTGAACCGCCCGAAACCCGACAAAAACTCGCCATATTAACCCGTGAACCGCTCAATTAAGCTGTTTGAACCACCCATTTGACTTTGGGTCGGGTTTGGTCGGGTTCGCTGGTCCATGCTCAGCCCTTAACCATATCTTTGTTTAACTTCCATAGAAGCATAGAACCAAGAGGTAATATTCTCCCATAATAGTTTACCCAAAAAAAAAATAAATATAACTTTTTGGGTTAATCCGTGGCCTAGTTTTCCAAAAAATTTTAGGAACAAATCTTAAAATGTCTCTAACGGGAACTTCTCTCTCTAGGCGATTCGGGGATCGCGTTCGGAAAACCTAGAAATTCCTGGTGATCTTCTCATGGAGGACGAATCAATGTCAACAAAGGGTGGTCTTGGATTAAAGACAACCGACTCTCATGAACTACGCAGAAAGCAACCGGGTTTCACTAACCCCATATCTGATCTTCGATCTACAATAGCTGGGGATCAGACTCGAGGATCATCCATGGCGACACAAGCTCCCCATTCTTCACCTACTTCGTGTGGTAAAGAACATCACAGATCTCCTACTTCAGGGCATGGAGGAGATGGTAAACCGATTCATAGCAACCTTCTGAAGCCGGGTACTACGTTTTCAACACCCACCAAATTCACCCCTTTTAGACCTCTTGATCTTTACCCATTTGGCCTCAAAACCTCTGATTTTTCAGAAAACCCTAATCTCTACACTGCAGCTGCAACATCGGGGTCTCTTTCTGATGATGTTGTCCTCGTTCCTAGCAAAAACCCCAGGGTTGACAGTCCCTCTAAGTCTTCGGAGTTGTCTACCCCAATTCATCTTCCCAAACCGATTCACATCTCCACACCATCGAATCCAAGCTTTGTCCAGTCAAGTGTTTACCCATCTAGGTCGAAACCGAGATCTAATCTTACCGATTCCTCACTAAATCAACCTAAACCGCCAAGCCCCAGTCGCATCAGCCCTGCGAGCAAGCTAGGTACTTCCCAGCAGGAGAGGAAAAATCAAGATTGTAAGGATCGTATCTCATCGATTGTGCAGTCTCTGGAGGATGAAATGCACAAATCCGGGGTAAATATCGATCTCTCTAAGCTCAATTCTCATTTCCTCCAGGTACGTGAAGAGTATTCTAAATCTGGTAATCCGTCCTCTAGTGCTGTGCTGTGAATTTTGATGGAGAGATTGTTGATAATAGTATCTCCCCTCGCCAAGAACATGCTACTGATCCCAGGGTCACCATTAAACCAGCGCAAAAATGGTCAGCACTTTTTAAAGCACAAGCTCCTTCTAAGACCATGAAACTAGTACACATTCCTGATTTGCAGCAAGGAAAAGAACCTGTGGTCGAGCTTGATGAATCTGATGTGGATACAGAATCTTGGGATCACTGTCTGTTTGGTTATTTCCTTGATGGAAAAATGCCATACAATTTGTTGTGTGCCACGGCACGTGCGATTTGGAAGGATAATGCACCTAAATCTATCAAGCAAATAGGAGCATGCTTCTTATTTGAATTTAGGGATGAGGCTACGAAACTTCAGATCCTAGAAGGAGGACCCTACTTCTTCTCCAGACGATACCTTGTACTCACTGACTGGAAGAGGATGTTAGTCCCCAATACTAAACATCCCTCATCAATGCCAGCATGGGTTAAGTTTCATAAGCTCCCACTTGAATGTTGGACAGAGTCAGCCTTCAGTCGTATCGCAAGCACTATTGGAAGACCAATCCATGTTGATGAGGCAACAGCGGGCAAGAAAAGATTAGATTTTGCCAGAATATGTATTGAAATATTTGCAGGAGATGATCTACCAAGTGAAGTGGTTGTGAGAGCTAATGGTGAATCTGTCACAATAAGGGTGGAATACCAATGGCTTCCTCCTCAATGCTCTGTATGTAAAGTTTTTGGGCACAAATGTTCCCCAAAAATAGACCCAACTCCAGATATTCCAGAGGAGACATGGCAGATAGTTGGTAAGCAGGCACATATCTCCAACAAGGACCCAATCAAACAACATCAGGTGTTGGAGGCATTGGAGAAAGGAGGAAGTACTGCTCTAGATGCTGTCACCAGAGGGGTAGAAGTCACTGCTGCTTTGCATCGAACTAGTGATACATCAACTCCCTCTGTACCTCAGGGTTTGATATTGGGAGAAGAAGATACTGGGGAAGCTGATGACTCCTACGAGGAGACTGAGGTATGTAAAGCTGATATATGTCCCAGCTTAAAGGGGCAATTTAATGCTGCCAATCAGTTGGGCAATCCTGCTACCTTGCCTACAGCTACAATTATCTCTTCTTCCACCCCTTGCCCTCAATCAGCAAGCAGCAACTCCAAGAAGAACAAAAACAAGAAGAAAGGGAATCTGGGGAGAGGGAGCTCCTCCAAGGGACGCTGACTAATGTACCGTATCCTTTTGGAAGTGCTAATACTTTCTATTTATTGCCTTCCTGCTTATATTTTGTTTATGTTTGTTTTCATTAAATAATCCCCATGCTTAGCTCACAAACACCTGTGCATTTTGGGTTTTGGAATTTGAGAGGGTTAAATGATCCTCTCAAACAAAAGGCAGCCAAACACTTTTTGAAGTCAAATGATTTGTCTCTTTTGGGTTTGATAGAACATAAAATTAAAGAACCTGGCATTAACAAGATTGTGAAATTTGTCTGCCCTCACTGGAAGCATGCTCATAACTCTACTCATGCTCCTATTGGGAGAATCCTTGTATGCTGGAATCCTCATATCCTAAATGTGAAGGTTCTTCATACGACTAATCAGATTGTCCACTGTGAGGTGCAATCTATCCAAGATGGGCATGTATTTTTTTGCTACGTTTGTATATGGGGCCAATGATCACATTGATAGACTTGATCTTTGGAAGGACCTAAGCAAATTCAAGAGTGTAGAACCTTGGGTAATTCTTGGGGACTTTAATGCCATTAGAGATCCCAAAGAAAAATATGGTGGGAGTACCCTCTGGCCCTCCCACATGGATGATCTCAACAAATGCCTCTACGCCTGTGAGGTTGATGATTTGAGATACTCTGGATGCTTCTATACCTGGTCTAATAGGCAGGACCCACCAAATTATATCTCTACTAAGCTTGACAGAGTTCTTGTCAATGATGTCTGGCTTAGAACTCACACCTCATCCTCAGCTTACTTCCATACTCCAGGGGTCTCTGACCACTCCCCTGCTATTGTGCACATTACTCCTCCCCCTAAACCTCCTAGAAGACCTTTTAGGTTCTTCGATTTCCTTGCTGATCATCCCTCCTTCCTTCACATTGTTCAGAAGGTTTGGAGGCAGGTCGTAATTGGTAACCCTATGTATTGTCTTACTGAAAAGCTCAAGAGGTTACAAGTCGAACTTAAGGAATTAAACAATAAGGAATTTAGTGCCATCTCTGACAGAGTGGCTGTGACTAAACATCAGCTTGAGACCTTACAGACTAGCCTTGGGACTGATCCTACTAACCTCGTTGCAACACTGTCTACAAATGCATTGCAAAGATATTGGCTAAAAGGCTTCAGTGTGTCCTCCCTACCCTTATAGATCCAGTTCAATCTGGATTTGTTAAAGGTAGGAGGATTGCTGACAATATCTTCCTCACTCAGGAGATTATGCATGGATACCATAGGTCCACGTCTTCTTCCAAATGTGCCATGAAAGTGGACATTATGAAAGCCTATGATAATGTCAGATGGGACTTTCTATGGGATACTCTTAAGTGCATGAATTTTCATCCCAGAATGATCTCTTGGTTAAAAGCTTGTGTCACCACTGCAAACTATACATTGAATATCAATGGTGAACCCACTGGAAACATTAAGGGGGAGAGAGGCCTCCGACAGGGTGACCCTCTTTCTTCTTACCTCTTTGTAATTGTCATGGAGGTTCTCACTTGTATTTTAAAGGAAAAGTCCAATGAGCCTGACTTTAGGTTTCATTGGAGGTGTAGTCAAACTAAAATTGTCAATCTTTGTTTTGCAGATGATCTTATGCTATTTTGTAATGGTGATGTGAACTCAGTTAGGCATATTCATGATTCACTGTGTGAGTTTGAATCCCTATCTGGTTTATCTCCTAGTCCAGGAAAAAGTTATGTCTTCTTTTCTGGGGTACAGCACAACACTAGGAAAGAGATTCTTCAGTTGTTAGGTTTCAAAGAAGGCACCTTACCTGTGAGATACCTTGGTGTGCCTTTGTTGTCCACCAAATTGAAGCATGTTGACTGCAAGCCAATGATAGATAAAATCACAGCTAGAACTAAAACTTGGACTAATAGGGATTTGACATATGCTGGTAGGGTTCAGCTGATTAAAAATGTGCTATTTTCTATGCAAACCTATTGGTCATCCCTCTTTATACTGCCCAAGAAAGTCATTAAGGAGGTTGAGACCATACTAAGATCCTTTCTCTGGTCTGGTCCTGACCTCAAGAAGACGGGGGCTAAAGTTGCTTGGGCTCACCTGTGTTGTCCCAAGCAGGAAGGTGGTTTAGGCTTTAAGTCTATATATATTTGGAATAAGGCGGCCATTGCTAAGCACATCTGGTTCCTTATCTCTGGTGGGGAACAATCTATGTGGTGCCAGTGGGTTAAGTCATATTTACTCAAGGGAAGAAGTTTTTGGGAGGTTAAGGTGCCCAGCTCACCATCATGGGTTTGGAGAAAGCTTCTCAATCTTAGACCTCTTGTGCACCCCCACATTAAAGTTGCCATTGGCAATGGAAGATCTGCATCTTTGTGGCATGATAATTGGCATCCGCTTGGTCCCATAGCAAGTAAGTATGGGCTTAGAGTCATGTATGATTCTGGGATTGCCAAGGATGCCACTGTGTCTGCTGCCATTATTCAAAATTCTGAGTGGCATCTCCCTGTTACTCAAACCTTAGAACTCAATGAGCTTAGGAATACTATCACCTCTCTCCCCAATCCTAATCAGGATGTTGAGGATTATCATATATGGTCTCTAAGTCCTAATGGTAAGTTCACAATATCTTCCTTTTGGAATGAACTCAGAATCCAGTACCCCAAGGTGATTTGGCACAGAAGCATCTGGTTCCCTGGCCATATTCCCAAATGTAGCCTGCTCTCTTGGCTTGCTATCCACAACAGACTATATACTGGTGACAGATTGGTCTTGTTTGGTACCATTTCTGTCTCCTGTTGTAGTTTCTGTTCAGGAGTGGAGACTCATGATCACTTGTTTTTCAATTGTCCCTTCACCTCTCTTGTGTGGCGTGAAATACTTTCCTATGTCAATTTAAATTGGCCCTCCAGGTCCTGGGCAGATTGGATCAATCAAATTTCAAGTCTTAAAAGCAAAACAATCAAAACTTTGATAACCAAACTTGTGTTCACAACCACAATTTATCAGATTTGGATTGAAAGAAATGCTCGGAAGTTCCAAAATGCATCATGCAATTTGCCCACTGTGGTGAACAAGATTCATTCACTAGTGAGGTATAGACTTTTGTCCTTGGACAAACTTCCCCAAGGACACCAATCACAAATGTTGTTAGCTAAGTGGGGGATTAACTGAATTTTCATATGTTATATCTTGTATTTTGCTGTATTGGGTATCTTGCAGGTGGCTCCTATGGTTCTAAGTACAACAATCATACTACAGAAGTATCTCTGTATCTGCTGCAGTTTGTACTGCTGCTGCTGCAGTGTTGTAACCCACAGAAGTATACTCAAGGTTGCTGGATATCAGATAGGTTGCTGCAGCTGATTGCTTGCTGCAGCAGTTTGCTTGCCTCATTCTATAGCAAGGGCTACAGGTAATTGATCCTTCATGTTAGCTATAGCAAGGGCTGTTGCTATAGTTGCTTACTTGATTACTAGCACTTAGATTATGCTCATTAAGTGGGTTGCAAGGGCTGTTGCAACCTACGTACTTACTTGCTTGCACTTGAACTTTCATGTTAATCTATAGCAAGGGTTGTTGCTATAGTTACTTACTTGCTTACCTGCAATTGGATTATGCTTGGATTATGCTCTTTAAGTGGGTTGCAAGGGCTGTTGCAACCTACATACTTACTTGCTTGCACTTAAATGTTTTGTGCTAAGTCATCTTTTGTGGGTTATTTTGGTTTTAAAAGCTTGTTTTTAAGGGCTGCCAACTTCTGGGCAGACATCTGTTTTTTCTGGGATTGAAATTACAGCCGTTATGCTGCCCAAAATTCAAATGGAACCTTGCAAAATTCCCGGAAACTGGATGCTCATTTACTAAGTCATTGGATTAGTGTCATTGGATTCATCTGGACTGCTGTGTGTCTGATCGGCATCCATGATGATGGTATGGCCTAGCCTAGCCTAGGGGGGATGTCCCTTGGCAAGTTTGATCCCCTTTGGGAGGGGGCTTCCTCCCGTACCTAGCCTCGGGGGGTTGTCCCTTGGCATGTCGTATCGTACTGCCCATGATTGACTCATACCTTCTAGGAATTGCTGCTGTACTTTACTTCCATTATGTTGAGACTGCTGCTGCTATCTGCCAAATCCAGATTGGTAATTCCCATGCTCAAGTGCTTCCAAGTTGGAGTCCAAATCAAGATGTGATCAAAGTCTACATCAAGTTGGCTATTGGATTTAGACTCAAGTTCTAATACTAAGTGTAGAGCTACTACTCCGGTGGTTCTTTGTTTCTGCATTTTGTCTACTATATTTCCTAATACTCAATGGGGGTTGTCCCATTTTTGTACCTTCATTCCCATATGTGTTTCCCTCTCATCTAACAGATGAGGGAGAAACACTATACTATTCCTTCCCATGTAGCCAATTGGCCTTCCCCACTTTCTTAGGCAAGTCTGCCTTAGAAGTTTTATTTCATGCAATTTTCCCTTTCTTTCTTTTCTTTTCTTTTCTTTCTTTGTCCTCCCCTGGGGTTCTCCCAGCCTTTTTTTAATTTCAAGCTTATTTACAAAAAAAAAAATAATAAAAAAAAAAAAAAAATATATATATATATATATATATTTCTCCCATAATCTTTCACAAAGATCTCTGAAGTCATGTACACTAAGTCATTTGCCGCCCTTCTAACCACCTCAACTGCCACGGCATTTGAACCTTCAGCAGAATTGTGGAAGCCGCTATCAAATACAAACATTAAAACTTTGTTTCATGTCTCAACAAATCTAAACCGATAAGGCCACCAAGACGGTTCATTTTGTGTATTTGTTCCCCGTTAAACTCAATCCAAAATAAAGGTTTTCTATTCTTGCTCAAGATTTACACTACTTAAACAAAACCGCAGCTCAAGTTCACATATTCAAGTCACACCTAGGAAAAAAATCCAATGTTAATTAGAAAACCCATTCCGAAGATGGTCGAGAGAGCCTATGACAATGATCATTGGCAATCAGAAACCCTTTGGCTATGGTCTTTCGCTGGAAGATCAAACTAAACCTGCATATTCGATCCCCTCGCAAGTGAACATCAAACAGAACATCCAATTAGAAGAACTTCATTTTTGCTGGCCTACTTTCTCATATTCGAAAATATGGCCAATTCGAAATCAGTAAGAGTTTGCCCAACTTTGGTGACTCCCTAGAAGAAAAAACCCCTTTTTCAAAAAGAGAACATATTTTTTTTCCCTAAACGATTTCAGAGGACAAAACCTAGACAATCTGTGCAAAAGCCAGATTCGAAAGTATGAATAGAGATGGGTTTAACAGGAAAGGAATTGGGTTTAACAGATTCCACACCGAATGACACTAATTCAAAAAAGACAACATACCAAGAGAGTAGATGAGAGGATTAGTGTTCCAATCTCTGAGAGAGAGAGAGAGAGAGAGAGAGAGAGAGAGAGAGAGAGAGAGACCCTGTGTTTCTTGTTTCAATTTGAAATTGACGGAAAGAGAGGGGTTGGGCGCCGGGAAAAAGAGAGACTTGGCAGAGTGATTCAATCCTAGCCTTCAGAAATTAATGGTGAGGATTTATGCAGAGAGTTTATGTTGGAGATAAGATTTGAAATCCCTAGGGAATGTCCGTGCCTAGGCACGGCGCAATGTAATTTGAGCTCAACCTAATTTCGCCAATAACTAAACCAAGGGCTAATGTAAGAATCCGAATAATTTTGAATGGAAAATATACTACTAAAAGTACACTTTCGGGCCCCATTGCCGGTGAGGAAATTCATGCAAAATATCACCAAATTGAATAGACAAATCACTCTGCGATACCGAAATGTATTGTACCAGAAGGCAATTTACAAGAAATTGAGACTACAAATACCCATACCTTACACCCAATGAAAAGGGCCTACCAATTCAACAAAAAATAAAATAAAATGAAAACAGCTACGGCATGATAGATTATAGGCTATTGACACTGAAAGGAGACATTCCACCAAAAAGGGACTTACATGGCCAATACCCAATCAAACTGATTGTTTCATGTTTTACTCATCAAACTCTAAAATTTGAATCACATTCAAGGGCAAAGGATGAAGCGGAAGCCAATCTCTGTACACAATAGATACATCAAAGGTTTAGGTCATTGATAAGCATTCGATTTTTCAAGTATAAAAGAGAAACCAAAGGTTGATGGAAAATAACTGGAGGCATGTTCGAATGTAATTAGATCTCAAAATTAAATCAACGATTGATGCAGTTTCAAATCCTTGTTAGGATAGTCCTAGCCATGGGGGGATGTCCCTGGCATTGTTTGATCCCCTTCGGGGAGGGGGCTTCCTCCCTATATGGTGCTTCTGCACCCATTTTCATCAACCTATTGCAGATTGCTCAAGCTTAGTAGAAGCAGCCCAGTTTGTACTTGCTGCTGCCATCTAATTATGGACGTGTGAATTATGGACTTCACTCATCATCTGGTTCAGATAAATCATCTCAGCTTCTCAAAGTTTAATGCTACCCAATTTGTACTCACTTTTGGATGTTCCTCCCCCATCTCCTTTGATGGTTTAGAAACATTTAGTTTCAAGTTTTGTAGCTAGATTTGCAACTTGTTCTAAATTAGTTCTAATCTAGTCCACTTTAATCCCCATTGTAGCCTTGTTGGCCATCCCTTTTGTTTCTTTCTTTTGTTTCCTTTCTTTTGTTTTCCTTTAGTCCTCCTAGGGTATGCCCCTTGTAGGCGGTATATCCGCTTAGCCTTTTTTCTATTTCAAGTTTATTTACCCAAAAAAAAAAAAAAACGATTGATGCAGGAGCATAATGGTGCCGATCAAATCGATGAGTCATTTGTTAAATATTTCAAATTTCTAGTCAATGTCTTTTAATTTCTGGTCTTAGTATTTATTAGTCTAATAATTGTAGTTTGAAAGTTGTGGTTTGACTATCTAGTAAGTCGTGTATTTGTTTTAGTAGTGGTCTAGGAAATTTTTTTTTGGGTAATTTAGCTTGAAATTAAAAGAGGTTAAGCGAATATACAGCCTACAAGGGGCATACCCCAGGGAGGACAAAACAAAAAGAAAAGAAAAGAAAGAAAAAGTGCACACTCCCTGGCACAACCCGCCGGGATGGGTAAATGGTGGTCCTAGCACAACCCGCCAGGATGGGTAAATAAAATGAACATACATTTTAATGGGCACAAAGGCCAATTGTTGGGTATACCGGTGATACAACTGTCCCACTTAATGCGTACAAATTTTGCTTTGAAAGGTACCCACCGAGTAAGCTGGTCCCACCAACCTACCCAACTGGAACTTCCTTGATCACTCTTGAAATATGCGGTACAATTTGCTTTGAAATATGACAATGGCCCACCACTTGGACCACTGTACGAGGAAACCCACTTGGTATATGTCGGCAGAAAATTGTTATTGTCCATTGGATATTTGGAACTTGCAATGTAGCTGTCAATTAATGGGACAACTTTGAAAAAGTTTGTCAACTTTGGAAGGGTGGATCGGACAGCACAGCTGCAAAGTACTGCAGCGAGCTAACCAAGCTTTGTCACTTTTGTGGTATATACATCGTGGGGCCCACTTTGCAAAAACCAGCGTATACATCGTGGGGCCCACTTTGCTCTTCTTCCCCAAAACACCATTTTAATTATCAATATCAACTCAGATTTTCCAGATTCAAAATCAACCCAGAATTTCCAAATTTAAATGGTCTAGACCAAGACCAACCACAAAAGAATTCATAGGAGAGACGAGGACCACCTGATTGGGCTCACCTTAGCAGCCAGAAACCGGTTGTGGTATTACCCTCACCGCCGTGACACCGTCGACACTTAACGGGAGGAACTAATCTGCAGAGTAAGAGCCAAATTGGAAGGTGGACCCCGGGAACTCAATGAACCCGGACCTTTGTAGCGTTGATGGCTGTACGTGTTGTCGAGTTCGGACAAGCCTTGAGCAGAACTCAAACATGGACTCAACCACTGTGTAGAGTAGGAGTCCAGATCTGATTTCCATAAGGCATAAACCCGCGCGGTAGTCGGACCAGTACTTGGAACTTGATTTAGGAGGCCCAGCAGGACCCCCTTGTATAAACTGATGTTGGGAACAGAATCCCCATTTCGGATTGATGGTTGATCTTGTACTTTTGAAGGAGATGAAGATGAACCCCATCATGTGGTCTGGAAAAGAAAACCCAGATCCTAATTTGAGAAGGAGAGTGCGGTGAGCCATCTGATGGATAGGTTGAGGAGATCCCATCTAAAACCCACTGGGAACTCAGGTTCCCTATGAATGAAGGATCCCCCATGGCAGATGAACCCATTCTTGATAGGGGAGGGACGAGTCCACTCCGGATGATCTATGAACCAAACAAACCGAACAGATTGTCTGGTAGATTGAGTGAAAAATTATGATAGGGAGGAAAGGGGAGTGCATTCTCTCTCTAGATCCTAGAGAGAGAAGCTCTCAACCCTTTTTGCCAAACGTGGTCTAGGAAATTGAAAGGTCTACTTGGAAATTGTGTAGATTTTTTTTTTGGGTAAATCAATTGTGTAGATTTTACTAAGTCTTGGAAGTGTAATCTTGTAATGCCTATAAATAGGTGATCTAATGAATGAGAAAGAGAGAGTGCTTGAGTTTATAAAAATATTTGCAAGTGTTTCTTGCTTGTAGTGAGTGATTCCTCATATAACCAAGCGTGTGGCTTGGTCACGTCGAGTGACATCCGCTACCCCCGGTTGAGTGGCATCCCGGGACTATCCTGACCGTGTTGTTCCGAGTAAAAAATATATTTATAACAACTAAGAATTAACTACTACTCCAGAGAATAGTGGCTAAGTCCGAGTATCGATCCACAGAGACAAATTGGCTAAGTTACAATAGATTCGATTAATTTCTAAATTAATTAAAAGAGATTGGTTTGATGGTTTTGATTTTAGAAATAATAAACTAAAGAGAGCAAAGCAATAATTAAATTGAGCGGAAAATGATGGAGAGAAGATCTAGGGTTTCGAGTCCACCCTGACCACGTAACAAAACTATGCATGGGTTAGGCTACTACTCGAATCACAATTGTCAAGAAAATATTTGTGATTGTTAAAAGGCATAAACTATCCCATGGCACGGACCGTCTCACTGGCATGGTATCACGCCACCCAACGGCACGAGCATAGCCTATCTCAGAACTCCAAGCACAACATTGAAAACAATTGCATAACTTGTATTCGAAAACCATGGATATGAATACGAAACAGATTGAAAGTAGTAAAAATCCTTCCGTACAATTGAAAACGAAAGAGTTCTAGTTATGCAATCAATCCGAATAAATAAAACCAAACCCTACACATAAATAAGTTACTTGGAGCGGGGCTTCATCTTCCCCCTAGATGGGTGTTTAGCCGGACATCATCGGCTGCCAAAACCAAGCCGCAGCCTCTCTTCAACTTCCCAACCCCTAATAATGACCTAAGATTATCCTTTTATAGTGCTCACAACTCTCTTGGAGTCCAAGTAAAAGAATAAGTTTAGGAAGTCCAATCTCAACCAAACTTCCGAAAAATCCCGTTCTTGTCTTCTGCAGCCCGCTTCCAGTCAAATTTCGACCTTCAAGATGTTGGAATTTGGAAAACTCATAAACAGGAAAATTGTAGGAAATTGAATTTCCTTTCCGGTGTCGCAAACCTTGCCTCAAACGGACACTCAAGCTAAAAGATATGATCAAAATACTGAAGGCTGTCCAGATTCCTTTTCAATTCGGGATTGAATTTTTTCCTTTCCAAATTGCACTTTATTTGGCTCATTGATATCCAAATCCTACAAACACATTATACTAATTAATCCGCACCAAGTAACAACATAAATGGACCCGCAAGTATAAGTTAGAGGGCTTAATTGGGTACAATTAAGCACCCATCACACCCCCCAACTTACACTTTGCTAGTCCCTTAGCAAAGAAAAGAAATAAGCAAATGACATAAACAAAAAAACTGAAAGAGATATGTCTTTTAAACCCCCAAGCGACCCCGGTAGGACGAGTGAAGTCTCGTGAGGGTTTTCTGCAGTGATCACCCACAAAACACACAATGAATTGGACACTCAAATGCAACTCAAACCCAACCAATAACCTCTCAAAATACCGCAGCAACTGCCATGCAAGTCAAAGACAAGGTGCTTCATTCATGGAAAGATTTAAAAAAGTGAATCCTCGTATTCAACCTAGCACAAAAATTAGCCTTCTCACCTATGATCGGATAGAGAATTATCACATAGCATGCGTGTAAGTGAGAACCACACATAGAAATTAACCAACCCCGAAAACAGTTCACACACTATCGATAGCCCGATGTGTCTCCAAATACACCCCCTCCCTCTATTCAATCGATTCCTCTACTCTATTTTTCTTTCTTTTTCTGTGTTTGTGCAATGGCCGGATCTCTCGGGCTTTCTAGTTCACCCTTTTAACGAGCTTTAGGTCGGCCATCCCCAAGCCAAATGGCCTTAGGGTACCAGGTTTAAAAGGACCCCTCAAACTTAATTGCTCGAGTAAAAAAGGCTTTAGGGAGAGACCCAAACTAACCACATGCAACAATGCCTTCACAAGGTCTATCCATCTTATAACACGAACAATACGATGGGAGCAAACCCCGATTGCCCGGTTACTCAATGAACGCCCGGATAAGCAATAACTGTAACGACCCGGATTTTCGTAAATAAAAATTTCGTTTAATAATTCGATAATTTATTTTATTTTCCTATTAATCGGAATATTTTTCTATTAAATTATTAATTAATCCTTTTAATTCAAATAACGGAAATTCTAGCCGCGCATACTATCGTGCGAGACCGAGTAACACATCCGTTACACTACCGTAACACCCGGAGGCCGCTATTAATTCCCGAAACCACCCCAACCACCGTCTTTACTCCATCCAACTACCTTAAGTACGCCATGGTCTAGTCACCTCGCTCATTGGAACTTGGTATGTTGACCAAGTTAGAGAGAGAGAGAGAGAGAGAGAGAGAGAGAGATTGGTAGAGAGAGAGAGAGAGTAGGAGTGTGTAGACACCCCAAAATGAGACCCTCGTACACATTTTTTTTTATCCCCGATGATGAAAAGAAACGCCCGGAAGGCTCTCGGATTGAAACTCTTCAAGTCAACAAAGTCAACAGTACCGTACGGTACTCATCCCTCATGCATGGTACAGCCTCTGTCACGTACAACAGCCTTTTTGAACTTTGGCGGTGGAAGTGTGCCGTACGGCACAGTTGGTGTACCGCACGGTACAGTTTGTGTGCCGTACGGCACTGTCACACATCAGTCAACTTTTGCAGAGCTTCCAGCAGCTCCCTTCTTTGACGAATTGTTTCTCCTCCATCATGGTTGCTTGTAGAGATAAAAGGCTATCCCCTAGCTATCATCATTTTGTGTGGGCATCAAGGATACGTAATGACCAAGTCTATTCCTACGCCTATATATATGCCGATTGGTTTCCATGAAAAACATTGAGGAGAACGATGGCTAACCTCTCTTAAATCCTACCCACAACCTTACTCATCTCCTAAATCCTCTATTACTTTCATTTTCCATCTCCAGAATCACTCTTCAAGCTTCACCCAAAAAATATCCCGTTCGAAAAACCAATTCCCCTGTTTTTTTGTCCAAAACCGCAAGTTCACCATTACAAATCCATTTAATTCCAGTAATCAATCATCCCTGCTGTTGTACCAGAGTGAAGTTGGAGTCTAGAGGAGGTCCAAGCCGTAATCAGAAGTTCAAGAAAGCATTTTATTCCGAGAGTTTGCAACCGAAGGTACGATCCCGTTTCGCCAAACTTCTTAGCTTTGGTATCCTGAGGGGAGGGGTACCAAGTGTGGAATGATCTTCCATATCATCTCCACATTTGGTATGCCCATGTTACATCAAAAATCAGTTTGATTTGTGACCTCCCGGTTGCATCGTACGGTGAACTTTACGCGTCGTATGGAGCAATCTAATGAGGAGGAACAATTTCTATTCAAACATATCATTTTCCAATTCAAAGTAATTAGTTTTGATCAAGTTTTCATACCTTTTTTTTTTGGGTAAAAAAGCTTGAAATAAAAAGAAGGCAACAGAATATACAGCCTAGGGAGGACAAAAGGAAAAGAAAAGAAGAAAAGAAAAGGAAATGCGAGAAGATGGCCACAAGGCAGCGTACAACAATGCAAAAGGTGGACAAACCCGAGAATTACACAGGGTCCAAGTTCTTCCTCTTGAGCAAATTTGGAAGGGAATGGGGTCCACTGTACCGAATGGGGTCCATTGTACCGCATTGGCAGATCGGTGATTTTACACCCAAAAGCAAATTTTACACGCAAAAGCAAATGGGGCGGAACATGGATGTCCTTGTTCACATGATGGCAGCTAGGCATGTGCTAGTTGTCCTTTATTTGCTATTGAGGGGCCCTATGCACTAGTTTTCCTGGTTGCACGTTAAAGGCAAAAATGAAATACAGCTGTACTTTCATGTGCTAGTTGTCCATGTGGATCGATTTTTGGTTCACTTATTTCATATTTTGTGGGCTACTATGTTGGAACACAGTATAATAGATCTTTACTACTGCTTTATGCATATTTTACCTACCCAGCGGGTTGTGCTGGACCCCTAATTCTCCCACCCCGGCGGGTTGTGCCGGGGAATACGCAATTTTTTTTCTTTTCTTTATTTTGTTTTGTCCTCCCTGGGGTATGCCCCTTGTAGGTTGTACATTCTCTTAACCCCTTTTAATTTCAAGCTGAATTATCCAAAAAAAAAAAAAAAACAATGCAAAAGGTACATAAAAGGTACATAAAACCAAAACTACAGCCCACACTAGGGAAACTTGGGTTTAGTATTAGAACTTGAGTTTAGCAAAACCATGAATATGAAGCTTGACCCTTGAACTTGACTCTTGATCTTAAGACTTGGAATTACAAATATGGCTTGGGACTGCTTGAACATAAACTTGCAGCTTGTAAGTTGAACCTTGAAAGGAGAAAATTGCTTAAGAAGGAGTAAAAGGGTTGAGAGCTTCTCTCTCTAGAAATAGAGAGAGAATGCACTCCCCTTCCTCAATACTTCAGTAAATTTTTTCAATCACGTCCCTAGATTCATATTGATTCCAGGGCGTTTCAATCATTCTGTTCCAAGGGTGAATCTATCTCCTTCAAGAGTTCAAGACCCATTTGATGGTGTTCCATAACAGCAATGGGGAAACTGACTCTCCTAGGGGTTTCACAACCCACACATGCTGTTTGGTACCCACACAAACTGAGTTTCCTACCAATTTTTATCAATCTACCAAACAAGCTGTTTGGTTCAGCATCCTCATCCTGTAAAATGGCTTCATCCTGTGATCGAAATGGAGGTGCTTACACAAGAACTTTTCTGTCTCACTATTCAAGTTCCATTCCCGCTAAGTGAAGATGGTGTCACGGCGATGGGAGCAATTTCCTGTTTGGGCTCTTGATAAGCTGAGGTCATCCATAGTTCATGTGAGGTTCCACACCCTTTTCGAGCTTACTGGATTTGTATTCCATTTTGTCTTCTATCTTTTTGAAACTACAAACAAATGTTCTTCCCTTGATCCTGGTTTGGACGAATCCGGCTGGTGGTGAGAGTGGCTCACGCCCTGCTGTGTATGGCCTCGATGGCGGTGCACCTGGCTTTATGTAGGACCGGAATCTCTGGTTTTGATGAGGCCGGACGGGTGGCCTATGTAGCTCTTGCCTCTTCCATCTGGGCTCTGTGTTGAATCGGAATAGGGGTTGAATATCGACAGAGTTGCTCTGGAAATCTATTGGGGAAGAAGAGAGTGAGATCCACTCTCTCCCCAGCAAGTGGGCTACACGGTTCAAAGTTCACAGCTGTAGATGCTGCAGTAGCCTTTCGGCTCATTCTACCAAAACCAACTTTAAGTCCATTCAGAACAAGTAGCCGATGCGCTGCCCCTTGGGGCCCACGGTTTGGTGCAACTCGGTAGAGAAAGGACAACAACACACATGGGTTGCAGAGTTTAAAAGTGGATGCAGCTCTGCCCCTTGGGGCCCACTTCATATACGTAAAATGGTGTTGAGAATTCAAAAGCCTTTTGGTTTTGTATCAACTACTTTCAATCATTCAACTTTTTATTTTCCACAGCAAGAATTTTGGTCAAAGTGGGCACCACTGCACTGTGTATTTGCTGTGGGATTGAGGTGGGTGCATATTCACACATGGTTCTTTGTTGGACCCTTTACACGCATGCTTATGGGATGCAGCATTGCTGCACTCTAGCACATTTCAAAGTCAATTTGTTGGACCAGTAGTTTGGAAGTATTACGTTGCTATAAGCATATTTTAATTTTGCTAAATCATATGTTTCCCTATACCAGCGGGTTGTGCTGGATTTCATTTCCCCCCGGCGGTTGTGCCGGGGGCACGCAATTTTTTTCTTTTCTTTCTTTATTTTGTTTTGTCCTCCCTGGGGTATGCCCCTTGTAGGCTGTACATTCGTTTAACCCCTTTTAATTTCAAGCTAAATTACCCAAAAAAAGTTGAACCTTGAACATGAGACATGAGGCTTGGACATAAAACTTGGGATAGGACCATGGAGGAATTTGGGATTGAGCACCTACTACTGTTGAAGCACCACTGGAATTAGCTTGAAGCTTGAAATAGCACCACTAATGCCACTTTGAAGTAGAACCACCAATGCTAAATCTTAGAAATTTGACCAGAGTTTCTTTTGTAACTTGAATAACCCAGAAACA
The DNA here is from genome assembly GCA_016920895.1 of Vaccinium myrtillus. Taxonomy (NCBI): domain Eukaryota; kingdom Viridiplantae; phylum Streptophyta; class Magnoliopsida; order Ericales; family Ericaceae; genus Vaccinium; species Vaccinium myrtillus. The sequence goes on from CM029279.1 coordinate 15,263,321, forward strand.
GAGGGTGCAACAGCAGCAACAAATCTGCAGCAGCAGTAAGCAGCAGCAGTAACAAACTGCAGCAGCAGCAGAAGTATGCAGCAGCACCAGTGGATGTATCACAAAAGTGCAGCAACAGAATTGGGGTATCAACAAACAGCTGTATGTGCAGCAGCAGCAGTAATAGTAGCAAATGGGTGTATACCAGTAGCAAATGAATTTAGCAATGAACAGTCAATTCATCAATGCATCAACAAACATTATCATGGCAGCTGATCAAACACACAGCAAGCCAGAAATGCAGTCAATCAAATCCAAACAAACAGCTCTGCCCAGATAATGGCAGTCCATATATATCAAAGTAAAAATATTGCTCAAGGGAGAGAAGGGACCCATTGGAATGATGCCTCACACACCAACCACCCTCGAGACCTCACACTCCCTCTCATCTTTTGTAGTTGTGATCTCAATGGGACCCAGGAACCAAAGTTTTCATACCTTGTATGTGCTTCTATTCAATCATGTCGGAAAACCAAAGTTTGAACTGTTTGTGAAGGAAACAGTGCCGCACGGCACTCCCCATGTACCGCACGGCACACTTTTGCAAAATTTGAAAATTTGAAACATTTCCTTTACAAAACAGTTTGAACACTGGTGTGTTATCTGGATTATTTGATTTTTTTTTGGGTAAACAGGATTATTTGATTTGCATATTGCTTATTTTCATTATTATCGTCTGCTTTGTTTGATAAACTGTTTATTTGAATAAAAGTTCGGCATTAAAATATCTTCTAAAAATCCCACAAATGTTTAGTAAAGACCGATTTCTAATCGGGCGAACGGGGTGCATTAAAACCCTTCCCTGTTCGTAACCTGGCTCCCGAATCCAAAACGAATCTCTGGTTTTCAAATTATTTTCTCAATCATGTTTCAAAACGATTTCTCGGGTCCCAAACCATTTTCCAAAAACCCGGGTGGCGACTCTATTTTCAAACAAAAACCGGCGTGGAGGCCGACCGTCCACAAAATGGCGACTCCGCTGGGGATTCTCAAATTAATCTCTAATTTGGTGTTTTTATACTTATGAACTTCCCGAAAGCTTTTTACCCAAAAAAAAAAAAAACTTCCCGAAAGCTTGTCAAAACGAAAATGCCTAGCGCTATCGCAAGGAAGGAATGGCGGACTAACAGGGCCTCGCCCGGCCATCCTGACTGGAGCTTTTTGATTGTTTGTTTGTGTAAAGATGTCAAAGAAGAAATTAATTTGGAGAGCCAAGCTTGAAAAATATTTGTGGGATTTTTGAAAATAATTTTATTAATGAACTTTTGCATCACGTGCATCGATGTTGGATAAGCCCCGCTGCTGCGTCTTGGTTACCCTACCCAGTTCACTGGTGTTCGGACATCCCCGGATGCTCAGCAACCTTGGACCATGATGAGTCAGCCTGCCGCTTGACCTTTGCCATGCAGTACACTTGGCACTGGGAGGCAAATATTGGCTCTAGTCTGGGGGACCCCTTAAACCAAAACCGGCCTTTGCATATAGTAAACCTAGAACCTTCCAACATAGGACAGGAACCCACAGGTTAGGATTATGTGATATATCATGTTATATGTTTATTGTTTTCCATATATTGTCATCATTTTGCATGCATTTGTATTATCATGGTTAGTTTGACCCTATGCTGTCACATTTTCCTGAGAGGTTGCCCTGCCCGATGATGAGTCGTGCATTCCAATGCATGTTGTTCAGATCAATTCAGTCCTTAGAATAATAGGACTTAGGAAAGTCAAATCATCTTAATCCTTTACAATTCCTTGGCAATGACCTAACAAAAATTATGAACAATTGACCCAAGCTAGGGCAGTCGTCCCTAAAATCAAAGTTAGACCCTTGAAAAGGAATCATCGAGAACCAAGTTGTTTAATTTTCTCGAATCCTGCTATCCTAAATAAAGGATACACTGCAAAAGATACACTGAGGACCGGGGCAGCCTTTTTAAGACCCATTTTTCCATAGTCTAGGAGACTTTAAATCTTTGGAGTTTGAAACACCTCCAGTGTCAGCCGTGCTCGAACGGCTCCTTGTGATTCTATCACATTTCTATCCAGATTTTGACATCCTTATTGCTCTGTCTTGGATGGTCATGAAAGTTGATTGACTCTGGTTCCAACACACAGGAGCTACGAAGCCCTTCGAGGGGGCTCTGCCTTCTCTCTAGAAATTTTAGAGAGAGAAAGAGCAGATTTTGGATTTCTTTCTCCGAATCTGTCTCATTTTACTTCATTATCAATTACTCACACTCGTGTGATGTTATCCTATACTCGTAATCTGTTCAACGCCTTCTCCTTGGCTGATTACCTCATTCTTATCTTGTACAATGGCTTATCATCCATTTGAAATGGACATGCTATACGCACATAAGAACCCCCCTTTGTATCACTCTTCAAGGTCCATTCTCGCTAAGTGAAGTTGGTGTCACGGCGGTGGGAGCAATTCCTGTTTGGTTTATTGATTTGCTGAGAGAGAAATGGGGATCTGGTTTGATAATGTCCAAACAAGTCACAGCCACTCAGAACAACTCATGGCCCTTTGAGCTTTGATGGCTCTACTAGAGAAGCCTTCAAGGTCCCGTGAGTAACAACAACCAGCTGTTGGAGCTGTTTTTCTGGAGCTACAAAAATGGAGCTACTGCTTTCAAGTTTGCAAAATTCTGAGTACAAAGTTTTGTATTCTACTATTCTTCGAACAAGGTCAGATTACTCACTATATCCTTGTCTCTGGTTTTCACGGCACTGGAGTGAAGTGGATTGTGGGTTTCTAATCTATTGAGGGATGTAGAATATTTTATGCATAGATCTTTCTTCTAATCGTGCTGAATATGTATTATAGTCTTGTTTGAAGTTGATTTGATGCACATGTTAGATCCACCGATGAGGAGCTTCGGGGTGGTTTACCCAAAAAAGAAATGGAAATTGGGGAAGAAGGTACGTGTGATTCACTCTCTTGGAAGTGAGTGGGATTGGTGGTTGCAATATGCAGACAACTTTCCCTTAAAAAGTGGATCTACACAAGGTTTGCACATGGAATTGTACCGCATCTGCCATAAAGGACTCCTTGTGAGGAATATCTCATGCTTACTTTATTCGGTTGTGGGTGGCTATTATGCGTACTGCAGAAATGTGGACCTACAAACCCACCGATTTTATTCAACATTTGTAAGATATGCTCTATAGCTGTCCAAGAAATGGCTGTACCTAACTCGGATCTGGGCTTTCATTATCTGCTCTTTTCCTGGTGATTTTATGTGTTTTACTTTACTGAATTCGGATGAGAGAGAAACGAGTTGACTCAGCAGTGAGTTTACTCGGCATCTCAGATGGTATTAAGAAACCATGGTTTGTGAGGTGGTTTTTGATTTTGAAAGGGAAGTGGACCACAGCTGTCTCTTTACACCTGCACATCACGTTTCCATCCAAAAGGTGTTTTGGCGGATGGGCAATGGGACCCACGGGATGCTATAGTTAAATATTTAGCAAATGCATACAGCTGTTTTATAGTAATACACGGTTTTGTGTGTGTGTGTGGGGGGGGGAAGTTTCGTCTAACCATGGGCCCACTAGTAGGCAGATATTGGATGGTCCCTTTTGCGTAAAGTTGCTAAATGGCAGTTTGACTGAAAATTGCTCTCTTGTGGGTGTTTTTTGGTTGTGGGCCATTAAACAAAATTTGTTTACATACAGATTTTTGGGCCTTTTATAACACCAGCGGGTCATTTGTGGATGTTGACATTGGATCTTGGATCACGGTGTTAGGAGCGAGTGGTGTAGTAAGCATATGTTCAGTATAGGGTTCTTCGGGGACAGTTCCCTTGGGTTTTATTGCTTGCCGAACAGCCAGAGGCTTATCACACTTGTTTCGAGGTTCTATGTTATTATTGTTTCCACAGTACCAATTGCTTTGTCCAGTGGGTTAACTTACACTTTTATGGATCTATTTTCCTGTTGGAAACTTTGGAGGGATGATGAGTTTGGAGCTTGGACTATGATGTTTGGAGCGGGTGGCGGACTAGACATGTGTTCAGTGTACGGGTTCTTTGGGAGGGTACCCGTGGTTTTATTGCTTGCCGAACTGCCTGAGGCTTATCTCATTTGGTCTGAGCTGCTCTACTTTTGTTGTCTCCATCGTTAAAGGGGGCACTTTTATGTTACCGTATGTGGAGGATGACGGACAAGATAGTTGCACCTTGTGGTTGATTGTGTGTGTTCAGAGTTCGAGGGCGGAGATCACCGATGGATGTTGCATAGTGTTGGCCTTGGTTTCTCTGGTCTAGGAGGTATCTTCTGGGGCTGACTCTGTCTATCACGATCTTTAGCTTGACTAGGGATTCCACCTGTCCTTGGTCCTATTCTTGTCTATTTGATATCACTGCGGGGTACTCTTACTTTGGATCGGATCTCATCTGCAACCAATATGGACAGTCACCGGAAACAGAGGAAGCCTGATGTCTTGGGAGCCTAGACTATGATGTTTGGAGCGAGTAGCAAATTAGCCATGTGTTCAGTGTAAGGGTTCTATGGGAGGGTTCCCTTGGGTATATTTGCTTACCGAATTGCTAGAGGCTTATCTCATTTGGTCCGGGTTGCTCAGCTACTGTTGGTTCCACTGTTGAGGGTTGGTTGTTCCATATATATCACCACTTAGTTATGGCTATTCAGCATGCCCGTGCTCATATCCCTGATGCCGACGCGAGCACGGGCTAACTCACATTTCATACGGTGGGGCCTCTTCTTGGACCCAAATATGTTATCCATTTGTGCGCATGCTTTTGATATTATTTACACCTATACAGTGCGGGATGCGCCGGTACTTCTTATTTTCCCATCCCGGCGGGTTGTGCCGGGGACTACGCACTTTTCTTTTCTTTCTTTTTTCATTTTGTCCTTCCTGGGGTATGCCCCTTGTAGGCTGTACATTCGCTTAACCTCTTTTAATTTCAAGCTAATTTACCCAAAAAAAAAAACACACAGGAGCTTAACCTACTGAGTAGTCGACCTACCCATGGTTGTTGAAAACTTTTTGAGACTTAGGGTGACATACACGACACAAAAACGACATTCTCCTTTTTTGAAATAAAATAGCGGCACTTCTAAGTCTGTTTTTGCTTTACTATCAGTGCTAAGCGATTGGTCAAAGCAAGAAGAACAACATACCCTGTTGTACCCGACCTCCTAAACAGTGGTTAATTTGAACTCAGTCAGAAGCAGCACAGTTCAGCAGGTCCTTCAGAGATGTCAAAAGAACCAGCAAATAAGAATGAAGTTGAAGCTCTCAGGTTAGCCTTGGAAGAACAGCGAGAGCACAACGAAACCCAAATGACCGAATTGCTACTTCTGATACAAGGATTGACTACTCGAAACCAGCCACCACAAGGTCCAGGGGAGCAACCACCATCGCCTCCTCCGCCAAAAAATCTAGACTTGGAAGCAATGATGGCTAAAATCACCAAACTTGAGGAATCAGTTTAAAAACAAGAAAAGGTAGTTGCCACAGGTGTCGATATGGACAAGTTGTGTCTATTTCCCGACGCCAAACTCCCAGAAGGATTTAAGCCCATAGCTTGGGAAAAGTTTGATGGAAGTGGGGATCCAAAAGCTCATCTGCAAACGTATGTGGGCACTCTGTCCATGTATAACATCGAGAAGAATGCCATGGGTCAAATGTTTCAGCAGACTCTGGCAGGACTGGCACTGCGATGGTTTCTGAATTTAGACATTTCAAAGAAAGGAAGCTGGGAAGATATTGGGGCAGCCTTCATGGCCCAATACAATTACAACATTCAGCTCGAGATGACCATTCGGGAATTGGATGCAACCAAGATGGGGGCAAACGAGTGATTTGCTGACTTCATCAAAAGGTGGAGAGGAAAGGCATCTCAGATGATAGACCGGCCCTCAGAGAAGGAACAGATGAGGATCATCACGAAGAACTTATTGCCAGATTTTGCTAAACACCTAGTGGTATTTCAAGCTACTGCAGACTTCAAAACCTTCTATGAGGCAGGCCTTGCCATTGAGGAGGCAATCCAGTCTGGCATTTTCGAGAAAAAAGAACCTGTTCCCAAAGCCAAATGGGTGTACCCTGGCAACACTGACACATTGTTCAGCAAAAACGATTATACCCAAGCCTTTTCCAGCTCCACAAACCAAAATTTCAACCAAGCCATGCCTATCAACGAAGTCAAAACTCAAACCAACCACTCTCAGAAGCCACAAAGAACCCTTTCCCGATTCTCCGAGCCTCTATCGTTGATTTATGAGAAGCTCCTCAAAACCGGCCATATCAAACCACTCATTCCAACCCCTCTACCTCAGAAGCTCCCATCTTACCATAACCCAAATGCCTTTTGTGCATTCCATCAAATGCCCGGTCACACTACCGATGAGTGCCATCGCCTTCGTCACAGAATTCAGAACCTCATCGACAGCAAAACCATCATTTCCCCACCAACAAAAACAAACACCCAGACAAGTCCTAATCCTCATATCAACTCTGCCATGTTCGACATTGAACCCATGGGGGATTAATGATTGATGTCAAGGCCAACAAAAGAAGAATGAACCGCCAAGGACCATGTAATAGACCAATCTTTCATGAGTCTTGGGAATTTTCAAGTTTCGAGTCAGAGTCGTCTCTTTTATTGAGTCAGTTTGGTGTTTGTCTTCAAATTCGAGTCTGTTGTAGGGGGAGTAAATCCACGTAAGTCTGGATCACGTGCTGTCTTGACTCAACCCTAAATCTGCAAGACAAGGAAAGGGTTAGAGCACCTTTGCCTCTTGTTGGCAAAGGCCCTCCGATGCCTAAGTTAGTATCGCGTACTTGAACTCACAAATTACTCAATGCATATGAAAGCAATTCACAGCGTACCTTTTGTCATGGTTATCACCCTGTATTTATAGATGTTGATGTTCATCAATTTGGGCATCTCGTGCCCCCTGTTTCCTATTCTCTTTAGGAATCCTTCTTCTAATAGGACTTTCTTATTAGGGACGAGTCTCCTTATCCTGTTAGATCTCGTCTAGCAGAGGTCTTCCTTTGCATATAGGATTCTTTCCTATATGGGGTATCTTCCTAATCTCGTTAGGACTTCCCATATTAATCCCCTACTCCATGGGATTGCTCCTTATCTCATAAGGAGCCGCCTAGATGATTCTGGAATGTCTCACCGCCCTACACGTGGCGGTGCCGTGCTTCCACGTAACTCGGACTAACTCGTACATAGCTCAACCCATCATGCCGAGCTGAGTTATGTATTCCGGAATGCTATTCAAGCTTTACTCGTAGCTTTACCAGCTCGGCCGTAGCAGGGGCACCCTCTTGTGACTTATACCGAGCTGGCACATCCTGGTGTATTAAATTATTCTTATTATTCTGGCCATATTCATAGCCAACTAGCTCGGCACAGGGCTTAAGGACTCCCTATGTGGTGCCGAGCTATTCACCCCCTCGTGGTGAACGTCATAGGCACGTGCTATACCTAGTAGTAGGGTAATCAGACTTTACCCTCTCCAATTGCTCCCCAGCTCTGCCATTGCTGTCGTTCATCAGTAGTGCTCAGAGCTTCAACGGTTCCTGATGCATCTCTTGCACACCTCCTCCTCACGTGGGGGACAGGGTTACTTTTGCATTAAATGCGAAGTGACCCGTTGGTTACCGGATAAGCCCAAAGGACGTTTTTGCTGACGTAAATGGACGCGTCACGGCCTAATTTTTGGGGTTTTGGGCGGGATAATCATTATTCTCTCTCCTAAAACCCTTCCTCTCCTTCCCACTCTCACTTTAACTTGCTCAAGAAAGAAGGAGGAAAACAGAGAAGAAGAAAGAGAAATCCCCTCCGCCATCACTTACGTTCCAAGGTATCTGCATTTGATCTTCTTCACCATCCCAGTTTCTCGTCTGGAAATACCCTCCGTTCTCGTCGGAGAGCCCCCATCTTAGGTTCATCTTATCACGTAAGTTTCCCATCTCTGTCCTCAATTTTCTGACGGAATCCCTCTTTTTCAACCCCCGTTCATCGTCGCCTTGATCTCTCTCTGGGTTTTGGCTGTAAAAAACCCTAATTTAGTAAAAAAATGGGAAGGCATAGGGCTCTCCTTAGCACCCATGAGAAAGTAATAGAATTCCGTAGGAAATACGAAATCCCCGCCGACGTACAATTCCAGCTAAACAGATCTGAGGACCTAGAGGAAGAGGGTCAGGATGAAAATAGTATTCACATCCCTTTGATCTTCATAGTTGAGGGTGTCCTTAGGTTTCCCCTACACCCCTTCTTTCGTGAGGTCTGCTTTAGGTGCCAATTAAACCCTATGCAGCTCTGCCCCAACTTCGTCAGGGTAGTCATGGGCACAGTCGCCCTCAATAGGCTACTCGGCCTTCGTCTCGACTGGTGGGACTTGCACTATCTCTATAGTGTAGTCCCTACAGCTGAGAAAAACTATTACTTCAAAGCCAGGGACCCCAACCAAAAGCCCATCACCTTGTTTTCTTTTGTTTTGTTTTTTGTCCTCCTGGGGTATGCCCCTTGTAGGCTGTATATCCTTTTTCCCCTTTTATTTTCAAGCTAATTTATCCAAAAAAAAAAGCTCATCACCGATTTACCAAGGTCTTTTGTTCAGTCAACCCTTGGTGGTCTTGATATTCTTAAACTCGTGGAAGACGATGTCAATGTATGGAAGAGTCTATTTTTGGATAAACAAGTGCAATAGGTTCATAATTAAAGCTTGTCATCTATTGGGACACATTTGTCCAAGACTGGGGCACGTCAACTCAATGCCATCAATTGGGAGAAGCAGATACACCTGAGTTTAAGATTTGGGGCAAAAATGCCAAAAAGCTCAAGTCTCACAAAAAGCCAGAAAGCCCGAAAGCTCAAGCTCACTGATCAAGTGTAACTTCAAATCTAGACCCTATCCAAAAGGAAAGATAGTAAAGCAAAAAGAGACACCCTGTTGCGCCACCTACTTTCAAAAAAAAAAGGAATGTTGTCATTGTTTCATCAAATGTGAAAACCTGAGTCTCACACAAGAGTTCTCATGAACAATTTTTCAATCAATCGTCCTTCGGGACAAGTTTTTTTCAATCGTCCTTCCAGAATAATTTTCCAATTAATCGTCCTTCGGGACAATTTTTCAACCAATCATCATTCGGTATAGTTTTTCATTCCATCGTCCTTTGGGACAGTTTTTCAATCAATCGTCATGCGAGATAGTTTTTTACTCCACCGTCCCTCGGGACATGTTTTCAATCAACCGAACTTCAGGAAATGTTTTCAATCAACTGTACGTCTTGCGGGACATGTTTTCAATCAATTGTCACTCGGAACATGTTTTCAGCTAACCGTCATTCGGGACATATTATCAATCAACCGCTCGTCCTTTGGGACATGTTTTCAATTAAGCGTCCCTTGAGACATGTCTTCAATCAACCATCCCTCAAGATGTGCTTTCAATCAAACATTTTTCAATCACCGTCCCTCGTTGCGATTTTTCAAACAACGTTTTTCAATCCACTGTCCTCAGCGATAGTTTTTTCAATTTTTCAATCAATTTCAACCAATTTCAATCAATTTTTCAATCAATTTCAACCAATTTCAATCAATTTTTCAATCAACTTCAATCAATTTTAACAGATTTCAATCAATTTTTCAATCAACTTCAATCAATTTCAACAACTTCAATCAAAATTCAATTTCAAGACTAGAAATGAAACCAAGAGGAAAAACGGTAACATGTCAGAGTTTCTCTCTCTAGGCGATTTTGGCGATTCCCAGGCGATTCCAGTCGTTCTCCATTGATAGTTATGGAGGGCTCACCTGGTGCGGCTGTCGGTTTAGGGAAGAAAGTTGTTGATTCTCATGAGGTGCGAAAGAAACAAGGGCTTGTAGCTCATCCCCAACCCAATCTACTCTCACCCCAACCTAATCAATCGGGAACGTCGTCCTCCATGGCTACATCCCAAACTGACTCAGATCTCGTCCCAGACGTTCGCGATGCTCTCTCGGAAGTGGTATCTGTCCAACTTACACCGAAACCCAGCTTTGGTCAGTCATGTGCGTATCCACAACGGTTCACAGGTAAACCTAACCACTCAAAGATGTATCTTCCCGTTCGGGGTTCTCAAAACCCTAACCAGACAGAGATTGCTATTCCCCCACAAACCACCACTATCGAACAAAACCCTAACCCTTCTAACCAAAATACCACTCCTCTCCAACCTATTTCGGGCAACACCAGCCGATCTAGTGCCAGCCCTGCTCGGACGCTACAAAATGGTTTTCAACCTGAAGAAGGAAATCTAGATTGCGAAGACCGTATTTCCTCTTTGGTGCTTTCGATTGAAGATGAACTGCTCAAATCAGGGGTTAATGTCAACCTTTCCAATCAGGGGTTAATGAACTTGCAATTGGATTATACTTGGATTATGCTCTTTTAGTGGGTTGCAAGGGCTGTTGCAACCTACATTCTTACTTGCTTGCTATCATCTTTTGTGGGTTATTTTATTTTAAAGCTTGTTTTTAAGGGCTGCCAACTTCTGGGCAGACATCTGTTTTTTCTGGGATTGAAAATACAGCCGTTATGCTGCCCAAAATTCAAATGGAACCTTGCAAAATTTCCAGAAATTGGATGCTCATATGCTAAGTCATTGGTTTAGTGTCACTGGATTCTTCTGGACTGCTGTGTGTCTGATCGGCATCCATGATGATGATATGGCCTAGCCTAGCCTAGGGGGGTTGTCCCTTGGCAAGTTTGATCCCCTTTGGGAGGGGGCTTCCTCCCGTACCTAGCCTTGGGGGGGTTGTCCCTTGGCATGCTGCTGCTGCTATCTGCTGGATAGTGATTCCTTCTAGACTGCTGCTATCTGCTGCTGTTTACAGCACTCTAATCTTGAGTGGCTGCACTATTATGATACTCACCTCATGGAGTCAAATCCAGATTGGTAATTCCCATGCTCAAGTGCTTCCAAGTTGGAGTCCAAATCAAGATGTGATCAAAGTCTACATCAAGTTGGCTATTGTTTTATTTTTTTACCCAAAAAAAAAAAAAAAAAAAAAAAAAAAAAAAGTTGGCTATTGGTTTTAGCTTCAAGTTCTAATACTAAGTGTAGAGCTACTACTCCGGTGGTTCTTTGGTTCTGCATTTTGTCTTCTATATTTCCTAATGCTCAATGGGGGTTGTCCCATTTTTGTACCTTCATTCCCATATGTGTTTCCCTCTCATCTAACAGATGAGGGAGAAACACTATAATATCCCTTCCCATGTAGCCAATTGGCCTTCCCCACTTTCTTAGGCAAGTCTGCCTTAGAAGTTTTATTTCATGCAATTTTTCCCTTTCTTTTCTTTTCTTTTCTTTTCTTTTCTTTGTCCTCCCTGGGGTATGCCCCTTGTAGGCTGTAAATTCGCTTAGCCTTTTTTTATTTTCAAGCTTATTTACCCAAAAAAAAAGACTAGAAATGGTCCGCTTTTCAATCAACCGTCCTTTGGGTCAGTCTTTCAGTCAAGCATTCTTTGGAACAGGTTTTCAATCAATTGTCATCCAGGGACAACTTTTCAATCAAATCAATTTTAAAGTCAGTTTCTCAAATCAATCTGCCTTCTGAAACAAATTTTTCAAACCAATCTCTAAACTCAATTTCAACAACTCAAGTCAATCAAACCACTCAGTTCTTCACGAGACCTCGTTGGTCTTGCGCACACAATTTTTCACGAGACCTCGCTGGTCTCGCACGAACCCTTTTGGGGACTCTCCGGTCTCGCACGAACCTTTTTGGGGACCTCACTTGTCTCGCTCGAATCATGTTTTCTTTGGGACCTCGCTTGTCTCGCTCTAATCACTTGTCACAATTCGCGGAGCCTCACTCGCTGGTTTCGCTCACAACACATTGTCTCACTGAAAAACAAGGTAGCAATCCTCACAATCCGATCAAGGTATGTTTTCTACAACTCATATAGTTGCATGATCCATCATTTTTCATATGCATTTTGCCCCAACGAACTACGCTGGTATGATCCTTACAATGAGGTACGTAGGCAGCTCTTACGAGCGCGACCACATGCATCATATTTACTTGTTTATTTTCGTACGAAGATGTTCACATCGAGGGGTGTCTTCTATCTTTGACGCGACTTCCATCACACAATGATTGAAAGCCTCGTCAAAGAGGGGCAACTGTAGACACCCCAAAATGAGACTCTCGTACACATTTTTTATCCCCGATGATGAAAAGAAATGCCCGGAAGGCCTCTCGGATTGAAACTCTTCAAGTCAACAAAGTCAACAGTACCGTACGGTACTCATCTCTCATGCATGGTACAACCTCTGTCACGTACAACAGCCTTTTTGAACTTTGGCGGTGGAAGTGTGCCGTACGGCACAGTTGGTGTACCGCACGGTACAGTTTGTGTGTCGTACGGCACTGTCACACATCAGTCAACTTTTGCAGAGCTTCCAGCAGCTCCCTTCTTTGACGAATTGTTTCTCCTCCATCATGGTTGCTTGTAGAGATAAAAGGCTATCCCCTAGCTATCATCATTTTGTGTGGGCATCAAGGATACGTAATGACCAAGTCTATTCCTACGCCTATATATATGCCGATTGGTTTCCATGAAAAACATTGAGGAGAACGATGGCTAACCTCTCTTAAATCCTACCCACAACCTTACTCATCTCCTAAATCCTCTATTACTTTCATTTTCCATCTCCAGAATCACTCTTCAAGCTTCACCCAAAAAATATCCCGTTCGAAAAACCAATTCCCCTGTTTTTTTGTCCAAAACCGCAAGTTCACCATTACAAATCCATTTAATTCCAGTAATCAATCATCCCTGTTGTTGTACCAGAGTGAAGTTGGAGTCCAGAGGAGGTCCAAGCCGTAATCAGAAGTTCAAGAAAGTATTTTATTCCGAGAGTTTGCAACCGAAGGTACGATCCCGTTTCGCCAAACTTCTTAGCTTTGGTATCCTGAGGGGAGGGGTACCAAGTGTGGAATGATCTTCCATATCATCTCCACATTTGGTATGCCCATGTTACATCAAAAATCAGTTTGATTCGTGACCTCCCGGTTGCGTCGTACGGAGCAATCTAATGAGGAGGAACAATTTCTATTCAAACATATCATTTTCCAGTTCAAAGTAATTAGTTTTGATCAAGTTTTCATACCTTGTATGTGCTTCTATTCAATCATGTAAAAAAACCAAAGTTTGAACTGTTTGTGAAGGAAATAGTGCCGCACGGCACTCCCCATGTACCGCACGGTACACTTTTGCAAAATTTGAAAATTTGAAACATTTCCTTTACAAAACAGTTTGAACCCTGGTGTGTTATCTGGATTATTTGATTTGCATATTGCTTATTTTCATTATTATCATCTGCTTTGTTTGATAAACTGTTTATTTGAATAAAAGTTCGGCATTAAAATATCTTCTAAAAATCCAACAAATGTTT